>OY992798.1:13852724-14388293 GCA_963921375.1 Tiliacea citrago
TGTGCTACCGAGATAAAAATTAACCTGTGTCATACTAACTTTTTTTTTTGCAAATGCAAAATTTACGGACAGACAAAGTTTCTTTCACATTTATAATGAATATGGATTTATATGGATTTATAGGTTAAACAAATAAATCATTTTTTTGGACCACCCAATCTACTTCCCCATATCATTGGCTTACATTATTATTATACAGCACAGTCAATAACAGTAATAAGTAAGTAGGAGCCCCAGTAAGGTATCAGTGATAATCCGGCGAACAAGTCGGGAAGTATTTTATGTAAGCTAAATGAGCATTTTTCCGCTCAGCTGGCACTGAAGACCTCGTGACGTCATGCTTCATATTCAGCTATTATCTTTTTAGATTGAGTGTTTATTGTTGCAACGAGCTTTTGTTATGGTTAGATGAGTAAATATAATTTGTGTTGTGGATATTATTTGCTTGCTGGAAGGCCCAATAATAATAGCCACGATGAAAGAAAGAAAGAAAGAAAAATACTTATTTGGGACACGCACAAGGAATACATAAATAGCATTTAAAACTAACAATATAAACAACAAAAAAAACAATCAAGACTTGTGCGATGCCAAAAAGGCTCCTATCTCAGCATAATGTGCGATATTTAAAAAATAAATACCACAGCGCTGGTATTCTGATAGGGCCCGCTGGACTCACCTACAGACATATATAAATCCTACTGGGGTAATAAAAATAAATATAACAACACCTACGTACTATAAATAAAAAGGAAACAAAATTAAATTAAAAAAAAAAAAAAACGTAACTATCGAGAATAAATATTACGATAATGCGTAACTCTACAGTCGATAATAATTTATTAAAAAAAATCTTTGTTCCATTAACAATATTATTAGTAATATTTTTATCGAATAGGATTATTACTATAATATGTTATGCACATTTCTATTCACCTAAAAAAATATCATAAGAAAAATCTCACGCTTAATCAAAGGTTATCCGAATTTGTTTATTATTTATAATATCAATCATGGTCTGTGTGGTGCCAGACGTAAAGAATAGCACCACCGTATTCCTTCCCGTGGGTGTCGTAAAAGGCGACTAAGGGACTTACTAGAGAATGGGCAGCAGCGTTTCTATGCATTTTAACACCATACTGCGATCGCCAACCCGCCTGCCAAGCATGGCGATTATGGCAAACCCCCCATTTGAGGCAGGCCTATGTCCAGCAGTCGTCTGACGTCTTTCGGTTGAAATGATGATGATGAATACCAGTCAAGTCACAAAAAAAGAAAAAAAAAACTAAACTAAAACCTACATACCTTCATACCTACATACCATAGCTTCAATGCGAATTTACTAAAACTTCTTTTGTTAAAAATCAACAGTACAATAACAAAAGTAAGTATGTTTTAGAAAAACCTTCGCTAAGTAGAAGCTTTTTCTAAAAGATACTTTATTGCTGGTGATGGGTTGTGACCTAGATTCGTCTTACTAAGTCTAGACAATAATACAGACTGTCCTTTTATCTAACGGTAGAAGTGTGGCCTAAATTCAACGTGTTTATTAAAACAAATAGCGGCACAAATGTAGTGATGGCTCACGGAGTTGTTAATAAATGGAGTCCTCAATCTCATAGACTTTTGTTTCCAAACGATTTGCGAGTACTTAAATGAGTTCAAGATACAGGATTTCCTAGTTTGAGGGACAGGGGTTTTACTCATTAGCTATACCCATCCCTTATTGAAACAAAACTGACGTAACCTTGGCTAAGTTTTTAGTAAATAAATGATTACCTACTTACTGGTAAACTGCATGAACAACCACGCAAGTACCAACGTAGACTGCGCTACAGTTTCCTAAAAGCTTGCTATGTTATCTACCTAACAGCTTTGAATTTGTATAGCTAATAGGTAAACATAAAAATGCTCACAGCTAATAGCCCCAAGATAATTTATCAGAACATCTCGTCTCTCTTTTCCTCTGTTACTAGTATTCACATGAAATCACGAACTAGGCTAAACACGTAAATGTACACCCTTATTTCTGATTAGTGAGTGCCACCGCGATATACGTAATGTTTGCTCTGATGCCTTTCACATCGTTCACCCGCATGTAATCACTCCATTTGCGTACTTCTCTGTGTGAAAGGCCGACTTTACTCTCTTATCGGTGCCCTAAAACGTTTATGAGGAATTCGTGCCGAAGTTAATCTGGCTGCTTCCGTTGTCGATAAACTAAAATTTCATGCCGCGAAGTGTTCGGTGGAAATTGAAGCGAAACGTGGCGAAATGCTGATGCTAATATAAATGTTATGTGCTGTTTAAAATGTGTAAATCCATGTTCGTTCGAGGAACATTATGAGGTATTTTAAAATGTTATGTGTCGTATCTATCCGGTAAAAAATGGATGAGCCAACGAAGGACTCAGTCGGTTTCGATTGAAGAGATAGACGTAGTAATTTTATAACCGATGTATAGGTAATACTCGTATAATTTTATGATGGTGCAGTTGATTTTATTTTATTTTTGCTGCACCAAGAATGAAAGTAAGTACTTTCTGTACATTACCCAAAAGCTACACTTTGCAAAAATTAAAATTAAAAGTTTACAGGTATGAGGAACAGGATGTAAAATTCACTCATCTTCCATAGAAAAGTGAAGATCCTCCGACCAGACGGGTGCTGTGTCTGGTGGGCAATTGCCCGACAGTTGATGTCGGGATGTTGTATATAATTTGCTAGTTGCGCGGAAAACTCTGCTTGCACGATGCAGGATTTTGCGTGACGTCAGTGTCATGCGTAGTTCGCATGTGGCGATGTAGATGGCGCCACAAAAGCATTTCAAGAAACCGCATTTCAATAGACATAAATGTAAGCGTTACGTATCTGAAAATAATTGCGAGGATCAACGTCCCGGTCTTTAGAAATGTCAGCAGGCAGCCTAAGAAGCGAGATAAAAATAAAATAGGTATTCGGGGAATGCTTTAGGCGGGACCTATCATCATTTAACTAGCCACAATGTCGAACCAAATTGTAGCATAACATTAAACGGAAGAATAATAGAGGTCATTATGGCTTTTGTATTAGCTATCACATACTCGTAGTGCCTTTATTAACGTTAATCTTGAAGTATTTGTCTTTGGCCGAGATTTATAAACGTTACTTATCACTTTGGTTGTTCATTATTCCTGTCACTGTTGTATAACTGTTATCTTTACATACCAAAACCCCTCCGTGCTTCGGAAAGCACGTTAAGTTGGTCCCGGCTGTCATCAACTACAAGTGCACTATAGAAAAAATATCAAAAGCCAAAGCTCGTGCTAAGTAACTATTATTAATCTCGGCTAGTCTTTGTGTTATAGGTGCGATTCTACAGAAATTTTCTACTTACTTATGCTCATTATTTTGCCATTTATGTTTCGTTATCAGTCGTAAGACAGCGGTGCAGGTGTGGTTGCACAAATAGCATAGCAAATTTGAGGCAAACAAGCCATGTGTCACATTTTCAGCTGCTTAATCCGCTGCCAGATTTTTTGCCAACGTTTTCAGTGCAAATGTGCTGACTGTGCTAGTTTTATTACTTCTTCTATTCTATTTATACATTAACTACAGCAGAATGTTGCAATTGTAGTAAAACTATGATATAATTAATAACTTAGGGCATATACAAGTGGCAATTGCTTTCAAAGCGTTTCGAATTTCTCAACGACTTTCAACCGGATTGCTATAAGCTTTTCGGAAGCTTATGTCATCATCATTCTTCTGCCCTTATTTATTTATTTATTTAAGGAAAACAAACAGTAGCACAATAAGAAATAGTCATAATATCTTAAATATTACATTTTAAAACAATTATTATGCTACCCACTACGTTCTCCATAGATTACAGTTTAAAGTATTTAAAAACTAGCTAGTAACACAGATACAATACCTATACAACCAACATTATACCGGCGTTAATGACTGACACAGAGTTATACTAATGCAGTTGTTATCGAACACAGAGTTTCTGTAAACTAAATATTATAGTTACAATAAAATTTATTTATTTGTTTATTTATTATCCTAGAACTCATCATCATCATCGTCGGAGGGTTTGCCATAATCGCCACGCTTGGCAGGCAGGTTGGCGATCGCAGTATGGTGTTAAAATGCATAGAGAACGCTGCTGCCCATTTTCTAGTAAGTCCCTTAGTCGTCTTTTACGACACCCACGGGAAGAAATAGGATGGTGCTATTCTTTACGTCCGGCTCCACACGGCACCCCGACGAATAGGATAGTCCTAGAACTCATATCTGGATATTTAAATTTAAAAAAGAAAAAGTAAATTTTGTGCGTACATTATTAAACATTGCGTCATTATATCATACTTTGCTGATCCTTGGATTTGCTTTTTAAATGCATTTTTACTAAGAAAAAGAATGTCGATTGAATTAAACTCATCGTTATATGTCTCAACCAAACGATGAAGTGGTAATGCGAGCCAGCGTTGGATTTACAGAGGCAAGTAGCAAATAGACGTCGAGTACGTACCTCACGTACATGAACTGTTCACGGAACCAGGTAACACAGGTTCCTAACTAAATCCGGTCTTTATCCTCACTTATTTGTGGTCGGCGCAACATTTTCCTTTCTTCCATACTTCTCTGTTAGTCGGCATCTCGGTAGTCACTCCCTCTCTAGCCATATCATCTTTTACACAGTTCATCCATCGTTTCTTTGGTCTTCTCCTACTCGTACCTATATCCACCCACATGCTCAAAACTTTCCTGGCAACATTTTCCTCATTCCTCGGAGCATAACTCAATCAATACATTTTGTATTGGATTTTTATTATGTCAAAAATTTATTGGGTTGAATCGCTGATAGAATGTCACATTGGCTAGATCCCCTGCTGGCCATTTCATAGTGCTGCTAAAAATATTGCGTAAATGAAAAGCAGGGTAATGAATTTAAATGATTCTTTTAGCTTCTGTAAATAGATTAGTGTTACCAGGCAAACAGGAAAAGCCGAGAGTATCGATTTAAATTGTAGAATAGAGGTTAACTAGCTTTTTCTTTGGCTAGGAATAACCAAAGAAAAAGGATCGACGGGAAGTGAAGTAAAGAGTTGTTCAACAACATACGTATAAATCATGCATGCTCTGTTAAATCAAATAATTTTTCAATGTATTGATGTATTGTTCTGTATTTTTTCTTGACGTGGTGTGGGATTTCATTTTACAATAACTTTTTTGTTACAAAGCATTAAGGCTCGTGCAGACTCGTGATATCGCTTAACTTACAATAAACAATTGAGGCTTACCCAATACATAAATAATTTTCCAAAAATCTTTTCACATTAAAATATGGATAGGTATTTGGCCGCACCTGCATATAGTAGAAAATTATTATTAAGACTGCATGCAAAAGAAAGAGAAGCGCGATGACACAACGCTTGTAATTTATTGGAAAATATGAAGAAATTATTTATTAACTCAAAAATGAGTTGAGTAATCGAAAATAAAAAAAAACAACCAAGTTCTGCATACAAATAAGACGTTCTTGTTAATAATTAAATACCAACCGTACGTTGATATTTAATACAGATAATTTGGATTGAAACTCAAAGTAAAGAAATAAGCAGTACCTTTGTACTAGTATTATAATAATGTCGTATCTCTCTGTATTTTACTGTGTGTACATAAATAATAAAATAAATAAATAAATAAAGGGTTAGTTTACCGTTAATTTGTATCGAGATTTTTTTTTCTAAACGTGGTTTGGTAAGCAAGTTCTGAGAAATATGTTCAAGGATATATATTTTTTCCGCTACCACAAACTATATAGATTTAGCAATTTTTTTGTTTAAGACAAGCCTACTTTTATCATTTGCCTCTTGTCAGCGCCTTAAGGTCATTAGCGCCCACCTGCAATCGAAATTGAAACCCATGTAATTCAATTTACACAGATTCTCGCAAAGTTTTGTTCCTAAAAAATATGGCTGGATTTATTGTCCGTGTTGCCGTCCACAGAACAGTGAAAAACCAAACAATTGATTGTTTGATGCCGTGTTCATTGGTCTCTCGAGAGGCATTGATCATTTTTATCGAAATATGAACGTGTTTTTATACGTAATCAAAAAAATATCACGTTATTACATTTTTAAAACAATATTTGTTTTCGAAGTTTTCAAATAGCTGACGGGCACCTACCTATGTTTAGTGCTTCTATTTTCTTAATGTCTCTCGGCAATCATCACAACACTTTAACAGCATTCCTCCCATTAAAAAAAAAAAACTTAATAACTAAAAGAGTAGTTTCAACTCTTTATACTTACAAGTCGGTTGAGAGCGTTCGCTTGCACCAAGTGCAAAGGGCAACTGATAGAAATCCGACGACTAAAGAAACACGAAGTTTGCCGAGAGGCAAAAAAGCACTGTATAATGTTTTGTGTCTACTTTTATCTACCTGAAAACTCCAGTATGTTAATCTACATCCTAAAATATTATGGAGTGTCTACATCCACAATTGCACAGTATTTTATTTAAGAACATATAGCCTAAAGATAAACCAATCCGTCTGTAAATTGTGATTGTTTCAACACTTTATTGCCCAAGCCCTACAAGATATTACTCACGAAAACCGTTACTTTAATAAAACGTTAACGTCAAAATACGGGTACGTAAAATCATTTGATAATGTCAGTAATGTAATCATAGCATTAGGCACAGCGTATCCGCGCCATTACACTCATCGAGTTGAGGTATGGAATCGAATGAATATTATGTTTAATGCGTATTACGCCGGTTACGCCCGATACGCCGGCGGGAGCGCACAAGAATCGATTTGAACATTAAACACGGATATTTGAAACCCTTTTCATTTTCTTAAGGTGTTTTAGGATGTGACAACGATTTGACAGATGAGGAAATGGTGCATTTGTCACCGGGAAAATGTTTGCCAAACGATGAAAATCGATTTTTGGAGAGACAGATTTTCTAGAGAGCACTATGTCTGTTGGTTTATGTTATCGTATAAGTACCTACATAGGTTTTATCAATTTTATTATTGTTACGGTGACTATGAGGCTACTTGATGTCTTGAAAATATTGATGCTCATTACCACTCGATAGGATTTTCTAGTCAACTATTATTGAACTGAGCGATTATTGACGCGACAGAATGAAACCAACTAATCGGCTTTTGTCGAAATCTGCTAAAATTAACTAAAGAAGTTTATATTTTCTCAAGAACTGTTTCTGACGAAACAAAACAGACTCTAGGTAATATATTTATAGTCTAGGAAAAATATTTAGAGAGGACAATCCACGCGATCTATAGAATGGGTACTCATGAGTCTCTTAGAAACAAATTCAAAGAAATTGATGTGCTAACTCTGTTTTCTCTCTATATCTTAGAAAGTATTTTGTTATGTTTACAAAAACTTAGGAGTTTTCAAAATAAGAAGCGATTTTCATAACATAAATAGACGTAGTTGTTATAATTTGATTATTTTTTAAATAAGTTTCTTCACTAAAACAAACGTGCTCTTTACACAGATATTAAATAGTCTTAGGACTATGGTAAAATATCATTCAGTCTACAACCGACCCCTGCACATTATAGTGGCACTAGTAATTACTATTTTGAGCTAATTGAAACAACAGTAGTAAACATGAAATTTAGATTAATAAAAAGACGCAAATAATTTCTTATCAACAGTGTCCGCTTTTATAACAAGTTGCCAAAGTCGGTTACAGAACTTAGCGATGGAAAGTTCAAAACCCACATTAAACGTGTCTATATCAAAAAAAAATAATTATTAGGTATAAAATTAAAGACTACGTAGAAGACAAGGAAGTTTGGCAATAATTCCTCTTGCACATGTGGCTTCCCTGGTACCTCATTAACGGTATAACTATGTAAATGTCTATTAACTGCTTCCAAATTACGATGTTTATTTTAATTTAATTTTTTACGTACTTCCTTGATATAATCATTTCATTATTTAATATTATATACCTACCTTTTAAATTTAAACTATTTATTAGTGGGGTTTGTGAACAGGATATTAATTCAGATCTGTTGCAGTTGTAATGGCAATCATGTCATTTGTTTTAATTTTTATTATTTTAATAATATTTTTTATAGATTCTTTTATATTTGTGAATGTGGTACGTGGTACTTGTTGACCTACCATACCTATTAACACTGTAATTTGAAAACATTGTAAAAGTCAATTATTTTTAAAAGAGTAACCGCGGAGTTTCTTGTCGGCCCTTCTCCATTGGAAACAATCAATTGGAGCCGCGCACCTAGCTTCTGACGTTTCATAAGTGCCCATGTTGGTTTATGGGAAAGATAATATTTTGATTTTGATTTTATAGAGTGACTAAAAACACTAAAACCTTTCATCTATACTGAACGGCCCTGAAAAAAACTTCGGAATGTGGTACTGTAAAAGTTACATGCAAAAGGCGACCTTATGTCGTACAGGGTTTTAGGAAAATAAGCATGGTTGCAGAGTAAGCAACCTGAAGTGGCAGTGGGCTGGTCATGTTTTTCGAAGGACCGATGGCCGGTGTAGCAGACGAGTCTTGGAGTGGAGACCGCGTATCGGCGAGATTAGATGGACCGACGACCTTAAGAAGGTGGCTGGGACAGACTGGATGCGGAAGGCAAAGGACCCAGGGTTACGAGCCTGTCCGAAAGGGATATCGTGGCCCTGGCACACAGGCATCTGAAGGAACACGGTGGGTTTTAGTCAGTAAAAGTCTGACACTCCCTCCCGCTCCACCCAGAGCGGGAGAAGTTATTTGATAATTTCCCACCCAAAAAAAAAAAAAAAAAAGGGTGTTGGCGCAGCCTGGAAGCGGCCTATGACCAGCAGTGGACAGCTATAGGCTGAGTTGATTAAAGTATGGTTGCATTCGATCATTCAAGCGAATTTGGAACTACTTTTAAATTAAAAGTATTAGGATTTGTTTCAGAAAACACGTCAGTGAAAAAATTTACGCGAGATATAGCGCACGTTTCTCTGAGTTAAACTGATAAACATAAAATAAATATAATTCAAGTTTGTCATCTACTATAGCTGCGTCCAGCGGTTTCACACGGTTAAGTCTAGATCCCGTGGGAATGTCGGGATAAAGGTATTATATGTCTAAACCCAGGTCATGGTCTATCTATGAGCCAAATTTCATCAAAACAATTCAGCCGTTTTAGCGTGAAAGCTTAACAAACAAATAAACAAACTCACGTTTGCATTTATAATATAAATAATAATAAAGTTAGGATTATTCTACGACCACCGTTCATAATAGCTATTATATTCAACTTACTACAACATTAGAAAAATAACGATTATCAACCTTACGTTATTTCGTGTCCGTATGGATTGAGGAGGCACGTCTCATATTTGAACGAGGGTACTACCAATATTTAGTAGTAAATTAGCCGATTCTGTAGGTCCGATCCTGGAATTTGTAGTAAAACCGTTAAAAATTTATAGGACGTTTTATGTGGCTCCTCAATCCTGGCGGTCTATAGGAAATATATGTTCGTAGCTACTAAAACAGTTGATCAAATCGGTTAACAATATAATTTTTTAGTAAATATTGCCATAATCAAACATCCTACACACCAGGGGCGACGGCTTCATACAACCCCATTCCTACCGGCTTCCCTTCGGAACAAAGACTGAGTTACTATTACTAAATATTATAGGTAGTACATAGTCACATTACAGGTATTTAATAAGTAAATCATAAGATAAAAACGCGTACGCGTTTTTAGTATAGACTATAGGTATCCTAAATCGCGAACGCAGTTTACATTTTCTGTTTTAACTAAGAATTCCGACAAATTTATATGGCGTTAAATTAAGAAAAGTAAAGGAATGACAACATTTTTGAGGTAATTTTTATGTTATCTTGAATTTATGTGAACTGAACAACTTTTTCTTCGGCTTCCCTCTAATGTAAGTTGTAGCTTCGCTACTGCTACACACTCAGTATTTCAAAAGATATTAATAATTTAAACATTCCTTTACAATTTTGTGAATACGGTGAGCATAAATAATTCAAACTATGGAACACGTTATTTAGATATAAACGTATAATAAATTCCGTTATTTCACGATAAATAAAAATCAATGTAATCTATTTACTATTTAAATTAAAACAATAACTCTAAATTGCATTAATTTAAATGAATTTTACACAATAACTGTCGTTATTTTTTATAAGTGGCGCTACAGCGCTCTTCAAGCGCTACAGTACCCTGCTGCATGCCGAAAGTTTTCCACAGCCGTTCAAGCACGCACGCAGTTATGGATTATTAAAGATAATTGTACCATCATAGATCCTCATTAGCACTAGTTACTGGTACGGTAGCGGCTAATCATGGCCGCCACTGAAACGTGCTCGGGGCAACTGCCCGCCGGGAATACCAACGCTAATGAATATTATTCTGATTTAGCTAAATAACGTGATTGTGATTGAGCAAAACAAGAGCTGTCGCGACGATTTATAACTAACTAAAGATTAATCAATGGTTAAATATATTGCTCATTGAATCAGTCTGTTGCTTGAGTGAAAACCCAATTAACAATTCGCTAGCTCTATTTGTTTAGAATTGTTAATTTAATGAAGTTAGATTGAGTTTTGTATGACCTTTCATGGTTTGTGTAAAGAAAACTATTCGTTTGGGGTTGATGAGGAGATGAGGGACTATTGATTTAGTTGAAAAATGTTGAATTAAATAAAATTAACTACCTCGACTGTCTCGCTGTTTTAGTGTTCGCAAGTGAGCTGCTGCTGCTGCTGATAGGCCCTGGATTCCCAGTTCAGGTAAAGTGTTATTGGATTTATCCATTACTTAGGAGTTTCATAGTAGCAGCCCTGAGTCTGGATTTGTGCCCGGTTGATGGCCTCGCCCCCCTTTACATGGGACTTAAACATAACTGGCGAAATATGGATGTACCATAGGTACACCTCTGCTTAACCATTTGGGGATTACAGGCGTGATGTTATTCTATATAATAAAAATGAATGGCTAAATGTGTTGCTAAGCTCAAAACTCGAGGACGGCTGGATCTATTCGGCATCTTTTTTTTAATATTCGTTGTAGTCCGAGGAAGGTTGTTATGGAGAGAAAAAATTGAAAAATTATCGGGAAAATTTGAAAATTCAGGAAAACTGAAAGTGCATTATCTATGGGAATTTTGTATGAATTATAAAATTTTATTTGCAAGAATTGATAAAAATTGTGTTAAATACAATCAATTGATCATTTAAACCCCTATGTCCTCTTGTTGGTTGTTTGTTATAGGTGTCCAATTCCTCACAAACTGACTACCGATCCCACCGACAAAAGTTTTATTTTGGCAATATTCACAATTTAAGTTCAGGCTGTAAAAGTATAAAAGTAAACTCCAACCACATTTAATACCCAGTTAGTATTCAGTTGAAAGTTTAGATTTAAATGTTATTACACAACAACCTACCCGACTACAGTTTACAGCAATGATTATTGTTATTGTGTCAGAACTTGCTTAAAACACTTTAATCTTAGTCTCAGTTTGAATTCCTAAACGGAAGATTAAAGTACAAACTAAGTACGGTTCAGGTATTATGAAAACAAACAATGTAAATAATTAATAAACTTCAGTTCACGTGGATAAGTCGTTTTAAGGAGAGTGGACATCCTAACTAATTGACGGCACGGTTGGCGCAGTGGTTAAGCGATTGACTGCTGCGCTGCGTGTCGCGGGTTCGATTCCCGCACGGAACAAATATTTGTATGACCTACAAGTAGTTGTTCCGGGTCTGGCTGTTTGTGTATGTGAGTTTAAATGTTTGTAAACGCACCCACGATACAGGAGAAATTCCTAGTGTGGAGCAACGTTTTTTTTAAAAAAAAAAAAAAAATATAAATGCGATAGTGAGTTTGTTTGTTTGTTACGCTTTCACGATAAAACGGCTAAGCAGACCTGGGTTGGGACATAGGATACTTTTATCCCGATATTCTCACGGAATCGAGACTTATGTGGGTGAAACCGCGGGGTGCAGCTAGTTCCATTCTATTTGGACGCCTTTAGATAATTGGCAATAGTGAGTTCTTAACATTATACCTATGTAGAATTCGGGGTATAAGCTCAATATAATATTTATGAGATCACTATGACAATTCTTGATTTAAGACGCTGACAACAGCTAAACCGCGGTCACTGTCAGAATGCATACAAAAGAAAGAGAAGCGTGATGACACAACGCTTGTAATTTATTGTAAAATATGAATTAATTATCTATTTACTCAAAAAAGAGTTGAGTAATCGAAAATAAAAAAACAACCAAGTTCTGCATGCAAATAATACGTTCTTGTTATTAATTAAATGCCAACCGTACGTTGATATTTAATTCAAATATTTTGGATTGAAACTCAAAGTAAAGGGTTAGCTTACCGTTCATTTGTATCGCGACTTTAAAAAAAAAGTGTTTTGGTAACAACCAAGTTCTAAGAAATACGTTTAAGAATTACATATTTATTTTTTCCACTACCATAAACTATATAGATGTGGCAATTTATTTAATGCCTACTTTTATCATTTGCCTCTTGTCTTGTCGCCTTAACAGTTCAATTTTGTAATGGCAATCATGTCATTTAGTTTAAATAGGGTTTCATTTTATTATTTTATTGATCTTTTTTATATATATAATTTTTACATTTTATGAATGCAGGAACGTTTTAGGCCTTGTGGACTGCATACGTTGACCATTTTCTATCTGGTACTTGTTGACAGGCCTACACTGTCCTCCCATACCTATCAACAATTTGAAAACATTGTAAAAGCCAATTATTTCTTGCCGGCTCTTCTCCATAGGAAACGACCAATTGGAACCAGTACTCAGTTTCATGTGAAATAAAATATTTTGATTTTTGGACAGAAACATACACGTTTTTGGTAAATTTAAGATTATCTTATTGACCGGTATGCACTATACAATATTATTTTTAGTATTTTCGAAACCTGAATATAGTTTATTCAGAATAAGGAACTGAATCGATTTCAATAATTTTTACACCATGTTATATTTTGTTCCAAAAATATTAAGTGTGATGGAAAATGTTATCACGTACAGTTTTATCGTACAGTTAGGTACCTACTGCAAAATTATTATCAATGAACGCATGACGTAAGCAGGCGTAATTATGTAAGCATGTTTTTGTACGGACAACCCAGTAACATAACAACCTCATAACTTTGTGATTTTTCATGATACAGTTCTGAAATTTTGTACATAGATTCTTTACATAAAAATACTAGACACGTGTTTCGGGTTTCGCATATACTAAAACTAATATTGTATATAGCACTGATTGTGGTGAGATGGCAGCAAAACACATGTTTGCGAATATTGTTATACTACATTACAACCAAGGGTAACCATCTTTACATACCAAGTACCCTCCGTGCCTCGGAAAGCACGTTATGCCGTTGGTCCTGGCTGTCATTTCTAGATCTTTGACAGCTGACGGGTCGTCAGAAGCCCTGAAGTCTGACAACCAGTCTTACCAAGGGGTATCGTGTTACCCTGTAACTGGGTTGTGGAGGTCAGATAGGCAGTCGCTCCATGTAAAATACTGCTATTCAGCTGCATCCGGTTAGACTGGAAGCCGACCCCAACATAGTTGGGAAAATGCTAGGCACTATAATGATTGTTCTACTACATTATTAAACCTAACGAAGCAGAGCTTAGTAAATGGGAAATGTAACCCATTAGAAGAGTTTACAGGAAAAAGTCGGTACATATTTATATAAAGGTTCTTTTAGGCATTCCAACAGCACTCACCCTTCAGGAAGCATCTTAAGCACTGAATTCAGCATATAAAAATGAAGTTCAGAGAGAATAATTGTTCATAAAAATAGAGGATTCCTCTTCATCGTGACGAAATTTTCCGTCATTGTATATTTCGCAATTTTCCAACTCATTTTATAAAGGTCGTCTCCGAAGCGTAAAATGTTCTTTCATTTTAAATTAGTTTAGCTGCTCCAAAAAACGGCTGGCGAGCTCCATAATCTCATAATACTACGTAATCATTCCAATTCTGCTGTTACTTTTAACAAATAATATCATAATTTTGGGTAGATATTGTATTAGATGAGTTTGTTTTTTCATGAATATAAAATTCTTAAGGCAGCTAGTTGTTGTGTCTATTTTGTTCTTGTTTAATTAGTTAAGTCTACCTATTTCTTGATCGATTTTTTCGCAATAAGTGCTATGGCGATAGCGTACTATTATACGAGAGTCCAGAAACTTGTTTTTAAAAAAGAAAATCAATTATGCTGGAAACAGAGTTTATTTATAATTATGAACTAAGAATGGAATTAAATTGAATATAGTAATAATGTGAATTAGGACTTCCGACCCGTACCGAAATTCAGACCGAACTGACGTCCAAACCTAATGAATAATGCTTCTAAGTCAATAAATTCTGACTAGGCAAGCCATCAGCTAGCCATCATCAGGTCAGCCATTCTACTAGCATTGGCAAGGTATAACAGCCCCCCCCATAAGACTGAAATTCGGGGATAAAAGCCGAAATTCAGGAAGTTATACAATTTCCCGTAATCTAGGCAATGGAATTGAAGAGTTTTCAGGTACAGTATCTATATTATTGCTATTGCCATCGTCATCAGTATGGGTCGTCGGTTTAACACAAGAGATATAGAACTTAGATCTATGCTTAGAAATAGTCTTATATAATTTATATGCCATAAAAGACATAACTATTATTAAAATACACACGGTCAATATAGAATAATGTGTCCCGTATTTTACTAGAATAGGTTCTTCATTGATAATTTTGTTTAACTCTGAAAATATCTCATCATTTTGTTTATTTACAGTGAGATCATCCAAATTTATGTTTTGAAGTAAAATAGGGGGGTATGTTATTATTTAACTTCTTAGTCTTAGTGTCTATTTTACAACATGAGTCATTTATAATGCTAAAGTCTAAACTGGGAATAGGAATGTCTATATTGATTTCATCTTTTGATGATATAAGTCTCGCGCTTTTTGTGTATACTGTACACTGATTTGGGATTCGTAATATACCGGTTCCAGACACTATGATTTCACGTAGTTCCGAGTTATCGCAATCCATTGACACTTTACTTGAGCGAGATTGCACGAAAATCCACTGATTATTCATAAGTGATTTCCAAATGTCCAATTCACCGACAATCGTTTTGGTTTCACATTGTGTGGGGATAGCACTAATTGTTTTCGTTAATAGTTCGCTTTCACACGTAGGATTGCCGCTTGTCAATAATACCGTAGGTATCTCACACAGAAAGAACTCAGAGCTTATTGTTTTACATTTATCTAGGCTATCTAGATTACAAAAGTTTAGCTTATCTTTAGAAATAGCAATATACGAACTAGAAGGTAAAATTAAACTAAAAGTATTTGGATTATCTAAACCATGAGGGGTCGGTAATGCCAAATTATGATACAAGTTAAATTCGTCATTAGTAACTAAAGGAATTTGTAAAACGAATACAAGTTTATTCTTATAGTAGTAACACGTAACTTCCGATATGCTTAATATTAAGTGAATATTATCTAGACTTAGTGTTATAGGAATTCCAGTATCTCTAGGTAGGTACCGGTCGTTATCAGCAAGTTCATGGTATAATTGCGCCGGACTGATTATGTTTGGATGCAGGATGTTTTGACTGCTCAACATAATAGCATTCATTAAGTCTTCAAGCTGAAACGACAATGCTAGCAGAGAGCTTTCGAGGCTAGCAACTATGGAATGGACTTTTGTTTCAGATATTAGAATTTTAGAAGTTTCCGTGATATTATTTATTTGTAGTATGAGTAGACTTAAAGTACCTCTAAGTGAATTTTCGTTATCTTTTAATTTATTAATCGTTTGTTTGTAAGATTCCAAAGTAGAAGTAGTAATTAAAATGTTTTCTTTCATTAGTTCCGCGAGCTTTTTCTCGTGGTTTTGAATAGATTCGATTGCGGAATCGTATTTTAATGCATCGTCTTCGTCTAGTGTGCCGAAAACATGTCTGAAAACAGTGCCTATTCCGCTGAACCATGCTGAACGTTTACTACGTTTTGACATTAAATGTGAGATAGAATCAAACTCGCGTTTAATATCGTTGTATCGAACTGTGAGTGGGGATAGTATGTTTTCACATTGAAGGTTGCTCGATTTCTGACATGTTTTCCTAACTACGTCTAAGATATCATTGAGGTTAGTAAGAGGTGGGTTTATAAGGGAAATGTCTACATGACTAATAATATTTAATTTTCCTTTAATTGCTTTAAGTTTTCCTAGTCTATCGAAGTAAATGCCGGAACTAGAAGGAAGTGGTTTGATAAATTCCTGATGCGCATTGACCGAAGCGCTGAAATAGAATGAATAGAATCAGTTAGATTACGCTAAATACCTATTATAATTACCAGCTAAAAATACTTACATGCTAATAATTAATTATTTCTAATCTTTCTTATCTTAATCTATCTCTAACAGTAATATAGGATTCTTAGTAACTGCGGGTTTCATTTGATCGAAATGGTGAGTCACGTGACGTCTGTTGATAAGGAGCGTAGCTGTATTATTATTGTGAACTTTTATTATTTTGTATGGACCTTTCCAGATAGGCGATAGTGCCTTTCTGAGCCTCAGGTGGGCTTTAAGACAGACGTAATCACCAGCCTTATACTGTGGTGGTGATTTAGTGTGAGAATCGTAATAGGATTTAGAAGATTCTTTGGATTTTAGTATGTTTTCTAGGGCTTTTCCTCTGGTGTATTTCAACTTATGTTGTAACATTTTAATATAATCTGAATAAGTTGTACTAGGTTCATTTTCATAGATAGAATTAGGTATAAAAGGTTTGTGACCGAATATTAACTCGTAAGGAGTAAATTTTGTAGTTGAATGTTCTGTTGTGTTATAGGTTAACATAGCTGTATACACATAGGTAGGCCAATTATCTTGGTTTTCATTTACGAATGATTTTAAATATTCTTTTAGGGTTGAATGACTGCGTTCTAAGGCTCCTTGAGTCTGAGGGTGGTAAGGTGATGACCATAATTGTTTGATTTTAAGAAATTGGCAAGTAGTTTTAAAAAGGTCGGACGTAAAGTTAGTACCCTGATCAGTTAGTATAGATTTAGGAATTCCAAATAGGGATATAAAATGGATAAGACAATCGCTAGATTCTTCAGCGGTTGTACTACGTATAGGATAAGCGATAGAATACTTAGTTAGATCATCTTGTAAAGTGAGGATATATTTTAGTTTGGCGGAGCCGGATTCGGGTAAGGGTCCTACTATATCTAATGCCACTCTCTGAAACGGAGCTGTGGATGTAGTAGTGATCTCCATTGGAGCTTTATTTAATTTTCTCAGAGCTTTATTTTCCTGACATAATTTACATTTCTTGACATAGTCTTCTCACTTCGCATGCCTTTCCAATAGAATTGTTCCCGGATTCTGTTGTACATTCGTGTCGATCCTAAGTGTCCAGCTGTAGGAATGTCATGATTCTCACGCATGATTTTAGGTCTTTCGCTCAGAGTAGGGTATATTGTTTTATTTAGGTAAACATGGATTTGAATTTTTGTATTGTTAAAGATGTGAGTTAGGATATTGTAAATTTTTGTGTAAGAGTGATGGTCAAATGGGTTTTTGAAGTCTGAGATAGCAATATCTGTTGTTTGTTCGGAATTCAGGATTTCGTTTCTTACTTGTTTCAGAGTGTCATAGATAGCGGGATAAGATGATTCGTCGATAAGATAAGTGGTGAACTTTTGTGAAGATGAAGTAAACAGTTTTAGTAGCAGTACCAATATTGAAATTGCCTTGGAGGTACCTACTATTGACTCACCAAATGATATGTGGAATACGTTCAAAAACACAAAGATTATGCTTCCGGAACTAAACTTATCTAATGAACACAAACTATTAGATGACCAGATAGCCGCACAAAAGGGACGAGAGAGTCTACCTAATGACCTAAGTGTCCACGACGTCGGCAACTACGCTATAAGCACTGTGCTGGTGGGAGGAATCGCCGCCGCTATATTAGTTTGGCGACTAAGAAGATATCTTCAGGGGCGTAAGAAGAGCAACACCTCTACTAATACGAACAAGACTCGAGAGAGGACAGAAGATATAGAACTAAAGGTGATTCCTGCCTACGCTAAAATACGTGGTGGACAGTCAGAGACCTACCGTCCGCCGCAACCAGCAATTGGAACAACATTCCAACTATGATTCATTATTTAAGAATTACTTACTTCTTGCTTTAATTGCTTTGATTAATTTTATAACATTTTTATACCTTTATATTGTTAACTTGTAACGCAAGTTTGGTAATCTGAGCCCGTACATTTTGCCCTCGGGAGCATGTACGAGCCAATAATGCTCATACAGCAAAAGTACGTTTACGCGTACTTAATTAATTTAACTCAAACCAGTCGTAACTTAAACTCCGTCACGCGCTGATGTGCGGGTCAATCTATAACAACAACGAAGTGCGGCTCAGGTTACTAAACAAGCATAACCTTAAACTGTTCCCTTAAATATACTATTCAACATAACAGTGGTTTGGTGTAACATAACATACCTACAATAACTACCGGGGTATCCGTCAACGACGAGAAAACCCCAACATCTTTTGCCATTGGTTCGATTGGACTTTGTGGTGAACAGACGTGTCGAACATTTTATTAAAATAAATAAATAATCGCTGAATCGTGACCTGGTTTTACCAAATAGCCGGTAGTGAAACTGTGTCATACATAGGCATGATATGTGTAAATCGTTTCAGTGAAAATGTATGTAGCTAAGTGATATAAAGTAAATAACTTTTATCACAATGGAAACCAGTCCCTTCAGCCGTGGTGGCAGATGTCCTCGGAGCCCACCTTCTACACCTGTGCCCTGTGCTGCACCTGCACCTGAGCCCGCACCCGCACCTGACCCTCAAACGCCCAGCAAAAGAGAAGAGGTTAAGATGGAAGTTATACCAACGCCGGAAATCCAGAACTGGATGTCGTCCATTGAGCAGTGCCTTAATGAAGTGTGTTCTATTTCATCAGAGGGCAAATTAAACATGGAGCAAAAACTGCGAATAAGTACCCTATGCCGGAAAATTAGTCACGGAACATCGCAGATGGCCGTTCATTATCAGTCCCTTAAGATGAGAGCCGTTCAGACCCACACCACCGTCCAAACACTCGAAGACCAAATTGATCTTTCGCAGTAACTGCAAGAGCTTAAGCTGTCAATCAGAGCTGCAATTAAACCAGATACGGGATTTTCTTTTTCTGACATGGTTAAAAAAGGTACCAACAATTTTATACAGCCAATAAATTTAAGCTCAGTGGCCATATACCCTAACGACAAACTGAAGTCGAGTGAGGAGACCAAAACACTTGTCCAAAAAATTATATGCCCCGAGCAAATGAAACTTCAGGTAAGAGGTCTACGTAAGACGAAAAATAGCGGTGTCATTATCAGCACTGAAACAAAGGATGATATTGAGAAGGTGAAAAAGTCGATGCAGCAATCAAATTCAGGCCTTACAGTAGACGAGCCCCCAAAAAGGAAGCCTAGAGTAGTAGTTATTGGAGTGCCCTCATCCATGGCTTTCCAAACAATATAACATACCACTAATTCCGGGATATAATATGTATAAAAGTAGTATAAACTACAATCAGAACGATGGGGTGATAGTTTACGTAAGAAATCAGCACAATGTATCTGTCGAGGAACCTACTATGCTCGACTGCAATAGATTGTTAATTAAAATTGGGTCAGATTTAGCGATACTTGCCTTATATCGACCCCCCTCTTTTAGAAACATAAACAATTTCACAAACTCTCTAAACGACACCTTGCAGAATCTGTCATCTTTCAAAAATACAATTTTAATTGGAGATATTAATATCAATATTATTCCAGAAAGTGCTGACGCATCCGCTGAAGAATACCTTAACCTATGCGCTTTCCATGGTTTGCTTCCCGCTCACACGCTTCCTACTCATCAAAGTGGCTCCTGTTTGGACCATATAATACTCAAGTCGAATTTCCCTGCACTAGCCCTTGTAACAAATTCAACAATAACCGATCACAGTGCTACCCTACTTATTTTAAATTGTATATTACCAAAAGTAGTCACTCGCACCATTTCTAGTCTAAATATAAATAAACTTGAAGAAGACTTACGTAATATCGACTTTGACCCAGTCTACTTTTCCGCTGATCCGCAGTTTAGTATGTTGTACCTAATCAAAAATGTACAACGTGCAATTCAGAAGAACACGGTCATATCTCGGCTAAATAACAAAAACTACAACATAAAACATGGGTCACGACAGGACTCATTCGCTGTATGAAAAATAGAGATAAATTTCATAAGAAAGCCAAATCGAATCCAGATAATTTAATTTTGCAACAGTCGTATAAACGATATCGTAACTTTTGTAATGATCTCTTAAAAAAAGTAAAAAGCAACCACGATAAAGTTGCGCTAGAAAAGGCTGGTACTAATAGTAAAAAAATCTGGAATTTTATTAAAAGTGTAACGTATAACACAAAACAAAATCAGTCATCTTCAGGTTTATTACAAGCACACTCATCACAGTTAACATCTGCCAACATTGCTAATCATTTTTTTGTTAATGTTGGAAAGTGTTTGGCTGAAAAAGTTCAGGGCCAATCACAATATCTAACAAGCACATCATTTACGTGTAGCACTATTTTATCATCCTTTGCGTTGCTAGACACTGACGAGTCGGAAGTAGAAACGATAATTATGAGTATAAAGGACGACTGTGCGGTTGGCTGGGATAACATATCAAATAAAATTATTAAACAGTTCAGGCACATTTTGGTGCCGCCATTAACTTATATTTTCCAAAAATGTTTATCTACAGGTATTTTTCCCAAGTGCCTAAAAAAAGCTGTTGTTGTCCCGGTTTATAAATCAGGCACTAAAGATCAAGTGAAAAATTATAGACCTATTTCCTTACTGCCTTCTATGTCTAAAATATTAGAAAAATTATAAATAAAAGGCTTTACAAATACTTGGAGGATAAATTAATTTTATCTAAACGGCAGTTTGGTTTTAGGCCTAAAATGTCAACAGACGATGCCGTCCACCATCTGACTGACTATCTAGCACAAGAACTTGATAAAGGCAACCACACAGTAGGAATCTTCCTGGACCTAGCCAAAGCTTTTGACACGGTTTCTATTCCTATCCTGTTGCACAAGCTTGAAGCCATAGGTATCAGAGGCACCCAGTTGAAACTATTTAAGAGCTATCTAGAGGACCGTACCCAATGTGTAAGGATTGGTAATGTTCTCAGCGATTGTGAGAAAACCACGTCCTTCGGTGTTCCCCAAGGAAGTATTTTAAGGCCTACACTATTTTTGATATATATAAACGATCTCTGTAATTTAAATCTAAATTACGGCCAAATTATTTCTTATGCTGACGACACTGCCCTTCTTTTTTCGGCTGACTCAGAAGAAAATGTCTACAAGCTTGCGCAACACGGATTCAATGTTGTTAATAAATGGCTTCAACGTAATTCACTAACATTAAATGCAGACAAGACAAATTACATAAAGTTTTCGATGCGCAAGCAAACATCAACTAGGACCACAACGTTATTTGCTCATTATTGCGCAATTCCCACAGATAACCAATGTGTTTGTCCCAACATTAAAATGGCAAATATGACAAAATACCTTAGTGTTATAATAGATGAAACACTTTCGTTCAAACAACATATAGAAGCTTTAAATAATAGAATTCGCAAGTTGATATTTGTTTTTAAAAAGTTACGCTATATTGCTGACCCAAAAATAGTTAGACAAGTTTACTTTGCTCTATGTCAATCGATATTAACTTACTGTATTAACACATGGGGTGGAGCGGGTAAAACAAGGTTACTAACCATCGAGAGAGCTCAGAGGGCGATCCTCAAAGTGTCTACTTTCCGCCCTTTCCTTTTTCCTACCAACCTCCTATACAAATCTTGTGAAGTATTAACAGTTCGGCAACTATTTATAATGGGTATTGTATTAAAACAACACACAGCTCTACCCTACAGAACTGAAAATTCTAATAAAAGACGTAAAGATATAGTCTGCCCACAAAATACAACAAAACATGCTTTTGTATCCAAATTTTACCTTTACCTCGGTCCTCTCCTCTATAATAGACTAAACTCGAAAGCAAACATTTACTCTCTGAACTACACAAATTGTAAGAGATTTCTCAAGGAGGCTCTCCAAACTATGTCTTACGAAGATACAGAGAATTTATTAACTGTATTAAAGTAAATATGTATACTAACCTACTATAAGTATTTATCAAATTTAGAAAATAAGATTTAAGCTACACAACATAACTATAATTTATTTGTCCATTGTCATCTTTTGGTATTTATTAATTTTATAAGACTATTCTACTTTGTACTTTTCGCCTGAAACACAGGATTACCTAGTTCAGGCACGTAATTCATAAGAATATAATTTACATTTAAGCAAAACTGTACACATTTTTATACCTTGTAATTTTGAATAAATATATTATTATTATTTCCTTTATTAATTTAGATACATACAAATTATATTTTTAAATATCAGAATATAAAAAATATATAAAAACATTTAAAAATATAAAAAATAGTTGTCCACCGGTATCGGGAGCAGGGTCCAAGCTACCGGTGGCTAGGGCTGCAGAGATAGGAACCTCCTCACGATGCGAGCCGTATCGAGGAGTACTGCCTTCTGAATCAGGCCCTTGATCCAACCACCTAACGAGAGCCTCGAAAGATGTTGCTCGAGACTTTCGGCCATCAGGCCATTGGCCGATACGACAATCGGCACAATGATAGCCGAGCTCACATTCCACATGTCAACAACCTCGTGTGCTAAGTCAAGATATTTTATTTGTTTCTCTTTCTCAGCTTTCACGAGGTTCTCGTCATGCGGAATGGTAACATCGATAATCATTGCGCGGCGCGCTAATTGATCTATCACTACTATTTCGGGCTTATTGGCGACAATAGTCCTGTCAGTAATGATAGACCGATCCCAGTACAACGTGACATGGTCATTTTCGAGAACTGGGTCGGGCACATACTTGTAATACGGTACCTCAGAATCCACAAGTTTATGTTTCAAAGCAAGTTGCTGGTGAATAATCCTGGCTACTTGGTTATGCCTGTGCAAGTACTCGCCATTAGCAAGACGAGAACAGCCAGAGATAATATGTCTGATGGACTCACCCGGACGGTGGCATGCCCGACACACGTCAACCGTCCCGTCCTTCATAATATGTCTCCGGTAGTTATTCGTCAAGATAACTTCGTCCATAATTGCACAGACAAAACCTTCGGTTTCCCCGAAAAGGTCACCAAAACGTAGCCAGGATACGGACGCTAAGAAATCTACACCGGGTTCATGAAGAGCCCGATAGAAGCGTCCGTGAAGCTCCTTGCTTTGCCATACCTCCTTGCGGTCATCGGTAGTAAGTATTACAGGTTTGCGCCAGTTCTCTTTAGCCATGGAGAGCGGTCCACTGCGACCACATCACGGTGCATACCCAGGTCGGCTTTTAAAAAATATTCCCTGAGACTGCACACCTCGCGGTTATGGAGGGTCTTCGCATTTAAAAAGCCTCGTTCTCGAGGGCTGATTCCAGTCCCCGAGAAAGCCCGTCTTACAAAGCGCATCACTCGTGGTCGTGTATTGCCCTCCCTAAAGCAGTATAGTTTGCCGATGAGTACCCTGGCCCCATCAATACGGCGCTCGATCCTGCACTGCCAGGCTGGTACGGCTGGTTTTGGTCGAGTAGGTCCGTCACAGTTTGGAAATTTGACGTTAGCTAAACGACATGCCGCAACAGCCGCGCAATACAGAATCGAGTGTGTATCAATGAGATCCTCGCTGCTTTGGAAGAAATTCTTAAGCTGCGAGTCCAAGGCACACACCAGCGCCCTATTTTTCTTGTGCATAGGCAGGCGTGGTAATCGGGGTCTAAGTTCGGTCGGAGTGGACCTATACTCGCCAAATGCATCCTCCAGTGCGCTCCTCAATCGGGCGTTGCATTGGCTACTTACTGTGGCAATGACAAATGGCGATATTGAAGAAGAGGATGATAGGGATCATCCTCTTCTTCAATATCATGATTGGACCGCGGCGGGATTCCATCAATAATTGACATTCGTACCGCGGTTTGTGCCGGAGTCGAGACGATATGGTTGCTAAGTACCTCTGAGCGCAGCCTATCAAGTGCAACATCGTCCAACCTATGATCGCGTTGGATGACCCGCACCTGATCCGATAGTCGTTGGGCCGAGATGTTGATGGTTGGTTCTAGTTCCTGAAACAGAGACAGCATCCTAGCACGGTACGCAGTGAGGTTAGTTCCTCCCTCTGTAGACCCGTAATATGCGCGCATGACGTTCTCGTTCATAGATTGAGTCCATCTCATGCGCTGCACACAACCACCGGCAGCGGGGACCCGGCTCGGGGCCGGATGGCCCCTAAGTCCCAAGCTCCTCGGTGGCCGGCCTCTCCTCTGCCGACGTACAGGTGTTGGCGACGTCAGCGGGGAAAAATACTCGTCGCTCGAGCTCGACGCAACTACCACGGCCGGTGTCGTCACAGCGCTCACAGTGAGGCTGGATACCGGCGGCGGCGAGGCGGAGCTGAGCGAAGAGTCCGGAGGTGGTGGGCGTGCTCGTCTCGTAGCTGATCTCGTCAACATCTTTTCTTTATTGTAAAATCGGTGGATTTTATCGAAGGAGACATGTCAGATGTCACCTTCGATTCGGCAGTTTTTGATAAAATTCTTGGTTTTTATTATGATTCATTTAGATTTTTTTTTATTTAGGCTTGATTATTTGGGTTTCAGGCTTATTGTATACTAATAGAATAAAAGAAACTGCGTCTAAAATGAATATATAACTGAAGATAAAGAAAACGTATTCCGTGACGTGTTGGTGTTGCCAGCTTATTTATTATTATTATTTCCTTTATTACATTTGTATACACATTAATTACATTTTTAAATATTTTTATAAAATCATAAAAAAAAAAACATTTAAAAATATAAAAAATAGTGACCCATCAGGAACAGGGTCCAAGCTGCCGGTGGTTAGGGCTCTAGAGAGAGGAACCTCCTCACTATACGTGCCGTGTCCAGGAGTACTGCTTTCTGAATCAAGCCCTTGATCCAGCCGCGCAATGAGAGCCTCCTGAGGTGTTGGTCAAGGTTCTCCGCTATTAGGCCATTTACTGTTACAATTATCGGTACAATGATTGCAGAGTCCATGTCCCACATGTCGACAATCTCGTGTGCTAGGTCAAGATATTTGATTTTTTTATCTTTCTCAGCTTTCACGAGATTCTCGTCATGAGGGACAGCGATATCAACAATCATTGCACGGCGCTCTCGTCGATCTATCACCACAATATCAGGCTTATTGGCTACAATAGTCCTGTCAGTGATGATAGATCGATCCCAGTACAATGTGGCGTGACCATTCTCGAGAACTGGGTCGGGCACATACCTGTAGTATGGTACTTCAGACTCCACAAGGTTGTACTGCAAGGCAAGTTGCTGGTGGATAATCCTAGCCACTAGATTGTGTCTGTGCAAGTACTCGCAGTTAGCAAGACGAGAACAACCAGAAATAATATGTCGGATTGATTCACCGGGACGGTGGCATGCCCGACAGATGTCAACCGTACCGTCCTTGACAATGTATTTCCGATAATTATTCGTCATAATAACTTCATCCATAATCGTACAGACAAAACCTTCGGTTTCCCCGAAGAGGTCGCCGAAACGCAGCCAGGATACGGACGCCAGAAAGTCTACATCAGGCCCATGGAGGGCCCGGAAAAAGCGTCCATGAATTTATTATTATTATTATTAGTTTTGTTGTCATATTTAGTTATTAGAAAATGGTATAATTCTTTTTCAGAGTTAAGGATTTCGTCTTGGTCGCCGGAATTTAGAAGGATTTCGGAGATGTAGGGATTTGACTCATCTAAATCTATAGATGTATTATTTTACAGGTTGATTTTAGGAGATTTTCGTTGTGTTCTTTTAGAACTGTGTTGGAGATATTTTCTTTATTTGGAATTGATTTTAGAAATTTAGAATAATTATCGTCATTTGGGTTTAGTTGCTCGTTTGGCGAAGGGATTTGTAATGAGTCAAAGTCAAGGTTGAGGTCGGCACTGTCAGGGCTGATGTCAAGGTAGGGTAAGTTCGGTCCGAGATCTATGAGATCTAGATCTGGATCTATCAGATCTGGAGATAGCGTTGGTTCAGCTTGTGGTATAGGATTTGTAATATATTAGAGTCTGCATCTGTTTCTTGATTTAATAGGTCGTTATTCTCGAAGGAGAACGGAATAGGAGAGGGTAGAATTATAAGAGGGTCCTCCAAGAGGTCATCGAATTCAGTGTCAAGATCTCCCTCAAGATCTAATAGTAGAGGGTCAGGGGTTGGTGAACGTTTACCATGAATAGGGTTAACTGGAAATCGAGACAAGGCGTCAGCGTTAGTATTGATTTTGCCTTTTTTGTATACAATATCATAGTCAAATTCCTCTAATTTGAGTCGCCAGCGTACTAACCTAGAACCAGGGTCCTTACAGTTAAAAGTTAAAAGTTAAGTATCTGGTTGGAGCTTTAGGTTATAATTCCTGAGCCTATTGAAAACAGCGGATAGGTTTTGAATGTGACTTGGTAAGTCAGGGGAATAGACTACAATGTCATCTAAATAAACAAAGCAACGCAAGCCTTGAAGTCCACATAAACATGTGTTCATTAGTTTTTGGAAGGTCGAAGGGGCATTTTTTAGTCCAAATGGCATTCTAGTAAATTGAAAATGGCCTTGAGGTATGGAAAAGGCGGTTTTAGGAGCGTCTTGCTCGGATATTGGAATTTGATGGAAGCCTGAGGCTAAATCTAAAGTTGTGAAATATTGGCTTTTCCCTAATTGATCTAGAATTTCTGTTATTTGTGGAATAGGGTATGTTTCTCCAATAGTAACATCGTTGAGTTTTCTATAGTCAATGACGACTCTCCATTTTCGTTGTCATGAAGCATCCAGCTTTTTGGGCACAACCCAAATGGGCGAGGACCATGGTGAATTTGATTTTCTACTTCTTTTTTATGGCATTCAGGGAATCTATAAGATTTAGTTTGGATAGGGATATCTGTACTTGT
The DNA here is from genome assembly GCA_963921375.1 of Tiliacea citrago. NCBI lineage: Eukaryota > Metazoa > Arthropoda > Insecta > Lepidoptera > Noctuidae > Tiliacea > Tiliacea citrago. Next base: position 13,879,998 of record OY992798.1, read on the forward strand.
TCTGATATTATGTTCAGCAATTGTAGTATATGTGAGCTGATCGTCTGGAAGATGGAAGATATCGGAAAAGTCTGTGCAGACTTGTAATAGGGCATTAGATTCTTCTTCGTTCAAGTGAGAAATCCTAACATGTTTGAGAACTTTATTTGTTCTTGTGGAGGCATTAGTAAGAAACAATGATTCATGAGGATTCAAACAAGCTTGAGTGTCTAAAGGTTCTAGTGTTAGATTAAGGTGAGATCGGAGTATGATGGACTCTTCAGAGGTGTTGATAACCGTAATGTTAATACGGTTATTTTCTTTCACTTTAACGATGCAATTGGCAACTAACAAGGAATCAGAGATGTGTTGGTCTATTATCATACCTTCTCTTATATTTGGATTACTTATTGTGCATTCAATTACAGTGTCTGTGCGAGGTGGAATGTTATATAATGGTTCAGCGAATTTTAATTTTATGTAGTCTTCATCTATCTGTAAGGTTTCATGACAATAGTCGATTTGACAACCTAGGTCTTTCAGGAGGTCGTTGCCTATGATGCCATCGAAACTTAGGCTAATGTATTTGACAACGTGAAATTCATAGACATAAGGTTTGTTATTTTTTTTGAATATTTGCATTTTGAAGCTGCCTAGAGTTGAAGTTGCTTCATTTCCAGCATCGATTCCTTTGATGGTTATTTTATCATCACTTAAGTTTGGGACTTTGGACATGGAATTTAGTTTCAGCAGGCTTATGCAGGAACCTGTGTCAATCAGGAAGGATAAAGGCTTATCAGCGACCGGCGTGTGGATTATTACGTGTGGTAAGTATCTTTTCTCTCTATTTTTAAACATTTTATAAATTTTTGCATCTATTTTTTGTTTCAGGTCTGGTGAGAGTGGCGAGTTGTCCGAAGATGAAATGTAGGGATTTGCAACGAGAATATAATCGGTGGACCTTGCATTTGGATTTGGTAATTTACAGGGTTTAGTAAGTAATTTGGCAGAAACAGCGGATTCGGTGGATTTAATACGTGATTCAGTGGATTTAGTAATTGGTTTCATAGAAATAGTGGATTTAGTACGTGATTCAGGGGATTTAGTAATAGGTTTCATAGAAACAGTGGATTTAGTACATGATACAGAGGATTCAGTGGATTTAGTAATTGGTCTCATAGAGACATTGGATTTAGTACGTGATTCAGGGGATTCAGTGGATTTAGTAATTTGTCTCATAGAAACAGTGGATTTAGTACGCGATTCAGGGGATACAGTGGGAATAGAGGCATCGGCTTTGATATAGTAGGACGAATTTCCCGCGCGACACCGGCCGGGAAATTTTACTCGTTTAAATCGTTTTGGTCGACTTCGTCGGTCCCTTCTTCCTTATCCTGATTTATGATAAAAACCTTGCGGGCTTGTGTAGGGTTAGGTTGACGACCATTTGAAGTAGAAGCCGCAGATTGGTTCCTACTATTGTTGTATTGTCTTTTGCGACAATTTTCAATAGTGTGGCCTATGTTTTTGCAGTAGCGACACACCATGTCGTTGGTATTCACTGCTTTTGAATGATCGAATTGGTGATTTCGTGGAGCTGGAAAACGTGGCGATGGAAAGTCACGGCGAGAATTCATATTTTTAGATTTATCGTTACTGGAGTAAGTATTGGATGCAGATCTTTTATAAATATTAGAGATGATTTTTTCTTCTTCTACTGCGAAGTTTATAGCGGAATTTAATGAGTCTGGGTTTCGGCATCTAACGACTTGTGATACCCGTGGCAAGAGTCCTATTACAAAAGTATGAAGCGCAAGATCTTGCATCGCATCTACGCGTCCTGCTAGTTCAGTTTTCTTTTTCGTCGGAATGGAAATACTTATTTCCGTAAGTAGTTTCGCTAAGCATGTTTCTATTTTTAACGCAAACTGGTTGACTGTTTCAGCAGAGCTCTGCTTACAGTCCTGAAGTTCAGTGAGTAGGTGAGCGTAATGCTTCCTTTCTCCAAATTGTTGTTTTAAGAACTTGATGAACTGTTCAAAGGATTCGAACTCTTTGACACTGCATGTAGTTTCAGCTTTATCTATTAGTTGACTTAGAATAAATTTGAATAAAATAGGTTTTTGCGATTTTGTAGCGGTATTAAAAGCGCTGGCAATTAGCAATGAAGGGATTTAGTTTTTCCCTGGAGCCATCGAATGGCTTAATGAATTTAAATAGAATACCGAGTTCTATTTTTTCTTCCATTTCGTATTTTGTACTCTTAGAGCTACTGGAACTTTCCTCCTTTGCAGTCATTATTCAATATTACAAAATAAAATATTATAAACTAATTAATTATAAGAAATCGTATCCACGTTATGCTACCTTGTACAGGTGATTCAGTGTGATAGACGCGTAATCGAAACGCGTAGTCTAAACAAAATATACAGTAGCCGCACAGTAAAGTCTTTATCGGTTACAAAGTATTATGAATAGTGTACAATAGAGTAGTGTATGTAGAAATGAAATAAATGTAGCTAGAAATAGTGACTCTGAGTTAATTCTGGTATTCGCACTAGGATATAGTAGTAACCGAAGTATTCGCACTAGGATATAGTAGTAACCGAAGTATTCGCACTAGGATATAGTAGTAACCGAAGTATTCGCACTAGGATATAGTAGTAACCGAAGTATTCGCACTAGGATATAGTAGTAACCGAAGTATTTTCAAGATCACTCACAGGAACGCCGTCATTATGAGGATATTCGGGATCATTTTGACCGTTTCTCCAGCGGTAAACAGCAGAACAGCAGTTGTAGTAGACCTCTGTACCAACAGAGGGTGAAGTCCGGTCTCGGTTGCAAGGTGCAACACACAAGACAGGGTGTCGATCAGGCACTTTGATTATTGCACTTATTCGACACACAATTGATTTAGTAAGCCACTTAACTTTCAGCACTTTAAAACACTTGTTTCACTGGCACTTTCAGGTTTAGTACTTTTTCAGAGACGTATTCGGGTAGGGGATTTTCGTATCCCACCGCTGCCACCAAATATTATACGAGAGTCCGGAAACTTGTTTTTAAAAAAGAAAATCAATTAAGCTGGAAACAGAGTTTATTTATAATTATGAACTTAGAATGGAATTAAATTGAATATAGTAATAATGTGAATTAGGACTTCCGACCCGTACCGAGATTCAGACCGAACTGACGTCCAAACCTAATGAATAATGCTTCTAAGTCAATAAATGCTGACTAGGCAAGCCATCAGCTAGCCATCATCAGGTCAGCCATTCTACTAGCATTGGCAAGGTATAACAGTACGCGTAGGGACTTGAACGTTTGACCCCGCTTAGGGTTCTAGCGTTTCAGAAAATCCTTTTTCAGTGTACTTCTAGATCCCGTAACTACGTCTACCTGTACATTTTAGTTAATACCTATTTTCCTGTATAAGGAAAAATATACAGGGTGTTCGGTAAAGAATCGATAACCTTGAAATAGCATATAATAGACCTTATGGCCGTTCTAAATAAAATACAAAAATATATATCCCTAGTAATACGAAGATACAATTTTTTTGAAAAAAATACTGTGCATATTTAACCGACTTCACAAAAAGGAGGAGGTTTATTACCTCAGATCTCCGTCGTTTATGAACCGATTTGGAAAATTCTTTTTTTATTTGAAAGGATATACTTCCAGATGGGTCCCATTTTTATCAAAATCCAGTATTGGTGTTAGGATCCATGAGTAACTGAAGGAACTCTTCAAATATTATAGGCATACATATAGCGATTTTTTTTTTTTTTATAGTTTGGTGAAGTGGAACTGATGAAGAAGGCTACAGATGGCCACCGGAACTTCTCAATGATAAGTATTCGGGTGGCGATAAGATATCTGGATTAAGATAGTTAAGCGAAGCAAATTTTAATAAATAGTTCTGATCAAAATGGTAACATCAAACTGATCTGATGATGAATCCCGAAGGTAGGCACTGGATCTCCGTAATAAAACAATGTATCCTACCGGCGTTGGTCTTATTGGAATTGTCATGAGATGAACTCTGGCTATAAATGATTTTTAACCGACTTCAAAAAAGGAGGAGGTTCTCATTATAATGTCTAGTCTTATATAAAAGGAAACCGTGACTGATTGATATGTCAACACATAGCTCAAACCACTGAACAGATTGGGCTGAAATTTGGCACACAGACAGTTCTATGACGCAGGCATCCGCTAAGAAGGGGTTTTTGGAAATTTGACTTTTTTGTATGCATAAAAATCTTATTCCTAGAGATAATAAACCTGAAACTTGGCACGAATACTTACCTAAGAAAATTATAAAGTTTGCAATTTTTTGTTTATCTTAATTAACTTCAATGGATGGGATGTCAAAGCTTGTATAGAACTTCCGGTATACGAATTGATGTGGGGTAGGTACCACAGCTAAAAAGACCGACTTCCAAAAAAAAACCGACTTCCAAAAAAACACCAAAAAAGTGAAAAATAACTTTTTAATATTATATATAATTTAATTTCGGAAGTCGGTGGACAAAATAAAAATACAGAACCAAAGACACCGACATCCGAAATTTTAAATATAATATTAAAAAAGTTATTTTTCACTTTTTTGTGTTTTTTTTTTCTAGACATACTATTTACTGCCTCTCCGTCGGCATAGTGAACGTACAATATAATAAAAGCAAATAACCCATGGAATTTATTCATTTGTGTTCGTGGTGAAGAAGAATGTAAATTAGGGTAAAAAAAATTAGTCCTTTTTTCTAAAAAATCTTAGGTACTCTTGTATTATTTTTTTTTGAACGGTCATAGGGTCTACTATTTCAAGGTTATCCATTCTTTATCGGACACCATGTATGCCTAAAAAAACTTTAGAAGTACTATAAATTGGAAACATGATTTAACATTGCATTTGCATCCAACTGTATCTATAGGTACTGTAAAATCAAATGGCCGTTACTTAATTTAAAACCGAGGGTTCACAATAATCCAGTAGACTCAAACATCACTTTAGTCAAACACAAAACTACTTATACATTTCATTTAACCTTCACCTAACGAAAACAGTTCAACCGATTGTCAGCAGGCCTTAAGTCAGATTAAACCATCGTAATCCGATAACCTCTATGGCACTATCGTTTTTGTCAAAGGACGCTTTTGTTTGAGATACCGATTTTAGACGGCAGGCCGCGAATACTCAACGCTCAATGCGCGATCCACGTTGAGTCGATAATTCATGCTCAACGCGACAACCCTGCCTATCACTGCCCCCAGGGCATTATGTACGCTTTAGAATTTTTTGATATAAATGTATGGATTTCTTTGCGTATATGATGGTGATTTTGTTGGATTTTGAGGGCTGAACATACTGAGAAAATCAATAACACGGATATTTTAATGAAGGGTACAGTTTGGTGAAATGTGACACATGTCTGCCGTCTAAATTAATGCAATGTTATAAATTATTTAGAATTAACAATAACACACACTAGGCGAATTTATTTTAAAGATAACACAAAAATAAAAATGTATGTAACATTTTTATTTTTGTGTTATCTTTCAGCAATCTGCACCTAGCCAAAATTTGCATCATCGATTAGCTCGATGATGCAAATTTTTGAATCATCGTGCTAAAAAGACCTAGACTCCCGAAAATGGGTTAAAAGAAGACTCCTTCACAACCAAATCTCGTGTATGCAACCAAGTTTTACCATTATTTAACAGCGAAAAAACACTACAACTCAAAATTACGAAAAAAAAAAAAATATTAATATTAATAATTGTCGAAACAAATTGGAAACATTTAGGTACGACTGTAACGCTAAATTACGATTGAGTCCTCAAAGTGTTTTGACAAGGTTTTAACGAGAACTTTTGTACGGTCAGTGCGCTAATTTGGATCCCAGTAATTAATTTGTACCTACGTAGAGCAGTTCAACCCGGTCTACATGCAGCTGGGAAGTCAAAGGGTGGTGGCGATGTGGCAAAATATACGTCGGAAGACTAATTAGTCAGAAGGTGATTGAAGTTTTAGTTGTGAATTTATTAATGACCCCCACTTTTTAGCGTGAAGGTTATTTTATGAATAATGGTATAGGGAGACATACAGCATCTATGCGGCGTGGGTTTAATTAATTCAATAAATGTTTTCATGTGCTCTCTTCTTACTTCATTCCCAACCTAAGTCACTGATTATTATTTCAATAACTTAATCATAATTTACCATACTCTATTATAAAACATAAATTCAAACACTCAAAAGAAAATTCAAGAAGCCGTAATTTAAATTTATGTCCCTCAAATAGACCACGGAAAGTTAACACAAATGTTCCGTCCGACATCGTGATTTGTCGCTCGGCTCCGACAAAAAAGCATTTGGAAACTCATCCATTCAATCAGAGTTTCATGTCGGGAAAGCTTACCTGGCGGGGGCGGGCGAGGGTTGCCGAGGCGAGCCGAGCACCCTCGGTGGAGCAAGGCAAGGTGGGCGCCGCGCGTCGACGCTACATAACGCCGGTCCATGCCGCGCCAGTCGTCCGCGCGACGCGCGAACCGATACACGTGTCTACACCCGAGACACTCACGCATGACACCTCACGTAATCTTCATAACCAAACTTTAACGAAAACACAAACGTACTTAATAAATAAAGACATTAAATTCAAATAAACTTTAAACGTGAATGTGAATGGCTGAAGTGAAAACTAAATAAAAACTAGGATTGCGGTACAAACATTATCTCGCTAGGACTTTGGGGCGAAACCTATTAGCACGATGTTATAATGAATATGACAAGTGAGGGTCGCTGCTATCACAACTTCGTGGGTCTAAGTCGAAACTGTCAGTAGTTTTGATTGCATCGTCACGGAGCAAACGAGTAAACAATGAATGTTGTTGACATTTATCAGCTGATCGGTGGTAGGTATCTCTGCTGTAGGTAAAATTACTGAAATATATGTTGGTTTATGACCTCTATATATTCTTTTATCCGTCTAGAAATAATTCTCGTCAATTTCATGAAATGTTTGTGCTGAATTTGTTGGGTATTCCATTAACTTAATCATTCTATGTTTGTGACAAAATTGTGTTGACCTGGAATCTGTAATTCGAACAGCGCTTGATAAATTAATTATTTTAGCATAATTATGATTTAACATTCTGCTAGTGTCGTTCTTCTAATTTCATTATGGCACTATTCGTGATGATTCATAATTAGGGTTCTATTGGCCTCGTTTAGCGACAGACTGGTTGAGGTGATGATAAATAAATAATGTAGTGTGTACAAACATTTGCATATCTCGGAAACTCCTGGAGGAAATCACGGTTTTATTTGAGTAAACTCGGGTTATCTCATGATTTGTGACCCCTGGACTTTCGTCGATGAAACTGCTTGAATTATTTATGATTTAGAATAAATAAATGTTTCTTTGCCACATTATATATATGAGAGCTACCTTATTCATCATCTAGGTACCAAGTGAAACTACGTAAACATTGTTTAATTGACTGTGTTAACTTATCATTGTTACGGATGTTTTTGTTTTATTTAGTTTCTATGAGTGTGTTTTATTTTAATTTGTGAGTCCCAAATAAATGCTTTTCCTTTCTTTCTATTAATTTTTATGTAATTATCTAGAACAACTGGAAAAATGATAAAGATCTCGTTAAGACATCAGCGTCGCTACCCTCCAGAACCTACCTTGACCCATAAAATTATTCTAGGAATTAATAAACCATATTATTACTCTCTCCAAGAGAGGAGGCCTGTGTGACCTGTGTCCCAGCATTGGGAACATTAAGACGCTGACAACAGGTAAACCGCGGTTACTGTCAGACTGCATACAAAAAAAAAGAGAAGTGCGATGACACAACGCTTGTAATTTATTGCAAAATATGAAGCAATTATCTATTTTCTCAAAAATGGGTTGAGTAATCGAAAACATAAAAAAACCAAGTTCTGCATACAAATAATACGTTCTTGTTAATAATTAGATACCAACTGTATGTTGATATTTTATACAGATATTTTGGATTGAAACTCAAAGTAAAGGGTTAGTTTACCGTTAATCTTTATCGAGTTCTTTTTTTCTAAACGTGTTTTGTTTTGCTAACAACCAAGTTCTGAGAAATATGTTTAAGAATAGATAACATATATTTTTTCCACTACCACAAACTATATAGATTTGGCAATTTTTTTGTTTATAACAAGCGTACTTTTATCATTTGCCTTTTGTCGGCACCTTATAGGCTGATTATGCTTATTATGTACTAGCTTTTACCAGCGGCTTCGCCCGCGTTGAGGTCGGCAATTGTCCCACAGGAACGTACTACCGAAATTAAAACTATATTATGTCCTAACCCAGAACATGGTCTACCTATGTGGCAAATTTCATCCAAATTCTTTCAGCCGTTTTAGCGTCAAAGCTTAACAGACAATCTGACTTTCGCATTTATAATATTACTAGCTGCGCCCCGCGGTTTCACCCGCATAAGGCTCGATCCCGTAGAAATGTCGGGATAAAAAGTAGCCTATATGTTAATCCAGGGTGTCAGCTAAAAAAAAAATTATCAAAATTGGTCGAGCCGTTTGGGCGTGAAGAAGTAACAAACATACACACACACACACAAACTTTCACCTTTTGATATTAGTGTGATTAAAGTTCGGATTATGGGTCTTTCTGTCTTTGGGTTTCAAATAATGAATTATGATGATTCTGAGACAATGAATAGCATCAACCATCAATGTAGGGTTGCTCATCGATTCAGTCTATGAATCTATAGAGGCGATGAACCGGCCAGTCACTCCGCGTAAATCCAAGGAATTTCGCAATACCGTGCAGTAAGAAACTGTTCGTGCAATTGCTAATAGCGCAAAACGAGGCCTTCAAAGACTCTGGCAATAGGCCAACCGTTGTAGGAAGGGAAAGAATACACATTCAGAAAGAGAGAATTAATAAACTATGGAATTGTTATTCTATGGATTCGCTTCATAGTACAAAGCTACAACTAGTTTCCTAGTTGTAGCTTTGTACTATGAAGCGAATCCATTCCGTCACGAAATTATCACCTTTTTGGTTCATTATACCTTGTTAACCAATTAACCATTCAGAATTAATTTTATGAGTCATTATATTCAGAATATTATAAGGATATAAAAAACATATTGTTGTTCATTTGCAGTTTAATTGAGGTATTAATATTTTATAATTAGTGCACTATTATCATGCACCGATAGTTTCCAATTCTTGGCGCAACTCCCTATTCTAGTGGGCACCAATAAACAGTATAATTCTTTAGTTTTGAAAACCTGTGCATTTATAACTTCAAAAGATACGTACGTATACGAACGACGTAACGCTCGTACGTTCGTCTTTGTACGTTTTTTTCTGTCCCGTTCTTCTTGTATGTTTATTATATGTGTGTACATAAATGGTTAAATAAATAAGATATTTTTCCCATAAAATAATTTAAATAAGGACCTACTACGTATCTATACAAATAAATATAATTGAACCGTCTGTTTGCTTATGGAAGTATAAACGATAATTATAATACCAAAAAACTCATTTTTAAACTGGTTGTCTGTCTGTTTGTTCCGGCTAATCTCCGAAACGGCTGGACCGGTTTTCACGGGACTTTCACTGACAGATAGCTGATGTTATAGGCAGTAACTAAGGCAAGCCACGAAGGCGAAGCCGCGGGCAGCAGCTAGTACTACATAAAAAAACCGGCGCTGGGGCTCTGTCTCGCATAGAGTTGCAGCATTATGCTGAGCGATGGCCCTATTGGGTGAATGTGACACATATTTCCCAAGAACTTTTCCTTTTTTTGTAATTGTGTTCTTTTTTGCGTCTTGTTTACCACAAATAAACGTATTTTTTTTCTTTCTTTCATACTTTACATATATCTGTTGTGAGGGTCTTGTGGCTAGGTAACAGCCGCACGGGTCGATCGATCAGGTTAAGCTACGCTTGCCGCGGTTGGTCCGTGGATGGGTAACCATCTTTACATGCCAAGACCCCTCCGTGCCTCGGAAAGCACGCTAAGTCGTTGGTCCCGGCTGTAATTATTGGATGTTTGACAGTTATTACGGGTCGTCAGAAGCCCGAAAGTTTAACAACTCGTGTTACCCAGTAACTGGGTTGTGGAGGTCAGATAGGCAGTCGCTCCATGTAAAATACTGGTATTCAGCTGCGTCTGGTTAGACTGGAAGCTGACCCCAACATAGTTGGAAAAAGGCTAGGCAGGTTATGATATAGATCGGTTGTGTTTTATGTTTATAACATAATCTCTTTCTGGAACCCAAGCTTCCGTAGCCAGTATCTTTAAAATTCAAACGCTCATTATTGTAGGAAGTAGCCTATAAATTCATTCTCACATGAGGGGAGGGTTGTTTTTGTTTCATGTTACTTTGTAAAAGGTGTGTACATATCTAATGTTCGCGTGAACCAGTAAGGGGGTAAGTTGATATAGGTGATAATTCTGCATAAATTAATAGCCACAATAAATTACACCCCGTCATAAGTAAGAATCATGTTTTAAATATGTCTAATGCACGACGTCATAGTAAGGTTAAAATGCAACAAATTGAGCCACCAAATGTTCTGCCGAAATTCAGTAGTTTTTGAGTTTTTTTAAATAAAGTAATGACAAAAATTACGAAAAATAAAATGTTTAATTAGTAATCTCTGCCAAGTTTTCGGCATTTCGGTTTTTTTTAATTATTAACAAAGATTTGCTATTGCATCAGCTATGATAATAAATTAAATTCCAGTATAGTCGCACCGTAAATCATTTTTAAATTGTATTTTTCATAAAACAACTAAAAACCTAATTAACTGAAAAACTACTGAATTTCGGTAGAACATTTGGTGGCTTAGTTTGTTGCATTTTAACCAAACTATGACGTCCTGCAAGGAATACGTCGAGTTACCAGTAATCCTGTAGAAACGTTGCTCCACACTAGGAATTTCTCCTGTATCGTGGGTGCGTTTACAAACATTTAAACTCACATACACAAACAGCCAGACCCGGAACAACTACTTGTAGGTCATACAAATATTTGTTCCGTGCGAGAATCGAACCCGCGACACGCAGCCATGATTATTAAGTTAGTTCTTCAATTTTTGATCCAACTTAAAAAAGTAAATTCTGTATTCAACCCACATGTATAAAATATGTCTGTAGGAGAGCAAAAAAAAAAAACTGAAATTATTTTGATAATTAATTTTCTTTTCGTGTAGGGACCTAACTTGTAGCAGTGACGTCATTTAAAAGGTTGATTTAATATTAAATCTATTTTGAAAGTATAATAATAAAAGCAAAATTTAAGCCGTCGTCTACTCCACAAATAGCTAGATGAAGGCTATTCATAGTCCTGTGCTTATAATAAGGACAGCCAATGGAGCCGGGCTATTTTTAGCAGCATTAACTAACTTATTTTAAAGTAATACGAAGCCAGTCAGGGAGTTTCTAATATTTCTAGTTCATAATTATTTTAAGCTATAGGTATATTTGCTATATTTGTTCCGTGTGGTGCCGGACGTAAAGAATAGCACCACCCTATTTCTTCCCGTGGGTGTCGTAAAAGGCGACTAAGGGACTTACTAGAGAATGGGCAGCAGCGTTCTCTATGCATTTTAACACCATACTGCAATCGCCAACCCGCCTGCCAAGCGTGGCGATTATGGCAACATCCCCCAAATGTTGGGGGAGGTCTATGTCCAGCAGTGGACGTCTTTCGGCTGAAATGATATATTTGTACCTTATTAGTTTTTCGTTTAATTCATTGAATGAAAATGACAGTTCGGAAATACGACCTTTAAGCGAGAAAGATTTTTTTTTGAAAATTGCTTAACATTTGCGCTTCTTGACCGAACGTATCAATGTAACTTAAAAAAATCGAATAAATTAACATAAAATAACAATAAAATAACATAACATCACGCCTGTAATCCCCGAAGGGTTAGGCAGAAGTGTACCTGTAGTACATCCGTATTTCGTCAGTTATGTTTAAGTTCCATATAATAGGGGGTGAGCCGATTGCCATCAACCGGGTACAAATATAGAGAAATTCCTAATGGAAAATCCCAATAACACTTTGCCCGACCTGGGAATTGAACTCAGGAGCTCATTCTCAGCAGTAGTGCTTGCGACCACTAGACCAGTGATCCAATCGAATAAATTAAATCTAAGTAAACTAATAAGTAATACGGAATTAATAACCAGATCATTATATTATGTAGATACAGGTAATGAAACTTACTACAGAAGCAAAATAATAACAAATGTTTTCAGTAAAATTAGGATAAGTTTGCTCCTTACTAAATAATTTAGTAGCATCTAAAAAAGGTTGTAAAAATTTGAAATTCAATGGATATTAATTGTACTTCTATAAAAATTGTAGGTACTAAGAAATTGTAGAGCAAATCTAGGGGCCTTCCATCACCATCATAGTCCAACTATACAGGGTGTTGAAGAAATTGCGTGCCATAGCTTATAGGTCATCAGTATCGATAAAGAAACGCAGGAAAAAAATAAAAAACAAAAAAAATATTGCAAGATCAACCTCCAATAGCAATCGTTTAGAATTAAAATTATTTTATTTGTATAATTTACTTACCTACTATCGAACGCGTTGGTAAATTGGTCGTACTAAATTAGGTTGCACTTGCAATATTTTTTGATGTTTTTATTTTTATTTATTTTTTCCTGGGTTCCTTTATCGATACTGAACCTACCCCTAAGCTATGGCACGCAATTTCTTTAACACCCTGTATAATATTATAAATGAAAAAGTGAGTTTGTTTGTCTGTTCGTTTGTTTCACTTTCACGCTAAAACGACTCATCGGATTTGGATGAAATTTGGCACATTGAGAGACCATGACTGGGGAACATAGGTCATCTTCTTAGATCTTAGATCGAGACTTATACGGGAAAAACCGCGAGGCATAGCTAGTATATAATAATATGATAATCAAGTCAAGCTGTGGTATTGGATAAAGACTAACTTTGTATTATTAAAACAGTTTTATTTAGGTTCACTTTTCATTAGTTAGCTTAGACTTTAGGCGATGACCACGTTTAGCGCCCTCAGGCATTAAAGTATGCATGAAATTAATTCAGTTTAACCTAGTAATAAAAATTAATAATGCTTCACCGTATTTTCTGTTGTTATAAAGACTAGATGATTTATTTTACCCTGTAAATTGAGCTACTCAAGCATGGAATAAATTAGCAACGGCTCCAGAGGCTATTTATTACTGAGAAATTTAGTAAAGTAATCAGTCCAACCTTACTAATTTGACTTAAAACTCTAATTTTTATACAGTCTTTTTCACAAATACACGTGCACTTACTGACATACGTATAAAGGCTCTTACACACTCACGCGATATCGCGGGCGCGACAGGCACCGACAAAGACAATTCCTTTGTCGGTGCATGTCGCGCCCGCGATATCGCGTGAGTGTGTAAGAGCCTTAACATACAGACACTCTCTTACAACACCAACACAACTGACACATCACACCACCATACATACATTCTTTTTATACCTACCTGCTTTAAGTTTTAAAAATGTGCCTTAATTTTTAATTAAATATTTTAATTAATATATTTAATTTCATTGTGACATGGGTTATGTAATTCTAATGTGTGTGTGTGTAATTTTATTTATTGCTGAATAGTTTAATGTTTGACGGCACGGTTGGCGCAGTGGTTAAGTGATTGACTGCTGCGCTGTGTGTCGCGGGTTCGATTCCCGCACGGAACTAATATTTGTATGACCTACAAGTAGTTGTTCCGGGTCTGGCTGTTTGTGTATGTGAGTTTAAATGTTTGTAAACGCACCCAAGATACAGGAGCAATTCCTAGTGTGGGGCAACGTTTAAAAAAAAAAAAGTAATGTGTTTTGTTGGATTTTATTTTTTATTTAATTTATGGACTATGTCTGAAATAAATGAAAAATAAAAAAATCTAAATTAAAATGTTAACGGAACGAAGGAGCCTGGATCTCACAACACTAGGGCCCGTATTAATAAACGTTCCCCAACGACGTACTCAAGTGCGTAATTATTTGATACGCCATTATTACGATATCAGCATCTCAAGATCATTACTAATTAATAAACACATGAAAACAGTATCTCAGTTACCAAGATCAGCTCGTCAAGGAGCTGTACTTGATGAGTGATTACATCACATTGACCGAAGTTTAGAATGACATTCATCACATTTCGTTCTTGATAAGTCGCTGTATCACGTTATAAATATTTCTTGGGAAATTGGAATCTCTGTTACTGTATTTCACCAAAGAGTCTTTTTATTAATGTGACTCTTGAACAAATCTGGATCATTTTTAGGGTTCCGAAGTCACCAAGGCACCTTATAGTTTCGCTATGTCCGTCTGTCTGTCTTTCCTTATGACTCTTATTAATCACGCCGACAAAGTAGTAAAATAAAAGCACGAATTTTTTTTTTGGTTAGGTACCTCCCTTGCGCGTTAAGTGGGGATGATATTTTTTTCTCGTTTATCCCATGGTGTGTTATCGTTGGTCAGGTCTTTCAAAACTATTGCGGATCTGTGAAAACTTAAATTATTTTAAAACTTATTAACTTATTAAAAAAATTCGGAAAAAGGGAAAGCTATCACAGCTAAGTAGGCTCTACAAGTTAACTAGTAATAGTCGACCAACTTACATTTGCAGTTGGAAAACTGACCGTGACGTATATTGATTTAAAGGAGAACATGTTTTTCAACTACAATGTTAAGTTTGTTTTTGGGATAAATTCATCCCAACTACGGAACCCTTCATTGTGCGTGGTCCGACACGCACTTGGATGGTTTTATTTTAATGTTCACTTGGTAACTCAAAAGGATTCGAGGCATCCCATGTATAGATTTTTGGCAAAAATATCGTCATAGTACTTACTCTGATTCATCGTAATAATTATTTTCACCCAAAATATTTTCAAACTCTATGTTTTGGGCTACTAATCACAATCTCAAGTTACGGACTGCCTACACTCAGATTTAAGCATCTCGAGTACACAAACCTATTGTATACTTAAGTAAGATTTTCGTTTTAATAAACGAAAATCTTACTTAAGTATACAATAGGTTTGGTTTACGTTATCAGCCAAGTGATGGGCTGATTAATATCAGCCCATCACTTGGCTGATAACGTAAACCCAAGCCGTAACTTGAGTGCATCAATTATTATGTTTATTAATACGATCATGGACTCAAGACTGTTATCAAGTGCGAGCTCTTGGGCTGAGTAACGTTTATTAATACGGGCCTAAGAAGCCTAGTGTGAGGTCTAGTAAGTCAAATTCACTTGAATGTAAACTTAGCGAAATATATTTATTTTCAGACTGTATAGTATCAAGAAAACGTTCATATGGGTAAAAAAATATGTTGTAAACAAGGCTTTTAGGCAATTTCCTTCATAAAGATCAAACAATTTCCTTTAAGAGCCACGTACGAAATCAAAGCTCACGAATGGGAAATATAAAGAAATATAAGAGGAATGTTGCTGGGAGAAGCCAATGAAATATGGTTATGAGTGCCCACTGGGTACCTACTTTTTATAAACAGAAAACCAGAATGTAGGTCAACTCAGCGTGGTTTTTCTCGAATGGCTAACAGGAAACTTTCAAACTATTATGTAGCTGAAACTTAGATACCTACCTCGATAAGGAGAAACGCGGACTAGATCCATAATAAAGTTTATTATAAAAAGTATAGAAGCTTATTGTTGGCATTTGAGTTAGTTAGTTAGTCCCACTGCTGGGACACACCTTCTGTGCAGAGAGGAGAGGGAGTGGGCCGTAATCTATCACGCGGGCCCAGTGCGGGTTGGTGAATGTCACATGTCTTCGAATTTTTTGTTCTAGGCCATGTCGGTTTCCTTACGATGTTTTCCTTCACCGTTTTGAAAGCAGTGGTGATTAAATTATTTACACAAAGTA
This sequence comes from Tiliacea citrago, assembly GCA_963921375.1. Taxonomy (NCBI): domain Eukaryota; kingdom Metazoa; phylum Arthropoda; class Insecta; order Lepidoptera; family Noctuidae; genus Tiliacea; species Tiliacea citrago. The sequence goes on from OY992798.1 coordinate 13,895,958, forward strand.
AAGCGCCTGACTGGGTTCGAACCAACGACCTACTACTCGTAAGTCGCGGCTGTTGCCACTGGGCCACCACTGCTCTCAAACATACCTAATACCTACACACAATATTATATTCTAATGTATAAAGCAAAGTTCTAATTAGACTCAAAACGTAGCCACTTATTCCACAAAATGCGGTTGCTTTTATCAAAAGTTGACTCACGTTTCTAAGAAATAAGACGTTAACTTTATTTTACTGTAGATACATTACCATAAAAATAACATTTCATAGCAAGCACACATTTTATTAGCGTTTACTACGGCTAGACTCGTATACGTGTATATTAGGTATGCATCTCATATTTAAGTTGCCGTTTCTCTATAATATCAAGTAGATAGTTGTAAGTTTCTAGGCGGCAAGTTCGCCCTAACATCTAGGAAATAGGGGCACGTTGTTTCCTAAACTATATTAGCGCTTCAGCACTGCGCTACGGGTCGTTTAGTCGCCTTTGATGACGGATTTTGCTCCTTGAAAGCTTTTGTTAAATTTTTCTCAGAAAAATCTCTTTTAAAATAAACAGAGGAATGTCTCTGGTAGGACGGCGAAATGCAGCGGGAATTCTTGTTGAATATTTTTGATACATTTTTGATAATTTCTAGGTCAACGTTATGAAGTAAATTAATTTTTGCATTCATGTGGTAGGTATGTTTAAAGTATTCATGGTATTCTATAGTAGATAAACAAAGAATCTAGGGCAGCAGAATACAATCAAAATTCGAAAAATCTGCCGGATCTGTACATTGCACAAACTTAATTGTGAATATTTCCCGTACCAGTCTGTCATCACTGATTATAAATTCTCTTCCAATTTGCAAAACGACTTGTTTAAATATAGTTGTGTTTGGACATAAATGAGGGACTATGTACTTTGTTGCAGGTGGTCTTTCTGTCCTCGAGCGCGCACCGTCGCTAAAAGAGTCCTGAATTATTCATCGTGATATTTAACCACATCCCGAAAGCCGGCCGTGCGTGATGGTACACTACACACGACTCCACTCATAATGTCGAAAAGATTACTTGGATCGTTCATACACAAGAGTAACATGGAATAACAAATCGGAGCAATGGAACTCGATTCTACTCAATCGACCTACGATTTGGAGATCGACCTAAACCAAAAATAGAGCGAATTTTTAATTAAGAAAATGTATGCAGTATTCGTGGACTGACTCTAGCGTGTGATTCAATAGGGTTGATCAATTGTAAAGTTGACAATAGACGGTTCCTGTGTGGTAATGGAATGGCGTAGCTAATGTATAGTGTAATATTAAATTAATGAACGTTGTGGAGCTTAACTAATAGTTGATTGTTGGGTAATGAAACATTACTGTAGGTGTAAAATGTTGCCAAAGTAAGGTTAGGTGTAGAGTAGGGTGTGTTATGATGTGGGGGCGGGGTGTGTGTGCGATGGAGTCGGTGTGGGTGTGTGCGGTGTTAGCAGGGATGTCGGCGGTACTGGTGCGCGGCACCGGCGAGTGGAGCGAGGACGCCGAGGACTTGGGTGAGTTCTTGAACACTTTTCATTTCTTTTTAAAAAGCAAATCGATATGAAGTGGATACACTGAAAAACAAAAGTGTTTCCTTTAACAAAAATCTTGTTTAATGTGATCGCGCATCTTGACTCCATACGAGCCTAACATGATCTTGATCTCTGAAGCTAGGAGCTTTGTTAAATTATCATAGTTCCGTATATTAAGTGATGAATTAGTTTAATTACGGGTAGTTATTTAATTTAGCTCAAATATTGGCCAGTTTAAGAATGTTATAATGCTAACAAGTTGCTTGTTTCCATGAACTTAAATTATTATTTGATATACAAAAGTGAAGAAGTAAAATCAAACAAAGCGTATGATGTAACAAAGATCGGTGATTATTCTGTACATGTCACATTGTCGATATAAATAAAATGAATTTGTTCTGGCAAAAATGCTATCTTGTTTATAGTAAATAGATAAATAATGATTCCAAACGTTTTAATGCCAACTAAGAGAAAATATATCTTAGTTAGTCTGCATTTTTTTCATCAAAGTATCTAAGAAGATTGAAAAAAAAACTGCGCCTGCAGCACCCGTACACGTGGTAAACGTAAAACTTCTTAAAAAATAAAGAATATCAGAGATTTAGTGTGACAGAGAGAGTTATATCTTTCTTCTCTCTCATGTAACTAAATGTGCCCTAAGGTAGCCCGCGAAATTTAAATTTTCGTACGTTTTTTGCAATTCAGTAACAAGTGAATGATTATAATTCTGCAAAGCCATATTTGGCATGGCCGCTAATGATATTTAGATCAACATGCAACCTGTTACTGACCTGCAAATTACAAAAAACGTAAGAAAATTTGAATTTCGCGGGCTACCTTAGCGCATCCCCCTTAATGTGACGCGTCTTAGAAATGTCTCTCTGATAATTCTTGCCCAATTATCGAATCGCTGCCGCCGCCCAAAAAGTTTCACTTCAAAAAGTGAACCACGTTTTACTTTTTCTTTTTTTCCTTAAATACATAATACTTTTTACTGTCAACACGGCCTGAGTTTTCATTCCTTTTTTCAAAAGTCAATCGGTGTGACGTGGTTAATTAAAAATGGCCGTGAAGCAGAAGTGAACCAAGTATTCTTTTGTTTTTTATTTTATATTTCGGTGCTTGTGACCTATAATCACAGATTTTACGTGTCCTTGGCTCCTCTGCCTAACTACGCGGCAACTGATTGATTGTTTTTCTCTTGGATAAACAGGTTGACATCATGAGCGTGTGATTGCTTTGTAATTACTCCCGAGAATATTGGATTGACCTATGTTTAGGCTGTAGGTAGCAATATACTGTATACGCATAAAGGCTCGTACAGACTGGTGCGATAACGCGGGTCCGACAGGCAGTGACAAAGAAATTGTGCTAGTGTTGCGTCGCGCCCGCGATTAAGTGCCAGTCTCCACGAGCCTTAAGGCGTGCTTTATACTTGTTCGGTTCGGTATTATTCGCACAGCTGGCGGGTAAAATCGAGGAGTTCATGGCAAGCAATAACAGCCGCACGGGTCGATCCATCATGTTTTGCAAGCTTCGTTTGCCGTGGTTGGCCCGTGGATGGGTGACCATCTTTTCATACCGAGACTCCTCCGTGCCTCGGAAAGCATGTTAAGGCCGATGGTCCCGGCCGTCATTCGTGAATGTTTGACAGTCGTTACGGGTCGTCAGAAGCCCGAAAGTCTGACAACCAGTCTTACCAAGGGGTATCGTATTACCCAGTTACTGTGTTGTGGAGAAAGCCGACCCCAACACAGTTGAGAAAAGACTAAGCGGATTGATTGATTTTGGGAGGTAAAATCGAATGTATTATGTATTAATATTCGTATATTCAGGAAAAAGGCCGTTCGGCTTAGCCGCTTGTAAACAGCTTGTAGTTAAGGGGCGGTTAAAATCAACTGCAACATGCCAATTCAGGGAAGGTCAATGCCGAACAGAGTTTGCCGGATGCACGAGCCGAATGAAAGCAGAGTATACGTAGGAATTGCTTCGGTCGGCTTTGTTGTTAAACAAAAACCACCGAATCGAATGTGCCGACCCGGACAAGTGTGTAGCGTGCCCAATACACAATTTATAGTCATAATTTTCCATCAAACTAAAATAGTTTCGTTAGTGGCAATGCTTACTGATTGTAAATGCGTTTTATAGATCGTAGAAAACGGTTAAACAGATCTAAAACGAAAAACGCAATGCAACAAATTACCGTGGCTAACCAGAGACTGGAGCGCTATTGGAATTGTCTGATTGTTCAAATACTTGTCTGGAATTGGAAAAGCACAAATTCCACCGAACAGAAAACCGCAGGAAAGCTGAACAAATTTACATTTTTATTTCGGAAGCTGCTATCGTTTCGAACAACAAAACTTTGCATTTTCCTCGTTTTAAAACAGAGCAATCTTTGATCGGCTCGCTTCTTTCTATCTCCATACCTGGTACTGTCTCTGGGGAACTGGCTCCCCGCCAAACAATTTCTTTGTCTTTGTCAAGGCCTCTTCAAGTATTATCGATGCAGATATTTCTATTATTGGAGGACGGATGCAGTTTTTCCGTTTCTTTTCGCAGTTTTTTATTTGTTTATTGATTTTTGATGAAATGACTAGTTCTGTTGTATTGAATTGTGAGACTGAGGCTTTATAATTTTTAACAATGAAGTAAAAAAACATTTTGTATAGAACATACACATAACATAACATCACGCCTGTAATCCCCGAAGGGTTAGGCAGAGGTGTACCTATAGTACACCCACATTTCGCCAGTTATGTTGGCTGTTTGTGTATGTGAGTTTAAATGTTTGTAAATGCACCCACGATACAGGAGAATTCCTAGTGTGGGGCAACGTTAAAAAAAAAAGTAGTAAGGGGCGAGCCTATTGCCATCAACCGGGCACAAATCAAGACTCCGGGCAGCTACTGAGAAATTCCTAATGGAGAATCCCAATAACACTTCACCCAATCTGGGAAATGAACCTAGGACGTCATGCTCAGCTGTAGCGATTGCGACCACTTCACAGAGGCAGTCTTTTATGGAGGATAGTGATAAAAAATAAATGAAAGACCATGAAAGAAACTGAAGTGGCATCACTATAATAGTCGATAAAACTTCAGAGAAAATGTATTACAAAAGATATTCTTGTAAAAGGTACCTAGTGAATATTTTAAAAGGCTCTAGTTCTATCATTCAAAGTCAAAGTCAAATTATTTATTTCTAATAGGCACTTATAAGGCACTTTTGAACGTCAATATTTACAAAAACATAGAATTGATTCTAGTCGCCCCTTTCAAAAGGTAGTTTCGTATGGAGAAGAATGGGCAAGAAACTCCATTACTCACGTAATAGTTGACAAGTAACAAATGAAACAGGTATGCAATCTAAACTTTTGACGGTCTTCATAGCGAGAGAGGAAATCTGCTAATGGTTACCTTGTTGGCAGTGATGTCAGCCACGTTTGATTGGAACCCGGGGTAGCTCGGCCTTTGAAATAGAACCCAAATTGCTCCTACCAACAAGTGCTGTTTGCTGTGGAGACACCCGAACGATTGACAAAAGGGAATTCGAGACAAGAGATCAAAGAGATGCCACAGATAATATTCGAGGTGACGCAACACTCAAGTGGGCTGCTGGCGTTTTTATTATAACAATATCGCTAATTGCAGGGGCTGGTACGAGGGGAATTATGACCCTAAGTTAGTTCGCAACGGTTAGTAGGATTGGACTCGGTTTACAGTTCTTTGAACTTTTTGGAAGATTTTTGACTAGATTTTGTTTAATATTCAGCTGTCAGCTGTTAGCGTGTATTTCTGCCACCCGGGGCAAACCCTAAATTTGTCACCCGGCCCCACTCTATTTTCGCAGCTATGTTAGGCTAGGTTTGAAATTCAAACTTCCAGAGATCGCCGAAGTTGCACATAATCGTTTTATCCCCGGTGCAAGTGTGGAAAGAGAACACCGGGGTGGTTTTTAGTCAGTAAGAGTCTGATAGACTACTCCACCCTCCCCAGGGCGGAACACGGCCATGAGGATTTTCCACTCCAGGAACAAAAAAAACTCAGGCTTAAAGACTTCAAACTTGAAGTTTGAATTAAAAAATAAACTTCATTAAACCCAATGGGCTGGAATCAATAAGCTCTCTTTTTCAGTCTGTTCTACCTACGAACACCCTTCAACGCGGGCTTCAACTTTTAAACTCTTCTCTGTCAAAATTTTGAGGAGCTTGGTCAAGGTTGCAGTCGTCTTCATAGACGCCCAATAATTATTAGAATACCCGTTTAGCCTTACGTCCATAATTTTCTGCCCAACTTCGGAGCCACTGGAATCTTTCTTGAATTTCAGGAGTTACTCTATCTAATGGAGAAAACAATTTTCCTTTAAAATTGTCTTCGTAGGTAAGCCAACATCCCTACATTCGTCTTAAAAAATGTGCCTTCTATTCGTCTTGGAGGTTCGATTTCAGTTACCGTTCTTATTTAAATGAACTTTAGTTTCATAATTTGAATACTTTACAAGCTTATTTAACACATAACACATAACATCGCGCCTGTAATCCCCGAAGGGTTAGGCAGAGGTGTACCTATAGTACACCCACATTTCGCCAGTTATGTTTAAGTCCCATGTAACAGGGGGCGAGCCTATTGCCATCAACCGGGCACAAATCCAGACTCCGGGCTGCTTCTGAGAAATTCCTAATGGAAAATCCCAATATCAAGGTAAGCTAAACAAGCTAGTATATTAAGCTTATTTAACTTCACATTACATATTATATGGAACTCTAACGTATTTTTTTGACGTCAAATCTTGCAATTCTATTTTGAACAACTTCTACTTGTCCCACTGCCTTTTCTTATATCATTGTCCCCATGATAATCCTCATCATGGTTATCTGATCTGATGATGACCTGACGCCGCCGCCACATGCCACTGACCCCTGTATCTGCGCCGCCAGGGGCCATGGCCCCCTCTGCCCCCCCACACTACGCTACTGGTTTAAAGGATCCATTAAAAACAAAACATACGCATATTAATTTACTATAGTTCACTTTTGCCACTCACAAACCAATAAAACAACATAATACATTCATCCGGTTCCAGATTATATTATTTTACAACCCATAATTTTGCAATCTCAATTTCAATTTTGAGTTTACATTCTATGTAAATATTCAGTGGTTTAAGGTAGTAATAATCTAGTAAAAAGTCTATTAAATATAGACTTTTTACTAGATTATTATTACCTTTACAGACTTTTACTAGACGGATAACTATCACTTAAAAGTGCCTTTAATAACGCTGAAATAAATAAATTAAATGTGTTTGACTTTGTGAGCGTGACGACGCGGGCGCGAGCCTGAAAGTCACTAATATGTAAATAAATACATAAGTGGAATCGAATAGTCAAATACTGTAATGTATTATCATTGACTGGCTTATACTCGTGTATACAAATAGAACTTTTTAATAGAGGTAATTGCTGTCGTAAGGTCGTCAAATTAGGTAGGTTAGGTTAACAAAACATCACGCCTTGTTTCCCTGAAGGGTTAGGCAGAGGTGTTCCCATAGTACACCCACAGTTAGGTTAGCTTAGGTAATAATAGTTTCCGAAGGCGGAGGAGGGGTCGAAGAAGACGTCAGTTTGAACGTCACCTCCGACTCCTTCCAGGTGGAGGCCAGCAGGCAACGGGTGCGGGGGTACCCTTACCTGTATTGCACAGGCCTCCACCAGTGTAGCCCCCCAGTAACGGGGGGGCATGAGGGGCCCGCCAGCTAGGCGGGAGGGTTGTGGAAGAAAAAGCTGAGCCGTTATCCCATGGCCCTCCCAACACGGCGATGTGGGAACACCGCTGAGTTTAAGTGGGTATACTGTAGTGACAGGAGTCCCACATACCCCGACTCGTCCCCCACAAATGCATGCGTAATGCATTTCTCAGCGTAAAAAAAAAGGTAATAATAGTTTCAGTCTGTTATAGTGCTACTAGAGGGCAGCGTTAATAACTATTCTTTATCATTGGCCCACCCATTGGCAAAAAATACAAAATTCCATCCCCCCTACTTAACCCCTTTAGTGGATGATTTTCAAATATTACTCACTTTCGATAAGTAAGGAATTTTTGTACAAAATTTCGTACTTTAGGACACAGCAGTTCAGGTTGTGTGGTGTCTTTCAGTGAACTGAAGATTTTTAATATTTAAGTAGAAGATGTCAGTCACTATAGGTTAGTGCTGCATTATGTTAAACCGTTAATCCAAAACTGTGGAATGTGTCAAACAATGAATCAAAAGTCATTTATTCAAACTTGGTTGAGCATCAGCACTTTTTTAACATTCCGTAAGGCGATTAACACACGGCACCACGCACCGCCGCGGTCAGAGATGGCGAGAGCACTGCTCGACCGCGTGGTCGGACAGTGTACGTGTGATAAGCAGCAACGGATTTATTAGAGGCCAATAGGACATGAGATGCGCTTCACCGCCTACCGCTGCGGTGTGCGGTGGCATATGTTAATCGCCTAAGACAGACCCCAAATCGCCCACCGTTCACCACTTCCTATTGCTTTAGCTGGGAAGAAGAAGTGGCACAACAAACTCCCCAGCAGCACAGTTGTCTGTTCAGTTAAGTCTGTCGCTGCAAAAAAGAACCTAAGTCCCAATTAGTAAAATCTAAACTAAGAAGAGAAAATATTAGATTTTTTGTATGTTTGTTTGTGACGCTTTCACGCTAAAACAGCTGAACGAATTCGGATGAAATTTGGTACATAGGTAGACCATGACCTGGCTTAAGACATAGAAATCGTTTTACGCCGATATTTCCATGGTATCGAGACTCATGCGGGTGAAACCACGGGGCGTAGCTAGTCTTATTTATAAGTTGATTTCATTTCTACTTATGGCGCTGACAAAAGGCAAATGACAAAAGTAGACAAGTCTATACAAACTATATAGACTTGGCAATTTTTTTGTTTAAAAAAATTGCCAAGTCTATATAGTTTGTGGTAGCGGAAAAAATATATGTTATTCTTGAACATATTTCTCAGAACTTGGTTGTTACCAAAACACGTTTAGAAAAAAACTTACCCTTTACTTTGAATTTCAATCCAAAATATCTGTATTAAATATCAACGTACGGTTCTTATTTAAATAATAACAAGGACGTCTTATTTTTACGCAGAACTTGGTTGTTTTTTATTTTCGATTACTCAACTCATTTTTAAGTAAATAAATAATTGCTTCATGTTTTGCAATAAATTACAAGCGTTGTGTCATCGCGCTTCTCTTTCTTTTGTATGCAGTCTGACAGTGACAGCGGTTTACCTGCGGTCAGCGTCATAAGGTGATTCCCACACTGCACCGCATTACACAGCTTAGCGCGGGAGTGCGTGTTCTTACGTTGCGTGAAAGTATCTCTCTTTGCTTGAAAACACGCGTAGTGCAACACACAGAAAACGTATACACGCGCAGTGTTGCAGGTCACGCGACTACATGCAGAGAAACACGCGCCATCTGCATGGGGCAAGACGCAAGGTATGGCACATCGAGTTCTGCAGTATGGTGCGTGATTTTGACAGAGCTAGACGTGAAATATTTTGAAATGGATCTCGCAGTGGAATGAGGTCTTTGGGCCACCGTATAATAAACTGCAGCTCCGCGTAATGCACTTGGGGGCCAGTGTGTGAATCGCCTAATACAGTCATCATTTCCTTTGTCGACATTTATGACATGTTATTACCTGATGTATTCTATATAATAAGAGATTAATGAGTTCAATGTGATAAGAGTGTGGAGCAAGTAAGTGAGTTTATATATTTGGGGAGTCAGTTTACAAGGGATGGAAAGATTGATGAAGATGTGGAAAGGAGAGTAAATACGGGAAATAAAGTGAATGGTGCTATACATGCGATTGTGGCCAATCAGTCGATGCCTAAAAAGGCTCGACTGGCTGTTCACAGTGGTGTGCTGGTGCCTACGCTTATGTATGGAAGTGAATGTTGGTTGTGGCAAAAGAAGCATGAAAGTAGAATAAATGCAGTGGAAATGCGTTCCTTGCGAAGCATGTCTGGCGTGACTATGAATGATAGGCTGAAAAATGAGGTGACAAGGCAACGGTGCAGTTTAAAAGAAGATGTAGTAACAAAAATTGAAAAGAGTATGCTTAGATGGTTTGGTCATGTTGAGAGGATGAGTGGAACGCGACTAACAAAGGGTATTTATAAAGCAGAGGTGAGTGGAAACGCTGGGAGGGGACGCCCTAGGAGGACATGTAATGACCAAATTGGTGATGTTCTTCAGAAAGGTCAGGTGCGTAGTACTCGCAATCGGCGTGCGTGTATGACCAGATGTATGAACGTAGGCGAAGCAAAAGGAGTATGTAAGGAGCTTAGCAGGTGGCGTTCTATAGTTTCTGCCTACCCCCATGGGAAGAAAGCGTGAGTTTATGTATGTATGTGTGTATTCAATATCACCTATTGATATGAGACGACACGATATATGTCACATGTTGTAAATGTGACTTCCGTACTGTGAGAATTAGGTCAACTTTTGTTTTGACCTATTTTAGATGACGGCGCAGCAAGTGGCGCCATCTACTTTTGTTACCAAGTTATTGAATCACCGAGAAGGTCGGATAAGAGGGACACTGGCTGGTGACGGTCACTCTAGCAGCTCTCGATGGTCGCGTGGCAGCTGTCTTCTGATGACTGAAGGAGATGTCCGGGGAGCCCCTGTCATACCACGTCCACGACGAATTGCTACATTCCGGTAAAATCTTGATTGTACGTCCACCCTTAACAAACGTCACATAAGGCCGCAATATTGGTAAGGGTGTGACAGTACATGAAAATATATGGTAAGTTAAGGGAACCTACACAGACCTACAAGCCTAACAGTCCCTACGACCATAAGCCTTACAAGCCCTACAGCCCTAACCTATCATATACCTAGTACTCGTATGTGATAAATAAATATATAAATAAGTTCAGGATGTCTGCATCATGCGACCTAAGGTTACAGACGGATAGTAGACAGGATTTCCAGGTTTGGGAAGGGTAAACTCACTGCCAGTCGCGCAGACTCACGACACTGATCAGATATGGCTAAAGGTGTCTTGGGCCACAGTGAGGGGTAATGAGGCAAGAATAAAATTCAAATCTGATTTATTTACAAAATGATACAGCTTATATACTACTTTTTCTTCAGACACACTATTATATAAAATCTTTGTGTCCTATGCGTGTGAGATGCAACCAAATCAATATTTTTAACTGGGCCACGCGTCAGCCGGGCCGAGTGCTGAGTCAATGTCCAAAGGTAACGTTGAACACTGATGATACTGAAGCTGCTGAACCACTTATACGATGATCACTTCTGGTAAAGGCTATCCTGCGCCGTTATATATTTATGTACCTACTGAGATGGATGGATTAAAGGCTCGTGCAGACTGGCGCGATATCGCGGGCGCGACAGGTAGCGTCACACTTGTCGCGCCCGCGATATCGAGCCAGACTGCATGAGCATTTAGGCTGGAAGAGGGTGAATACAGAGATAACGGCTGATAGAGATGTATTGAAGAAAAAGACATGATAAAAAGACCCTAAGTAAATTGGGGTAGGGGCAGGGATGACGATGTATTTGTGTACAGTTAACGGCACGTCAGTTGTAACACATAAACTACGAAACACCCTTACTGCTATGAAATAAATACAATGTCATGTGCAAGCGTTAGCAGCAGCATTAGCTGTATTAAGGGGTATGCACTTTCTTTCTTTTTTTTTCGGGTTGGAAAGTCCTCATGGAAGTCCTCCGCCCTGGGGCGGGCGGAGGGGTGTGTCCACAGATTTAGAGTAGGCCAGATACCGCATGTGCATTAGATAGTATGAAAACCGAGCGTACCCCAGCCATTTAGTGATGTGCTCAACGTAAACAGAATCGTTTCAATCGCTAATATACGACTAAATCGATTCGATGACAGAGGAATGAGAATACAAAAAATTATTAAGTTTAAATGATTACTTTTGTATTCTCATGCCTCTGTCATCGTAATTTGTTTTAGATAGCTGCTTACATTCTTCAAATTTAGATATGCAATTCTCATAACTTTGTCAATTTGTAATTAATCAAATCGATTTAAAAGTAACAAGTAGTACATCACTAGTCCTACCATTTGACATAAAAATGATAAAAGCGTGTGTACCACGAAACTTACACTGTTTTTGTCGTTTGCATTACATTGCGTATAGACAAAGCGTCCAATGATGGTCCCTTAAAGCAATACCAGCAATGTGAAATGAATAGTGTGGAGTAGGAATTTTTCTTAGTAGTGTTACTTGAACATCAGAATAAATGATTTTAAAATTAATTACAGCTATTTGAGCAACAATATTACCTACTGATGGTGGGTGATACCTCCATTGACTCGATTTACTACCCTAGAAGCGTGCGATCTAACACAAACTTATGTAGTAGCGCGTCAAGTTTGTGGATTCGGTAAATTTCGGGCATGCTTGGTCGGACGGCTTGTGGTATTTAACCTACTCTTAATCTGTGGGTCTGTCAGACTCTTACTGACTAAAAACCACCCCAGTGTTCCCTTACCACACTTGAACCCGGATCATGGAATCTAGTGCGACTTTGGTGATTCCCGGCTGGTGCCAGCCACGCCTCCGCCGGCCACCTCAAGTGAAACACTTCGCGCCGCCATCTCGGGTCCTATGATAGGGCGCGGCGGACGTCCTTAAGTCCGCCGTCCCTGTACCCATTTAGGGAGGCCGGAAGAGGGCGTTGTCAGCCCTCTGCCGACGCCCGGTACGACTGCTGCGGGCCGAGTAAGCGGAAGAGATCACCCGCTCCCTTTCTGCAGTCTCCTTTTGCAACACGACTGTTTCGCAGAAGGACACCACCGCATCCCAGGACTCCTCACTGCCGACCATCGAGTCGACCACGGCCAGCAGCGACAGGTCACTACCAACTCCTGAGATGAGGGCACGGCGTGGCTTGGCCCATGCGGCACACTCTGCCAACGTATGCCGCGCCGTGTCCTCCCGACAGTCGACGCAGTGGTGACACCGGGTGTCCGGCTCCCTGTTTATGCTACACAAGTAGGTACTTCCCAAAGCAACCATGCCCCGAGAGCACCTGCGTCACCCGAAACGACAGGGATCCGTGCCTCCTCCCGAGCCATTGCTCGAGTACCAGATATAATTACATAAATACAAATTATGATATAATTAGTGATATTATTATCTAAAACGATGTAGTGAGTATTATTTTATGATTATTCATCTATTTCCAGGCGATAAAACACAAAATGAGCCATATTTCGTAAAAAAATGTAGTCGGCGGAACGAATTTTCTCGTAACATTTCTTTGTTCAAAAATTTAAATTTTACGACGTGATTTCGTGCAACTATTATCTAAAACGATGTAATAATAACATATAAATGAAAATAAGTCCACTTACCCCGATTTCTAATCCATTTAGGGCACTAACACAATAAAATCACTTCACTGCAATCCATTTGTAAACAAACATGGTGGCCGGCCGCATGCGAAACTAAAATATTATTTTTTTAAGTTGCCACGCCGTATTTCGTCTATGGAAATGTTTAATTTTTTAGAATAGTTGTCAGGCCCGACGATTAAAGTTACCACACGCAAGATTAGGCTTAATGGGAGTAGAAATTCAGCTGTTAATAGCGTGCGCTTGCGAACGCCAAATGGAGTTCGCAGCGTTCGACGGTTTGCGCGCGCGAATGCCATATGGAGTTCGCGAGGTTTCAAAGGAATCACTTTGACACTATTGTCGCCAAAGCAAATAAAATGTCAGGATTTGTAAAAAAGAACTTGCAAGGAATTCCGGTCAATTCAGCACCCTTAAGGTTCTTTATAACTCTTTGGTGAGGAGTATACTGGAATATGCATCTCCTTTATGGAATCCCGCGTATCGTGTCCACAATGACAGAATAGAGTGCATCCAAAAAAAGTTTACGAGATACCTCCGCTACAGATCACAGACATGTGATCGCGAAGCGGATTATCCTCAAAGGCTCTGTCATTTCAGGATGAGCTCCTTGGAGCAACGAAGAAGTTGCTCAGACTTAGTTTTCCTTTATAAGTCCCTCCACAATTTCGCGAATGTACCGGAGTTGGTTTCGGAGATCGGTCTAAATGTGTCCCGCCGTACCTCATACAGATTCAATTTTAAAACAGAAACATTTCAAATGCCTAAAAATAGAACTAATCTTGGTCGTTCAACTCCTTTATACCGGTTTTTGTCTAGCTACAATAAGCTGAGCACGCGTACTAATAACTTCGACATAATTTCGAACAGTCTGAATAAGTTCAGACGATACGTTCTCAGTTCTTGATCAAACTGTTTGTTTATTTCTTTTACAAAATGTTATTTGTGTGACTCCATCCAATGTATTTAATATTGTACAATTTCATTTAATTTATCCTATTCTTAATGTAATAATGATAATGTCCTAATTTATTTGTCATTTTTATAGTTTCAATTCATAATTATTTTACTATTCCAATTTAATTGATGTTTTTTTTTTATACATTTTTGAATTATACTGTATTTCAATTTAACTACTTGTAATTTTAAATTCAATGTAAACTGTGTAAATTTTAATTTTCTTATGATCATAAATATTTCCATTTTAATTTTTATTATTGATTATACAAGTGCTGTGCACACCTATAAGTGACAAATTCACCGCAAAGCTCTTGATATAGAATATACTTAATGTAATGATGTAGTGAACAAGTCGTCGGTGTGTCAATAAATAAATAAATAATATTTAAAAAAAACCCGCCAAGTGCGTGTCGGACCACGTACAATGAAGGGTTCCGTAATTAGGATGAATTTATCCCAAAAACAAACCTAACATTGTAGTTGAAAAGCATGTTCCCGCATACAATCCAACTGAAAATGTAAGTCTGTACGCAAAATATTGAGAGATTTTTTTAACATCATAGACTTCAGGTTTTCCTGTAATCTAGTCTAATTTTAGGGTCAGTAGTTTCGGAGATAAGGGGTCAATTTTCATCAATTTTCGTAAATAACTAAAAACTATTTATTTTCAAATTATAAAAAAAAAAAAAACATATTTTAGACCCTCACAATAAGCCCTTTCATTTGATATTGATTAAATTGATTGATTAAATGATTGAACTCATACATTTACGTTAAACGTACATGTTTGGATCACATAAATTATGTGTACCAAATTTCCACTTAATCGGTCCAGTAGATTCGGAGCAAATCGGCTGTGACAGACGGACAGACAGACACACGAGTGATCCTATAAGGGTTCCGGTTTTTCCTTTTGAGGAACGGAACCCTAAAAATATGTGTTTAAAAGGAGGACTATGACGTTCCACAGTGAGCGTATATAAGTAAAAATCAATGACAAGAATCTCAAGAAAAAAAAAGTCTTCCTCTCAAAGTCCCTTTGATACCAACGTAATATCAATAAATCCCCAGATACAATATGGTTTCCCTTATAAATGTAGCTGGTTTTGTGAAATCGAAAGGACGTTTTATTTGAAGCCAGTACAACGTGTAGGTACATTCATTAATGTCACCACTCATGTTCCCGGATGCAGATGCTCTTTTCTTTTTAATTCACTTTGCCATTACGAGTAGTCGGTTGATGAAACTACTTATGTGAGTCAATAAATCAGCGAATCCTTTACCCAACTATGTTGGGGGCAGTTTTCAGTCTAACCGGATGCAGCTGAATACCAGTATTTTTCATGGAGCGACTACCTACCTGACCTCCACAACCCAGCTACTGGGTAATACGGCACCCCTTGGTAAGACTAGTTGTCAGACTTTCAGGCTTCTGACGACCCGTAACGACTGTCAACGATTAACGAATGACGGCTGGGACCAACGGCCGAGGCACGGAGGAGTCTGGGTATGTAAGGATGGTCACCCGTCCACGGACCAACCGCAGCGAGTGTAGCTTAACCTGATTGATCGACCCGTGCAGCTGTTATTATATAACCACGAGCCCCTCCAAATTACTTATGTGGGTATAGAGTTTGATATTTTTTCTTTCAGTTTCATTCATCATCATCATTATTTCAGGCAAAATACGTCCACTGCTGGACATAGGCCTCCCCCAAATGGACCCGGGTTGCCATAACCGCCACGCTTGGCAGGCAGGTTGGCGATCGCAGTATGGTGTTAAAAATGTATAGAGATCGCTGCTGCCCATTCTCTAGTAAAATATTAGTATAAATTGTGTTTCATTAGTCTTTTTTATTATTTTTCTATTGACTT
This sequence comes from Tiliacea citrago, assembly GCA_963921375.1. NCBI lineage: Eukaryota > Metazoa > Arthropoda > Insecta > Lepidoptera > Noctuidae > Tiliacea > Tiliacea citrago. The sequence continues at coordinate 13,911,792 of OY992798.1, forward strand.
TAATGTTTAACTCAGTTACATAAATAAAAAAGGTAACCCATACTTATAATAGTTCAAAATCGTTTCTACACAATGAGGAGGTACCACGACCAATAGTTGTTCCTTCTGCTTATTGAATAGAAATTATTAAAACATTGCCATAATAAGAGGCTGACCTTACTTTAATATTGATTAATTATTAGAAAAAGAGCGCCTTCTCTTCGTAGAAGATTATATTAAGTTAGTGAAAAAATATACTTAGGTATAGAGGAAGGCAAAACTTTTTGTATTGGAGGAGTCAGGAAAGACGTGCACCTCTGATGGGATTTAAAAGTTGCTGAAGTTTATTTTGTATTTTTTGGAGTTAATCCACTGAGGCTGAACTTGACAGACAAGAATCTTCGTATCGTCTGACAAGAAAACAGAGTATCAAATAGGTAAATGCTGAAAGACGAGGTGCGCTGTTCGTAGTAGTTCCGTATGTGGTGACATAGATGTCGCTAAAAACGGTAAGGAATTTTCTTTATTTAAATTGTTTATCTTTATAGTAGGCGTCTGAGTTGTAGAGTTAGACGTACCAAGCAGATGTCTTTCGTCGGCTACATACAATGCTGATTACAATAATTCTCAAAGTTTCTACCATTGACCTACTTTTTTCACGTTAAACGTTAAACTTATGTATAAAGCAGTAGACACTTTAGAGCCATCAGCCGAAGAAATGCTCCTGACGAGACAAAGTAATTGTTTGGCGGGGAGCCAGCGTCCCGACTAACGTACTGTGGCGTAACACCGCTTATGGAAATCTGAATGTGACACTTTGGAACTCTTTCTGTGGGCTCACTTCGAGAAATAGTGGCAGACTTTAGATGGCGGCTGAAGGCAGTAAGCGCGGTAGTAGCCATTTTAGTGCAGCGATAAAAAACAGGTTGGGCTGGTGCATCTTATTATGCGTTATTCAGATACAGAGGGGGCGGTGGCGGACACATAAATCAGCCTATAATGTTCCCACAGCTGGGACACAGGTTTCCTCTCTTCGAGAGAGAGTGGGCTGTAAATCACGCGGGCCCAATGTGGGTTGGTAGATGTCACATGTGTTCGATTTTTTGGTTCTATTACATGCCGGTTTCCTTACAATGTTTTCCTTCACCGCTTGGAGAGCAGTGGAGATGAAATTATTTACTAGCCTTACCACTGGGCTATCACTGCTCAGGTGGCAAACAGTTTGACAGTAATTGTACAATCACACTATCATAATCACGCTAATATTATAAAGGCGAAAGTTTAGTGTGTGTGTCTACAAGTGTGTGTGTGTTTGTTACTTCTTCACGCTCAAACGGTTAGACCAATTTTGATAAAATTTTGTATGGAGGTTGCTGACCTGAATTAAGACATAGGCTACTTTGTATCCCGATATTCCCACGGGATCGAGACTTACGCGGGTGAAACCGCGGGGCGCAACTAGTCTGACATAATATCAAACTCATTGCCCGCTATTGCACCTACACCGTATCTGTTGCAACGACGCATTATGATGCTGGTGAAATACAGACATGTTTTGGGCAATTCACATTTTTAGAACATAATGTAAAATACTTCGTTGTTTGAGTTGTCAGTGTGCGGGTGAAGCTTTGATAGTTCACGCTGGAATTGCTTTTTTGTCCGCTTCCAACTATTTTTTAGGATTCCGTACCTCAAAAGGAAAAAAGGGAGCCCTTATAGCGTCAGTCGTGTGTCTGTCTGGCTGTCTGTCTGTTTGCCCGTCTGTCACAGTCGATTTGCTTTGAATCTACTGGATCGATTAAGTTGAAATTTGGTACACTTAAGAATCTCTGTGACCCAAACACGGACGTGTTACGTAAATAAATGAATTTTGAACATTGGGGTCACTTTTGGAGGAAAAACTAGAAAATAAAGGTTTTGTTAACTGTGACATATTAAATGAAAGGGTTTGATGTAAGGATTTCAGATATATTTTTGATGAAAATTGACCGAAACTACTTAGCCTAAAATTTTGAAAAAAAATATAGAAAATAGTTCTTCACATATAGATTACAGGAAAATCTATAAGAAATCTATGTCCTTAAAATAACATGCTAAATCTCTCAATATTGTGCATACAAACTTACATTATAGTTGGAATGTATCAGGGAACAAGTATTTCAACTACAATGTGAAGTTTACCCTTCATTGTGCGTGGTCCAACATGCACTTGGCCGGTTTTTTTTTATCATAAGAGTTCTTTATCCAAACAAGACACCCACACAAATTAAGTACACAATTTTCAAAAACCAGACCATAATTTTAAAATCATTGGGAAAAAACACTCCACGCAAGAGTGATAAAGTCAGAAAGAGACAGAATATAAATGACTAGAAGAGGGTGTGCATACGTTTTTACGGTCAGGAACTTTTAGCTGACCAAACTAATCGTGTATGACACGACCGAATACCTCCACGAGTGCTTAAAAGGTACGGAACCTATTCACCCTGAAACTGGGGTTCATTTAACTAAATCAACAGACATTTATTAGCGGAAACCCTAATTAATCCTCCATAACTTTTTGTAACAGGGACAGTGTGCCCGAAATAATTATTTTGGTTGCATTGCGAGTTTATAAGATTAGAATAAGGTTAGTAACCATAGGTGTTGGACTATTGGGGTGGCTATTACCACATATTTGTTTATCGTTTTCGCAGCAGTGTAACCGGCGTGAATTAATTAAATATTTGCCTCGCTCGTAATTATGTAGTGCGCGTACCGATGCAACTCATTATGACCTAATTTTTGCGCCGTGAACTGTGAGCATACGCCAAGAATTAAGTACTGAATAATTACCAATATTGACGCCCTGGTTTTTGATTGATTATTATTTTTACATTGCAAAGGCTTTGTACATAAGGTTTTTAATAACTTAGTCATAAGACGTAACTTAAAACAGAAAATCTATTGTTACAGAAACTGTGTTTACTCTACGGGGCAAAAATATTATAATAAATCATCATCTGCCTAGCCTTTTCCCAACTACGTTGGGGTCAGCTTCCAGTCTAACCGGATGCAGCTGAATACCAGTATTTTTTATGGAGCGACGGTCTATCTGACCTCCACAACCCAGTTACTGGGTAACACGATACCCCTTGGTAAGACTGGTTGTCAGACTATCGGTCTTCTGGCTACCCGTAACAACTATTAAAGATCTACAAATGACAGCCAGAACCAACGGCTTAACGTGATTTCCGAGGCACGGAGGGGTCTTGGTAGATAGTCACCCACGGACCAACCGCGGAAAGCGTAGGTTAACTTGATCGATAAACTCGTGCAGCTGCCTAATAGCAGCTGCACGAGTTGATCGATCAAGTTAAGTAATCTTAGCCAAAAATATATAGGTATTAAATAATAAGTCAATTAATTCCTATTTCAATCAAAATCAATCATTACGTATGTCTGTCTAGATTAATTGCTCATTATTCAAATGCAGCAACAAAATTACTAAAAGTTACATATTTATTGAAACTAATTAGTACCTTTAATTAAAAAATATATACTGTGTACTAGACAGGGGAGGGGCGGGGTGTGACATCTGAAAAACGTTGCGGCAATGTTTACAGGTACCCGCGCTTTGTCAGCCGTCAGCTGCCGCCTAACCCGATAACGGATTAATGATTTTGTTTCATAGACATGCAGGTTCAATGTTCATACAATTTTTTATGACTGTTAGCAGCGTATAATTGTGTCACCCAAGAATAAAAACCAGCCAAGTGCGTGTTGAACCGCGCACAATGAAGGGTTCCGTAGTTGGGATGAATTTATCCCAAAAACAAACTTAACATTGTTATTGAAAAACATGTTCTCCGAGACATTCCAACTGCAAATGTAAGTTGGTCGACTATTACTCGTTTTCTTTTAACTTCGTTTTAATATACTACTGCCGTGATTTTTTCCTTCCCTTTTTTGCGCTATTAAAATTGTTTAGTTTGGATAACTTCGGTTACAATGGCTTCAAGCCTAAGTAATTTATCGTTGAAAAACGTGATAGTATGTTTTTTTTTCACGGTTGGGTGTCACTCCTAATCAGATGGCACCCGGTGCTGGTCGCCCCCACGTTTCCCCCTAGCTACGCCACTGACGTTTTCTCACGCCTGCCTGACAAATGGATTAATGGTCTATCAGTAAGTATTGTCCGGTAAATGGGCTGAGGCAGTAGCTCTTTGTTTTTTTAATTTATTAATATATACCTACATATAAATAAATTAAACTCGCTTTTCGTGTCTGTCCGTGTGTGACCGCGTTTTTCTTTAATCTTCGCAACGGATTTTGATGCGGGTTTCACTATCATTCAGAGAAATTTATCCGAAAGGGGTATGTGTCAAAATCTGCCTAGCCTTGTCCCAACTATGTTTGGGTCGGCTTCCAGTCTAACTGGATGCAGCTGAATACCAGCATCCGGTTAGACTGGAAGCCGACCGAAAAGGTAAATTCTGCACAAACAAGACAAAATTTGCAAAAAACACACTCTAATACAAAGTAGACAAAAATATTACAGTAAGTAATAATAGTAAATGTTTTAAGACTATTTATTAGTTTATAAAATTAAATGATGTAAATATGATCCAGAAATAAAAATAAGAAAAAAGTTGCCAAAGGCCTAGTATTCAAAACTTAAAAAGACATGACGAAGAAGATGATTAAACTTATCACTACATAATGAATATAAAACAAACTCCCCCCCCCCCCCCCCCACCGCCGCCGCGTCTCGCATGTCTGTCTGAACACGATAAACTCAAAAACTACCGAACGGATTTTCAAACGGGTTTCAGGAAGGTTTAGTATAATTTGAGGCACGAGGAACAGGGTGTTAAGTTCACTCATCCCCCATTGAAAAAGGGAGGGTGTTGTGTCTGGTGGGCATCCGCCCGACGGTTAAAGTCAGAAAAAAAATCAGCTGTTCCCTACATTTATGTTCGAATAACTCGTCAAAATGTAGTGACCAGCAGATTTTTTTTTCGCGTTATCAGGTTTGGTCCCATAGTAAAAGTTGTTCATAATGGTGATAACAATAACCCCTTAAGCGGTTGTGCGTTTATTCCGGGACATGTTGTATATGCCAGTCGCGCGGTAAACTCTGCTTGCGTAGCTCGCTTGTGGTGGTGTAGATGCCGCCACAAATTCATTATGGTTTTGTGCAAACTGGCTGAAATATGACGATGATTGTTGAAGAAGTCGGAAAAAAGCTTTACTGGCGTGCGCTGCGTAAACCAATAGAAAATACAATGGAATAGAATACTCTTTATTATGCACACTATAAAAATTACAGATAGAAATGTACAAATTTTACATAGGGTGACACAATGGGCGGTATTATCGCTAAAAGCGATCTTTTAATAACAAACTTTGGATGGATTAAGGGGGAAGGAGAGACAATACTGCAGTTAGTCTGTGGTTTACCATTTACATATACACAATAAATATATACAAACCTACATATATAAATATATTCAATAATAATCATGAAACAAGTGCAAAGAACAAAAAAATAAATTATGTTTAAGGAGCTCTCTCCTTAAACATATTTTTTTTTAATTTATAGTGTGTACTATAATTTTAAAAACCGGCCAAGTGCGAGTCAGACTCGCGCACGAAGGGTTCCGTACCATTATCTATAAAAACGGCAAAAAAATCAAGTTTGTTGTATGGGAGCCCCCCTTAAATATTTGTTTTATTTTTAACTAATTATTTATTTTTAAAGTGAATATATAACTAAATATTTTGTCAATATTTCAAGCGTCTACCTGTTGCCGTTATCAATTTCGAGCAAAAACGAGCAAAAAAAATCACGTTTGTTGTATGGGAGCCCCCTTAAATATTTATTTTATTCTGTTTTTTAGTATTTGTTGTTATAGCGGCAACAGAAATACATCATCTGTAAAAAATTCAACTGTCTAACTATCACGGTTCATGAGATACAGCCTGGTGACAGACGGACAGACAGACAGACAGACAGACGGCGGAGTCTTAGTAATAGGGTTCCCGTTTTACCCTTTGGGTACGGAACCCTAAAAATGGACAAAGATTGAGCTCGCCGTATCGACACGGGCAAGGCATTCCGTAACCGTTCTGCTTGAACTGTAAAACATTTATCAAAGAAACTGGTGGAATGCATCGGCATCTCAAGTCTCAAGTTTTCCGATGACCTCAGGAGTTATATGAAAATAATGTAATACGGAATTAATATATTGTTTACTGGGATTAAAATCATTAATCCCAGTAGTACTTATGTTTCCGTGGGATATTTTCGTTAACGTTACTCAGCCCAAGAGCTTGCTCTTGATAACAGTCTTGAGTTCATGATCGTATTAATAAACATAATAATTGATGTACTCAAGTTACGGCTTGGGTTTACGTTATCAGCTGAGGGATGGACTGATTAATAAACGAAAATCGACACTTTTATCTGAGATACGAGACAATTATATCTTTAATTGACGCTTAAATCTGAGTGTTGGCAGTCCGTGACTTGAGTTCGTGATTAGTAGCGCGAAACATGGAGTTTGAAAATATTTTTGGTGAGATTAATTATTACGATGAAATAGAGTACTATGACGATATTTTTGCCAAAAAAACTATATATGGGATGCCTCGAATCCTTTTAATTACCAAGTGAAGATTTAAAAAAATCCGTCCAATTGCGTGTCGGACCAAGCACAATGAACAATGAATTGGGATGAATTTATCCCAAAAACAAACTTAACATTGTAGTTGAAAAACATGTTCTACACGTCACAGTCAACTACAAATGTAAGTTGGTCGACTATTACTCGTTAACTTGTAGTGCCTAGTTAGCTGTGATAGTTTTCCTTTTCTTTTTAGGGTTCTGTACCAGAAGGGTAAAACGGGAACCCTATTACTAAGGCTCCGCCGTCTGTCTGTCTGTCTGTCCGTCTGCCACCAGGCTGTATCTCATGATCTGTGATAGCTAGACAGATGATGTATTTCTGTTGCCGCTATAGCAAAACATACTAAAAACCAGAATAACATAAATATTTAAGGGGGCTCCCATACAACAAACGTGATTTTTTTGGTCGTTTTTGCTCGATATTTATAACGGTAACAGGTAGACGCTTGAAATATTGACAGAATATTTAGTTATATATTCGCTATAAAAATAAATAATTAAATTAAAATAAAACAAATATTTAAGGGGGGCTCCAATACAACAAACGTGATTTTTTGCCGTTTTTATATATATTGGTACGGAACCATTCGTGCGCGAGTCCGACTCGCACTTGGCCGGTATTTTTTTTAATAAGTTAATATGTTTTAAAATAATTTAAGTTTTCACAGATGCGCAATAGTTTTGAAAGACCTGTCCAACGATACCACACTATGGGATAGAAGGGAAAAAAATATCATCCCCACTTTACGTGCAAGGGAGGTACCTACCTACCCAAAAAAAAGATGTTTTTCGAGCTTTTATTTTACCTTTGATCCGCGTGATTAATAAAGAGTCATATGAGTCTCTGAGCTAAGCCGGGGAAAGACAGACAGACGGACATGGCGAAACTATGGTTCCTTGTTGACTACGGAACCCTAAAAATGATCCAGATTTGTTTAAGAGTCACATTAATAAAAATACTCTTTGGTGAAATACAGTAACAGAGGTCATTCACTTTCTCTAGAAATATTTATAACGTGATACAGCGCTATACATTCAAATTTTAACAAAATACAAGTATTTCAATAACTAATACGACTTATCAAGAACGAAATGTAATGAATGTCATTCTAAACTTCGGTCAATGTGACGTAATCGTTCATCAAGTACAGCGCCTTGAGGAGCTGATCTTGGTAACTGAGATACTGTTTTCATGTGTCAATCTAGAGTCTAGACAAAATCAAACTGGTTGCTATTTTTACTGTAAAATTTGTTATTCTTATGATATTGATTTTACATTCTGTGATTACCTATACTCACACACTGACTTTTTTTTTTTTAGAAAAATATACTTTTACGATGTTTGTAAATATGTGAGCACCATGTATCTATCTCATAATTAAGTTATTTTTCATTGCTTAGTTCTTAATTCTTTTTACCTATTACGATTATGGTATAGTAATTTTATTCTAGGTGCATCGTCTTCACATATAATCATATAATTAATGTACTCAAACAAAATATTGCAAAACATTTTTAAAAGTGTAACGGTGGAGTTTCTTGCCCATTCTTCTCCATACGAAACTACCTTTTGGAAGGGGCAACTAGAATAAATTCTATTTTTTTGTAAATTTTGACGTTAAAAAGTGCCTCAGTGCATGACTTTATTAATTAGTAATGATCTTGAGATGCTGATATCGTAATAATGGCGAATCAAATAATTACGCACTTGAGTAAGTCGTTGGGGAACGTTTAATAATACGGACCGTAGTGTGTTTGTGTGAATTTGTCATTGAAATTGTCAAACAACATTCATTGCGTTATTTACGCTGTTGAGCAATCAAATTTTTCTAACATATGAAGCAATGGATTATCAATATACTTCAAAATCATTCCAATTGTGATTCAAACTGTGTTACGTAATTACGGTGCAGGTGCGGGTCACTAGTTTTAAACAAAAGATGATTGGTTTCCGTGATGATATGATTAAAGCTCTCTTTTCCTGTCTTTTGGTGCTTAAAGAATATTATTTTGCTTTTAAAACATATCAATAATATCGTTACATACTAACACTTTTCTGAAACACGCACTGTCAGCGACTTCTCCAAATCTTACTATTATCTCGCGTCAGTTGGTCTAAAAAGTCCTTATATTGAGAATTTATTGGATTTCATATCGACCTTAAGAACACCAGCCAGGTATTATTGGAGGACGTCTGGGTCAAGGGCTTTTCTAATAATCTGTTACAAGGGAGGTACTAGAACCTGTTTGCTATGATGGAATTTGTGCTTTCAAGGACTGACCTTCGAATTCTGGAATGACACTTGACTATAAAAGGCAATTACTTTGTCTCTGGCTTTTGCTATATTAAACATGATGGAACAGAGTGTGTTTTATATTGAGTTTCGTTTGAGAATTCCGCCGTATGTCTCCAAACGAATTAGTAATCTTGATTTTGAAAACTTAAGTAAAGACGTAATAATACGTATAAGTCTGACAACCAGTCTTACCAAGGGGTATCGGCTTACCCCGAAACTTGGTTGTGTAGGTCCGATAAGCAATCGCTCCATGTAAAATACTGGTATTCAGCTGCATCCGGTTAAACTGGAAGCCGACCACAACGTAGTTGGAAAAAAGCTAAACAGACTGATTGATTCAGTCAAGTTGATGCATGCACACAAATCCAATTTAATTTTTACTAGAAGTGCGGTGACTCGTTTTCCGAAATATTTCATGGACAAATTCAGGCCGAAAAAAAATGGTAAAATTATGGAGTAATTTGCGGTTTCGCAATTATAAAGGATTATTTCATCAAAATCTGATCAGTAGACAGGTGCGTATGTTTAATTAACTATGTGTCGCGAGTATTTATTTCCATGGTAAGTAATTAAAGCACCATTAACAAGCGCTTCTGTGACGACTTAATTAAATGTGTACGTCGAAATGAGTTGTGTATGTAGGTAACTGTAATTGATCGTCTTCAAAAAGGAGGTGTTTTGATGTTCAAAGGTATATTAAGTTGAAGTTTAATCTGTTGTTAAGTACATTTTAATGAAGAATCTTAAAGAAGGTTGAAGTGGCATTAATGAAAGACATTTAAGCATTAATTAGAGATATTTAAGTAAAGTTTATACAAAATTAAGGAGAGCAGTTGTGGCCCAGCGGTACAGGCCGTGACTTACTAATTGTAGGTCGTAGGTTCGAATCCAAGCAGGCGCTTTACTTTGTGTAAATAATTTCATCACCACTGCTCTCAAAACGGTGAAGGAAACCATCAAGAAACTCACAAAATTAAAAATCAAAATTAAAATATTTTATTTCACATAAACCTACATGGGCACTTATGAAACGTCAGAAGCTAGGTGCACGGTTCCTCTCACGGAGGGGAGGTATGTGTCCCAACAGTGGGAACGTTATGGGCTGATTAGGTATGTATTTGTTTCACGTCGTTTTTAGTCGAAGCTAATATAATTATCATGATAATGACAACTAATTAATAAATTTGCAAAGCTTAATTCGTGTTTGATTGATCCAGTATCAATTACATTCACTGTCCGAAATTCATTAGATCGCGCAAATGTTTATTTTTAGGGTTCCGTAACTCAAAGGGAAAAAACGGAACCCTTATAGATAGGATCACTCATGTGTCTGTCTGTCTGTCTGTCCGTCCGTCCGTCTGTCACAGCCAGTTTGCCCCGAATTTACTGGACCGATTAAGTTAAAATTTGGTACACATTTATGACTTTCTATGACCCGAACACGGATATGTAACGTAAATAAATGAATATAATTATGAAAAAAAAAATCCAAATACACACATAGATGAGAGAGAGAGAGACACATAGAGATGCACATATAGATTTTCTGTAAAACCCTATCATAAATCTCGTACGTACAAACTTTAATTTGCAGTTGGAATGTATCGGAAAACATGTTTTTCGACTACAATGTTAAGTTTGTTCTGGGATAAATTCATCGCAACTACGGAACCTTTCATAGTACGTGGTCCAACACGCACTTGGCCAGTTTTTTTTAAAATAGGCGTAACCAATTTTAGCTGATAACAAAGGTTCAACATTGAATCACGTTATTTATTTTTACCTATATTATCACTTATTTTCCGTAGTGAAAGTTTTCCGAAAGCAATTTTTGCCTTATTTTGGTCTGGTAAAAGGGGAAATGTTATATGATATTGTATTTACTAGAATAATTAGAGGATATTTGGAGAGTAGCAGCAGAGGTGCCCTGTGGTAACCGCTCCGACTTACGAGTCGAGACTTACAGTCGTGGGTTCGAACCCAAGCAGGCGCTTTACTTTGGGTAAATAATTTCATCACCACTGATCTCAAAACGGTGAAGGAAAACATCGTGAGAAAACTGGCATGCCCTAGAATCTAGAACCATAAATTCGAAGACATGTGACATCTACCAACCTGCACTGGGCCCGCGTGGTGGATTACAGCCCACTCCCTCTCGAAGAGAGGAGGCGTGTGTCACTGACCTGGTAACATTATAGGCTGTTTTATACTTATGCGAGGATATTTGGTAGTATGTGGCATTATTGCGATTTCAAGTAATCTCTTTTGTCCTTATTCACTACAAATAAACATTTCAACTTGTTTTCATATCTTTTCCATAGCTTGGCAATTCATAGGTGGCCTATATTGTATCTAGGCATCCTATATAAAACAGTTCCAAACTTGAAAGAGAACATTGTTGTATCGTACACTTTCTTTTCAGATTAATATAAAATACAAATTAAGACTTGATTGATGAAATCTCTATATCTCTTTATATACTTTCCTATCGCAGGTATGCTGGAAGAGATTTCTTTAGAAATAAGTATGTCCTTTGTACGTATTTTTCTGTTCTTTCTTCTTGTCTGAACATATAATCATATAATTAATGTAATCAAACAAAATATTGTAAAACATTTTTAAAAGAGTACCGGTGGAGTTTCTTGCCCATTCTTCTCCATACGAAACTACCTTTTGGAAGGGGCAACTAGAATCAATTCTATTTTTTTGTTCAAAAGTGCCTCTTATGTGCCTATTTGAAATAAATGGTTTGACTTTGCCTTTGATTCTGTTTATATGTGTGTACATAAACTGTTAAATATATAGATAAATAAGATTAAATATATTTCATACGTGATTTTAATTTTGTATCGAAATATAGCCTACCTAATTATGTGGAGCCATGTTTTTTTAATTAATGGATTTAATAAACTAGCCAAAGTCTGCTTTTTTGTCTTACCTGCGTTTTTGCTTTGTAAAAATACCTAATATTTTAACATTAAAGTATCTCTCGTGAAAAACCTGAGTTATACAAGTTGGTATTTGTGGTATTTACTGACGTTTATGTTGAACACTTGTCAGCTCGTGACTAACGGCTCCCTTTGAGTTGCGTCTAACAATCAAAATTAAAATATCCAAATATGATTTTAATTCTCAAACATAATGCATAAATAAAATAATCTCAGTTGCTAGATACCTACTAGTCCCACCCAAAAACCCAGCTGTATCCCCCCCCGCACAGCCTAAGAGTTAATGGACCATTTACCATAATTATCCATTGGCGAGCTCATTCCGGGCTATGTGTACGAAATTATACTGTGCACGGAGTCGAGAGCCGTCACGTTCACAGTTATAAATTTTATCAGGGCTATTTGTATGTCCGCCCTTGGGAATTAATTTTTATTCAGCACTCGTTTATGGCTCCCTGGTATTTCTGACTGCCTGTAGTACAGTCAGCAAAAGAGTTAGAATATTATGTGCGTCATGACTTTTTAAGCATAAGATAGTCTTAAAAGAGTGATATAAAAGACTTGACTTTGGTATGGCTAGACAAAGGGTGATTACTGAGGAGATGGCTAATAGAGATTGTAAGGACGGAGAAGACATGAAGCGCCCCAAATAAATTGGGATAAGAGCATCTCCTTTGTACATATTTTTCTGTTCCTTTCTTCTTATTTTTATTTGTGTGTACATAAATGGTTAAATATGTATAAATAAGAGCAGGAGTATGAAGATAAAAGACTCGAATTCTCAGCACAATAACAAAGTTGATAAAAAGCGGTTGCTAGTTAGCTGTATGTATACTTATCTCTTTGTTTCACTGTACAAATTGTGTTTTTAGACAGGGTTTTGTGATTCTGTGTCTGTCCTATTGAGCTCAGCTTTGCGTATGGCTCTGTTTGAATGTACTTACGTGGAGCGTAGACAGTATTGTGGGAGAATTACAGGTGTATAGGCTGCAGTTGTGCTTAGGTGGGTATGTATTTTGTTTGGCTTTTTGAACGATCACTATACATACAAATATTTTCTTTCTTTCTTTTATGTACAGGAACTTTCATTATTCAACTAGAATTGTATAACGTGGATGGTCGTTGCGGGGAAATTACTCTGTATAAGAAATCAAATCTGATGAAAAAGTACTCTACCAAACAAATAGTTTCATTTGCCTAACCTTTTCGCAACTATGTTGGGGTCGGCTTCCAGTCTAACCGGATGCAGCTGAATACCAGTGTTTTACATGGAGTGATTGCCCGTCTGACCTCCAAAACCCAGCGGTAGCTGGGTAATTATGGGGTATCGGGTTCATTAGGGAACCCGTAATACGATATCCGTCGGTAGGTTGTCGGGCTTGTGACGACCCGTAACGACTGTCAAAGATCCACGAAAGACAGCCGGGACTCTTTCCGAGACACGGAGGAGTCTTGGTATGTAAAGATGGTCACCCATCCATGGACCAACCGCGGCAAGCGTAGCTTAACCTGATCGATCGATCCGTGCAGCTGTCATTACTTAACCACAAGCTCCTTCCAAACAAATAGTTTGTGAAATACATGTTTAGCCGATGAAAACCGATTGGTAATTAGTTCTTGAACGTATATAAATGAGCAGTACCTGTATTTGTGTTCGAATTGCGTCTCGAAGTAATATTCAAAGCCGTTGAATCAGGTCTGACTGCGCAAACAGTAGATTCGCAGGTAATTAATAGTTCGGCTAAATCAAATTGGAGGGAGATCGACATTTAAATCGATATCGGTAGGTTGATGATAGATCGAGTCTCTGTGTCGCAGGAATTAACTCATATTAACGTTTACTGTGATTTATGAGTAGTCGTGAAATCACGAGGCTAATGATTTCAGTAGATATGGTTAATTTAACGACATTATTAGTAGCTGCCTCGTTTGTATATTTGTCCAAAGTGCTGTGCTGTACTGCTACGCATGAGGAAAAGTGTTATTAGGTTTTCCATCTGGAATTTCTTAGTAGCAGTCCAGACCCCGGCCCTGCTAGGCCCTGTTACATGGAACTTAAACATAACTGGCTAAATGTGGGTGTACTCTAATTACACCTCTGCTCAACCCTTCCAAAATAGTTACATAGTATTTTTTGGAACGTGTTTTCTATTCACATATAGCGCAAAAAAAACATTTAGAGCTTTGGATATGATGTGGATAAGTAATGTTTGCTAAAATATACGATTTATACATATTTCCGTATATCTTAGTATAATAAGGACCGATTAGGTGTTGGAGGCGGAGGAATGAGGAAAATGTCGTGAGGAAAGTTTTGAGTATGGCTGTCGATGGCTATAAAAGTAGGGGAAGACCAAAGAAACGATGGATGGACTGTGGGAAAGATGATATGGCTAGAAAGGGGATGACTACCGAGATGACGACTAATACAGAACTATGGGAGAAAGGGACATGTTGAGCTGACTCCAAATAAATTGGCATAAGGGTGTAGCGGCATCAACATCGCCACATGCGACCTTCACGTCACTCTGACGTCACGCAAATCCTGCATCGCGCAAGCAGAGTTTACCGCGCAACTAGCATATATACAACGTCCCGACATCAAACGTTGGGGCAGTTGCCCACCAGACACAACACCCGTCTGGTCGTAGGGTCTTCCATTTTCTATGGTGGATGAGTGAACTTAACACCCTGTTCCTCATGCCACCAAAAGAGCAGGAGAATGATGAGGTATTAGTGTAAAATTAATTTATAGTTTAAAGCTTTTTTAACATAGTATTATTTCTATGGTACAATCGTCTGTCGGTGTTAGCGTCCTTATTATTCATACTTATTATACTCTCTGTCTATCCGCCCTTTTCACGCCTTGACGGCTGAACGGATTGTAATGAAAATTGGCACGCGGATAGATTAGGACCTGTGTTAGGACATTTTGTCCCGGTAGAACGTTCATGTGGGATAATTTCCGACATCCACGCGGGTGAAACCGCGGGCAAAAGTTAGTCTTCTATACATTTTCTTTGCGTTATCAATCATCCCAACGAATCTTGGGTCTTCATTTTAGTCGCGGTTCCGGTGAGCTCACTTAGGCAATATATTTTAGAATGTTTTATTTATCTTCTGTTAAAAGGTTTTTTTTTAACTTGAGGAGGACTTGATCATGCTAGTTTTTGTAAGTTGGCAGTATTCATAACACGCCCTCAGGGTTTATGTTACTATTTAACCTGGATTAATTCTGATCATTTTTATACCAAAGTCATTCCGTAACGAATATTATAGTGGCCTGGTGGTCTGGTGGTCGCAAGCGCGACTGCTGACCGAGGTGTCCTGGGTTTGATTCCCAGCTCGGGCAAAGTTTTTAAATTAGAGATTTCTCAGTAACAGCCCGGAGTTTGGAAGTTGGCGGTGTGATACCCCTGCCTGTGCCTCGGAAAGTACGTTAAGCCATTGGTTCTGCGCCTGATTTCTTTCCAGTCGTGTCTGATTGCCGTCCCATTGGACTATGTGAGTGAGGGATGAGTGAGTGCACCTGTGACGATTAGTACCTACACTACCTAAATTTATGTTTAAACAACTTTAGAAATAACACTTCAAAGTGATTTTGATGAACTGATTTTAAGCAAGCCAAATCGCTGTGATTTTGTGATTCGTGTCAATGGTGGAAACAGAGATTATTAATTTATGAAAAATCCTAATTTTTGCCTTTTTTTGCCATTTAATTGGCGACATCAACTTGATTAATTTATCACAATTTGGAAAAAATGCAATGTTTCTTAATTTTTACAAAATATAGGAATAAGTTGTTAACTTAAACATAAGAATTCAAGTAAGAAGCCAGTCTGGAAGACTAAATTTGGTAATTATTAATCGGATAACTTTTATAGTTAAAAATGTACTTGATCCCTAGACACTTTTGATGTGTGTATTATAATATCGATAAACAAAGCTCATAGCCTCATACTGAGTAATCCCGGCCTAACCTGCTCAAAGAAAATAGCGAAAGTAATTACAAATCTTCATGAGCATTCAAGTGTCATACAAGCAGTCGCACATCTACAGTATCAACAGTTTTGTCGTAAGTACCACCCAGCAGTCTCTCAACATGAAAGAAGAAGAAAGCTGAACACCTCTCGCTCATTATCCCGAGCAGTGGGAGTGCATTTGGGTGTCAAACCGTGGAGTTCAAGTGTCCATGGGATACCATAGAGAATAAAAATACACCCTAATATAATGTAGAGAATTTAAGTTCCAAAGAAGTATTTTTGTTCTAATTATAGACTTGTAAGCTATGCATCAGAAACGCTATTTCAAAATGATATACAAAAATAAACACTTATTTACAACTAAACAATTCACAACAAAACTAGGAAAGAATGCACACAGATAAAACTCCAAAACCACAGCAGAAATATTTAAAAAAGGAATGTCAAATGACATACTGTCATGAAACAAATGTTGTCAAAAACAGTTGTGTTGTAATCTATTCCAATAAAAAACAAAAGTTTCCATAACGTCACGAAAGAATTCGGTTTATTTTTAAAATATTGCTGGTTCGAATTCGGAAAAAGGACGCTCGCGGTGTGACTCGTCGATTCAGCTCATTAACTTCTTCTTGAAACCCTAATTAAGCTCCGTTTGAAGTATTCACAGAGCGATTTCGTCGCCTTCGCAACTCAGTTTTGCATCTTAATTATGCAATACAATTAGACTTCGGCATCAAACTTGCAAACCAATTAAAAAGCCCGATAGACTGTAATACTAATAAGGGGATTTTATGAAAATCTGATATTACGCTGTCATTTTCAGGCGTATTGCGATGAATTTTAATCGAAATATCTGAAGGATCGAGTTTCAAAGAGCTACCGGTATCGATATGATGTTAGTAATCAAAGTTATACACAAAATATTTTAGGAGAATCTGTTTCAACGTTCGTCTATAGTATACTATATTTTTGAAGTACAAATATTTTGTATTGAAAGTTTCATATAGGTAGTTTTAAACTTCCACCAAATTATAAGATGTTACTACTAATAGTAGAAAAGTTTTATCAAAAACTGTATTTCTTCGGGTAAATCGGAAACATTATTAGGTACACAAAGGAGTCGAAACTCATCCAAATCACTACCAAGGAAACCAATCAAGCGTTGTATCGAGTTGAAGCAATGCAATAAATGAAAGTTAATTCATAGAATTTGAACAATTGCTTAAACATAACTAGCGAAATGTATACTATAGGTACACCTCTGCCTTTCCATTCGGGGATTACAGGCGTGATGTTATGTTAAACAATAAGTGCGAATTTCACCAATGAAACTGAACGCGCTCAGCACATCTAAACCGCGTTCAAGAGCTGTCAGTGTCAAATTTCCACAGAAAATAATGACACTTACAGCTCTTAAACGTAGTTTAAACGCTGATTGCGTTCAGTTTCATTCGTGAAATTCGCCCTAAGTGACACTAAGCTGCCGACGAATACTTTTCAAACTTATACTATGCAAATTTTATAAGGTTCAAATTTTGATCAACTTTATTTGTTAACTACCTACTTACAACAATAAACAATATTGACATCAAGCAATGGACAAAATTGTTAACCTTTTATTGCTTGAATACGAGGCTTTTGGCTACTTTGTATGTCTGTAATTTATGTTTTTTTTGTAATGTGAGTTTTGTTTGTGAAGAATAAACAATTTTTCTTTTTTTAGGATTCCGTACCTAAAAAGAAAAAACGGAACCCTTATAGGATCACTCATGTGTCTGTCTGTCTGTCCGTCTGTCACAGCCGATTTGCTCAGAATCTACAGGAACAATTAAGTTGAAATTTGGTACACTTATGGACTTCTGTGACCCAAACACGGACGTGTAACGTAAATAAATGAGTTTTGAACATGGGGGTCACTTTTGGGGGAAAGTTAGAAATTAAAAAAAAAAAGTTTTGCAATCTCTACCATGCGACATATCAAACGAAAGGGCTTATTGTAACGATTTCAGATATTTTTTTTTTATAATTTTAAAATATTTTTAAAATTATTTACGAAAATAGATGAAAATTGACCACCTTATCTCTGAAACTACTGAGCCTAAAATTTTGAAAAAAATACAGAAAATAGTTCTTTACTTATAGATTACAGGAAAACCTATGAGAAGTCTATGATCTTAAAATAACATGGTAAATCTCTCAATATTGGGCGTACAAACTTACAATTAAAGTTGGATTGTATGAGGGAACATGATTTTCAGCTGCAATGTTAAGTTTGTTCTTAGGATAATGAATTCCCACTACGGAACCCTTCATTGTGCGTGGTCCGACACGCACTTAGCCGGTTTTTTCTCTTTATATTCTATTCTAGGAAGCTGCTTACGTTTGGTATTTAGTACCTAACTAGACGTTGTGTTGTTTGTTTGACAGTATTTTCACGCCCTGAAAGATTAACAGTAAATTAAAAATCACCATGTATAATAATACCTAGATTATGATAACCAAATAGAGTGATGATGCCTGTTTTCACTAACGTCAAACTTTGACGTTAGTGAACACATATTATACATGGTGATTTTTAATTTACTGTTAATCTTTCAGGGCGTGAAAATACTCATGATTATGAGCAACTTTTATTATGAGAACAATTCTGAAATATCAAAAAAAATATCAGCTGTTTCATACAAAAATGCAAAATTTACCCGATGAAAATTTATGAGTCAGATTTATTTTTTTTGCTTTTTAGGGTTCCGTACCCAAGGGTAAAAACAGAAACCCTATTAGTAAGGCTCCACCGTCTGTCTGTCTTTCAATCTGTCTGTCCATCTATCACCAGGCTGTATCTCATGAACCGTGATAGTTAGACAGTTGAAATTTTCACAGATGATGTATTTCCGTTGCCGCTATAACAACAAATACTAAAAAACAGAATAAAATAAATATTTAAGGGGCCTCCCCATACAACAAACGTGATTTTTTTTGCTGGTTTTTGCTCGATATTGATAACGGCAACAGGTAGACGCTTGAAATAGTCACAGTATATTTAGTTATGTATTCAATTTAAAAATAAATAATTAAATTAAAATAAAACAAATATTTAAGGGGGCTCCCATACAAAAAACGTGATTTTTTTTGCCGTTTTTATAGATAGTGGTACGGAACCCTTCGTGCGCGAATCCGACTCGCACTTGGCCGGTATTTTTAGTAGTTGGTCCCACAGTGAAACTTGTTTATAATCATGACTACTTTCACCTCCTGAAAGGTTAATAGTGAATTAAAAATCTCCGTGTATATTAAAATCGCTGTCAGGGTGACCGAGATATTATTCTAAACTATGTTTCGGATGTTGATACAGTTTTCACCATCATTTATAATATGTATTACGGAAGGTTCTTGTGTAAATAATTATATTTGACGTCGCAGCAAGTGGCGCCATCTAGTTTTGTTACGAAATTACTGGAATCACCGAAAAGGTCGGATAAGAGTGACACTGGCTGCTAACAAACACTCTAGCGAAGCGTCGAATTGATGGTTGCGTGGCGGCTGTCTTCTGATGACAGAAGATGATGTCAGGGAAGCCGCTGTCATACCACGTCCACGACGAACTGGATATTATAACGATATTCCGGCACAATCCTGATGATATTGCAGCTGCTGAACCACTAATACGATGATCACTTCTGGTAAAGGCTATACTGCGCCATTATATTAATATTAAACTTACCTGTACAATTTGCGACCACTGGAAGTCATAGGGAGATAAATCTCGATATTTTGTCAAATTGTAAAAAATAGAGAGTAGCAGGGGCAGGTCGCTAGTGAAATAACATGTCAATCATCCGCAGCGTTATAAAAGTACTTGTATTATTCAATGCTTTGAAAGGGAACCATTGGCAACTTATACTATGCAGTGAAACATGGGAAGTTGGATCTTGTACAACTGTAATTTCAATTAGAATAAGCACGGTCAACTACCACAGAGGCCTAAATTAATTCTAGTTCAGTTAGTGCTTATCTTCAAAGACTTACTATCTCTCTGTAAATTAAGTAAAACTTAGGTTCAACACTGAAGTTAATCATTCTATTCATAGAAATACAGGTGGTAGCCTAACTAATGTTATACGGGCCGGGCCAGTAGGCCAAGTTTGTAGTTCGCCAAGTGTACACCGAGATATCTAGTGAGACGTGGCTTGATAAACCGCCTTTTGTGCCCCTTTGTGAGTTATGCCGATAATCCCGCTCACAATGCCGCCCAACGCGGGACGGGACCCGTATACAACCCGTCTTTTTCTATTCTACAGTTAACATCAAACAATATAGGTACTGATACAAGAAAATGCTGCAAATTGTTACGCTGATTAAATATAACTTAAATTCTATCAGTTAATATTTACGCACAACAGTTTGGTATCTCGCAAATTGGCTTAATTAAATCCCTCTTATAATATAAGCTTATTGATATTATTTACAAGTGATTCCTTTAAATTAAGATAACTAATTAAAAGGAAGAGCACTCGACTTTACAGAAACTTCAGTAAAGATTACATCTAACTCGTTTGATAAAGTAAAGATTTTGCTTCGATAATTTTTGAATTAGAAACCCTAAATTCTTTGAACTAAAATACTGATTATAACAATTAAAAGCCCACCGGAAAATTTGACGATAATAAAGGACCCCGACTATTGTTTAAATAGATAGCAAAAACCTTTCAAGCAGCTACCAGGAAAGTTGGAACTTCAGAAAGAAGTCATTAGCAAAGTTAGAGCGAACTTTCTTGCCCGGGGGAAAATAAATATTTCCAGACTCGACGGATAACAATTGCGCTTTTGTTGTCTTTTTGACAAAATTGTTTAACTTATAGGCATCTACGGTGACACTAATGTGATTTATTGTGGCGCTCATTTTACTGATCATTCATCAAAATCCTTTTAGCTGTCTAGTCGAAAAATTTGCGTAAGACGATCCAAACTGATTATACGAAAGTCAATAACATCAATAAGCCGCTTCATGAAATATGAGAGCAAAAAATGGGAACATTTGGCTCGATTGTTAAATATACCTATTCAGAACAATCGCGACGGAAATATATGACTTGTAGCCGAAAGCTTTTATATAGGCAGCAGACAAAATTGGGGCCTACATACGGTTGAGTCGATTCCCGCACGGCATGAATTTTACGTGCCATAATTTCAGTCTACTAAATGCTCAATAAAAAAAGGAGGGCCATTTCTTGCGGCCCGGGAACTGTAACAGTGAGGAAGGAAGACATTGGAGTGACGTTAGTTTGATATACGAGCGAGGTCTTTTGTGCGTTCGTCGTTAATACGCGAGCACAATGCGCCCCCGACAGCTCTCTAGAGTTACGCCCGACTTAAGAATTCCGCCTGTCACACCGACGACGCCTAAAGCCTACAGGTTTACCAAAACAATAAACTAGCCACGTAAGTAAGCTTATTTAGTAGTACGTTTAATGACGAAGTTATTACTTGTGGTTTTGAATAATCGAAAAAAATAGTGATGTGCAAAATGAGATGAAAAATTTATCTCAAGAAATATTTATATACGACGAAGTCTTACATAAAAATTAACTAATCATTTTCTAATACTTTTATTTTAACTAAATAATACGCGTAGTTTAAGGTGTTTTATTTAACGCGCAGTTTTTTATTACTAACCTAAAACCATTGATTGTAATCGAAGACACACTGGGTAGCGGTGAAGGCCGTATTGACGTGCTTTGTTGTCAAATCTAATTTATTTAGCTGGTTTTTAGAAAAAACAATTGTTTTATTAATTCGTTTTACCGCCGACGTTCAGTCTACAAGGTCAAAATAAATAGTTATTAATGTCTTTTGCTATCAAAATTGAACATTTGTTGACTTAGGAACGAGTACTTAACGAATTTCATAAGTTTGTAGAATTTGGACAATTCATAAAGCGTGTCTTATGAAAATCTTATTTGCACAGCTTTAGTCTGGTGATTATAAAAGTTTAACGGCCTTTGATATTTGAGCATTGTTATATTTTATGGTCTAAGTTTCTAAATAGCAATAAAACTGGTAATTATATTATAAAGATAAACTTTAAGTGTATAAATAAAAGCAAATTTACTCACTCGTTAAGAAATAAAGTTTGTTGTATGTAGTGTCAACAGTATATCCAATATAACTCATAAAAAACCGGACAAGTGCGAGTCGAACTAGGGTGGTGAGGGTTCCGTACAATGCATATATTCACGGCACGGTTGGCGCAGTGGTTAACCGATTGACTGCTAAGTTGCGTGTCGCAAGTTTGATTCCCGCACGGAACAAATATTTTTATGACCTACAAGTAGTTGTTCCGGGTCTGGCTGTTTGTGTATGTGAGTTTAAATGTTGGAAGCGCACCCACGATACAGGAGAAATTCCTAGTGTAAGGCAACGTTATTAAAGAAAAAAAAAATATCTACCATGTTTTTTATTCCAAGATAATTTATCCAAAGAACAAACTTAACATTGTAGTTGATAAACATGCTCTCCCATACATTCCAACTGCAAAAGTTTGTACGCATGTTATTTTAACAACATACACTTTTTATAGGTGTTCCTGTAATTTATAAGTAAAGAATTATTTCCTGTATTTTATTTTTAAATTTTAGGTTCAGTAGTTTCGGAGATAATGAGGGGACCATTCCCCCCAAATGGTCAATATTCATATATCTTAACAACTTTAGAACTATTTATTTTAAAATGATAAAAAAAACCCTCACAACAGGCTTGTTGTGAGGGTTTTTTTTATCATTTTATTCTTTCATTGGATAAGACACACGGTACAGTTCACATAACGCTTTTTTTAATTTTCTAATTTGCCTCCAAAAATTACCCTCATTCAAAATTCATTTATTTACGTGACACGTCCGTGTTTGGCTCACAGAAATTCATGTATACCAAATTTCAACTTAATCGGCCCAGTAGGTTCGGAGCAAATTAGCTGTGAGACAGACGGACAGACAAACAGCCAGACACAAGAGTGATCCTATAAGGGTTCTGTTTTTCCCTTTGAGGTACGGAACCCTAAAAACTCAACAGACTTTTATTCAGTTTTTTCTTTGGTGCCATCATTATCTTCTGCCTAGCCTTTTTCCAAATATCATTCATTCATCATTTCAGCCGAAAATATGTCCACTCCTGGACATAGGCCTCTCCCATAAGGAGGGTTGCCATAATCGCCACGCTTGGCAGACGGGTTGGCGATCACAGTATGGTGTTAAAATGTATAGAAAATCTCTCAATATTGTGCGTAAAACTTACATTTGCAGTTGGAATGTATGGAGGAACCTGTTTTTCAACTACAATGTTAAGTTTGTTCTTAGGATAAATTATCTTAAGAACAAACTTAACATTGTAGCTGAAAATCATGTTCCCTCATACAATCCAACTGTAAATGTAAGATTTTACGCCCAATATTGAGAGGTTTACCATGTTATTTTAAGATCATAGACTTCTCATAGGTTTTCCTGTAATCTATAAGTAAAGAACTATTTTCTGTATTTTTTTATTAAATTATATAATATTAAATTATCTTTCACTGAGGCGATCGGCGGCAGCGATCTCTCGCGTCCGGGCCTGGTTCACGCCATGGTTCGGAGCGAGAGTGCCTGGGAGCCCGTCACCTCCTTCTGCGAAGCAGTTATGCTAGCGAAGGAGGAGGCGGAACGCGTGAGGGTGAGACAAGGTTCGCGCCCTCGCGCCCTTAGTCGCCGCAGGAGACGCCCCGGGCGTCGGGAGTCGCAGCCGATTTCCGGCCACCGTAGGCGCGGGCCTGCGGACGGTGAGCGATGGGTAGCTCGCCGTCCGATAAGGACCAAGCCCGGGTCGACGGCGCGTTGTGTTCCACGCGCGCCTCAAAGAGATGTCAGCACAAACTGACGGGGTCCGTTAGGACCAATGCCTGCCGGGGTTGCGAGTTTGTCCGAAAGGGATATCGTGGCCCTGGCACACAGGCAACGGAAGGAACACGGGTGGGTTTTAGTCAGTAAAAGTCTGACACGCTCTCCCGCTCCGCCCAGAGCGGGAGAAGTTATTTGATAATTTCCCACCCAAAAAAAAAAAAAAGGATAAATTATCTTGGAATAAAAAACATGGTAGATATTTTTTTTTCTTTTCTTTAAAAACGTTGCCTTACACTAGGAATTTCTCCTGTATCGTGGGTGCGTTTCCAACATTTAAACTCACATACACAAACAGCCAGATCCGGAACAATTACTTGTAGGTCATACAAATATTTGTTTCGTGCGGGAATCGAACTTGCGACACGCAACTGCCCATTCTCTAGTAAGTCCCTTAGTCGCCTTTTACGACACCCACTGGAAGAAATGGGATGGTGCTATTCTTTACGTCCGGCACCACACGGAACCCAACTAGGTATGTTAGGGTCAAAATCCAGTCAATACAGATGCAGTTGAATACCAGTATTTATGATGGAGCAACTGCGTTTTTATTCGCTTCCAGTGCACTAAATTAAATATTCATATTTTTTTACAGTAAAAACGATTTACACAAACACATTATTCTTTTTTGTGAAATAATTATAAACCGGTTTTGTCATCGCATTTTGTCTTGGAAAGTAGTCTATATATATAATACGGTGAACGGTGTGACAGCGGCCTCAGCACTTACAATCCAAAGAGGCGAAGTGTGAGGGTGTAGTTAATTGTGGTCTATGTCAATGTCACTACCGTTGCGGGTACAACCGGCGAACAAATCATACCAACACAGGACCCCTTTTGTAGTAATTATGTTGGTCATAGTTCTACAGCTGGTCAAAGGCATTTTCACATACGCCGTTTCTACGCCGTATGTGAAAATACCTGCAACAAGCGTGCACAACGCTTGTTTAAATTATAGAAAAACCGGCTAAGTGCGTGTCGGATCACGCACAATGAATTGTTCCGTAGTTGGGTTCAATTCATCTTAATTAAGAATAAACTTAACATTATAGTTGAAAAACATGTTCCCTTATACATTCAAACTGAAAATGTAAGTTTGTACGCACAATATTGAGAGATTTACCATGTTATTTTAAGACCAAGACTTCTTATAGGATTTCTATATTTTATTCAAAATTTTTTGCTCAGTACTTTCGGAGATTGGGAGGAATGGTCAATTTTCATATATATTTTCGTAAATAACTTTAAAAGTATTTATTTTAAAATTATAAAAAAAATTGAAATCCTTACAACAAGCTTATTTATTTGATAAGTCACACGGTACTTACATATTGCAAAACATTTTTTAAAAATTTTCTTGGTCTCCCCCAAAAGTGACCCCTATATTAAAAATTAATTTATTTACGTTACACATCCGTAGGTATTTGGGTTACAAAAATTCATATGTGTACTCAATTTCAACTTAATCGGTCCAGTAGATCCGGAGCAAATCAAATCAAATCGGTTTATTGCAAACATGTTGTATGTACATGCATGCATGCATGTTGCATCATGCTAAGATAGGAGCCTTTTGGCCTCGTACAGGACTTTTTTTTATTATATATTTTCTTCGTTCCGCTTAATTTGGTCAAAGCTTCATTTTGTCGGTTCATTGTTTTAAGACAAAATACTTCCTAATTGACTAAATATCCAAGGCAATTTTTTGACCAATAAGCGTAGGCGTTACATCCGATGACTTATCTTTCTTTTGTAATTAAGCTTTATTTTAATTAAAACTTTAATTTAAAAAAATCTGGTTGCTCTGTTTGCACAAAGCAAATTATGTGCTCTTTCAGCGAACAGGAAAGATCTTCCGGTTTGAGGTGTGGCCTCGGTCCCTGACCGTGTTCGTACAAAATAGGTTTTATTCAAATGTTCATATTCCACAGTGAAATACGAGTACATAGAGAATACGTACTACTTTATTATTTGTTGACGCGGAAGTGATGAATGACAGCCACGCCGTATATTAACTATTTCAGAGAAATGCTTAGCGCTGTTGTGGCCTTAATTATAGTTTTACTGATCATAACATTAATGTTAATATTGCAAGTGCGGTTAATATATTTCCAGTTTTAACATTCGCCTTATCAGTGTTTCTAATCCATCAGATTAGTTATGTCATAACACAGTGACGTAATAATAAGTCCCGCGAGGCCTATTATTGTTCTGAATATGAATTAAGTCGACTAAATGTTGGTTAAATCAATAAAATTAGCATATATCACTAGGTCATAGCTCATAGCACACGCTACGAAGTTGAAAGGAGAAAAGCTATGAACGAACGTTTAGGAAATAATTGTATGCACATAATTATTTGCGCAGCGCCTGCTTTGTGCGGACACCCGAGAATAAAGCAGAGGCGAGACGCGAGCAAACCTCACTTGATGCTCAGATGTCAAGATCCTAGAAAAGACAGGAGTTTTGTTATTTAATAAGTTCCAGGAAAATTCACTGAAGTAAGTAAAGGTAAAGCGTTTTCTTGGAAATCAGATAATTAAGTCTTATTTGTATAATAGTCAGGTATGTGGAATTATTGAAGGCATTCCGTTATAAAGCTACCGACTAATTACGGTATAATTCTCGGAATATTCATTTATAACCTACCTACTTGCCACTGTCTTGGAAAAAGAGGGGGAGATAGTTATTTATGATACTAGTGCGGTAAGTTGGTTTTTACAAACGAGTAGACAAATGTAAGCCTGAGACAAAGTCGGGCTTACCATAGTCACGAGTTTGTAAATACCAATTTCCGCACGTTTGTCATACAACGTTTTTCAACATATTTGCGAGAAAACAGTACAATAGGTGATGAAACAAGCCATCAAAACATTTTCAGAGAATGATTGAGTATTTCTTCGAGTCTTCCATGATATAAAAAAAATATTGTAAATCATTAAATAGCGCTCTGTCAATTTTGGCGGCAAGATACCATGGAGGTGGAGTAGATTCTATATAAATATCAGATTCCTCGCTTGAACTATTCTGCTGCTTGTTTATTCTTTTGTTTATAAATATCAGTCGGAAATTTCGCAACAATCTTTGACGTTTCTAATATGAAAATAGCGCGAATTTGCAAATGGCGCCACGGGTGCGTGGTGAATATTAGTACTGCATATTTCGTCTCATTTTCTCTTTAATAATAATGTGAGACAAACGTATTGAGCAAAAGCGCTTCCAAGGAGGTTCGATCATTCAGCTTATTTATTCTCGTAACGTAAAACTCCTTGATGGAATTTTTATATATTTTATATGGAAATTAAAAAAAACCGTAAAGGATACGCACGGCCCTTTATAACGGAGCATGCGGTAAAACATGTACTTAGGTAGAGTTCCTACTTTACCGCACATTCCGTTGTATAGTGCGTAATTTTTAACTTTCGAACAATGTATACAGGCTTCGTAAATGCATTTTTTGAGCAAATGTGTTGAAAAGAATATTTGGTACGGTAATTTCTCTTTTCTTTGCGTACTGTTTCTCTTAGTTAAACATAGATGATAATTTATTAATATAAATAAAATATAATAATGATCTCACACACCCAGAAAAAAGTCGTAATTTTATAATAACTTTGACCAAATTGAGTGGTATTTATACCCTTACCCTACCCTTACTTTACAGTTTGATATTTTCCCTTACTCCATCAAATCAAAATCAATTATTTGAATAAAGTGTGATAGGTACAATTAGTACATATAAAATTCAGTGCAAAGACACATTCCGCCATTTAAAAAGAAATAAAGAAAGAAAAATAATTTTATTGGTCACAGAAAAACGTGCATAGAAAAACATATCTAATAAACTCGAAGGTAAACATTACACAAAACAGATCTACATAATTATAATCGCGAGCACAAAGAAACAAATAGTCGGCAGCTGCATTTAGTGATGGCTGATGGCATGCACATAGTAGATAAAGTAGATAGATATATAATTATGTCAGTTACTTAAACAGTAACGTAGAACATTGAACACATTACGCCTGTAATTCCCGTAGGGTTGGCATTATTTTTAGGTGTATTTCACCAGTTATGTCTAAGGCCCGGCGCCCATTATCGGCATCGGTACGACTGAGGATTTTAGGTGGCAAATAGCAATATACTATAACATAATGGCAATAAAGTAGAAATTTCCGTGATATGTGGTCGTAATAACAAAAATACCGCTTCGGTATGCTTGAGGCTGGTGTATCGGCAGCCTTGAGAATGCTTCGGGATGCTTCGGCATCCTTCGGCAACCTTCGGTACGCCGCCGGCGCCGAGGCAACACTCGGGGGATAGTTTACGGCATCCTTAAGGACGCTTCGTCATCCCTAAGAACGTTGCAGCATGCCAAAGCATAATTGCCGATAGTGTGCGCTTGCATGTAGGATGCCGAAGGATCCTTTTCCTTGCCGATGCCGATAATGGGCGCCGGGCCTTAGTCACATGGGTCATACCTTTAACTTACTATTACTTAATACAATTTTTTTTTGGAAAACGTAGACATTTCCAATGTTTGTAATGTGAGCACCATGTATTTCACACATTTCACAGTCATAATTAATTTACCTGTCATTGCTTAATTTTTAATTATTTTTACCTATTGTACTCTAGGTGCATCGTCTTCACATACTCGTATGATTAATATACCTGTACAAAATATTGTAAAACATTTTAAAAGAGTAACGGTGGAGTTTCTTGTCCATTCTTCTCCATACGAAACTACCTTTTGTAAGAGGCGACTAGAATCAATTTTTTTTTGTTTGTAAATTTTGACGTTCAAAAGTGCCTATTGGAAATAAATTATTTTGACTTTGACTTTAAACATAACTGGCGAAATGTGGGTGTACTACAGGTACCCCTAATGGAAAGCGAGCCTATTGCCATCAACCGAGCACAAATCCAGACTCCGCGGGCTGCTACTGACACAAACAAATAACAACAACTACAGATCAATTATTAATAACAATTAACACTAGGTATTAAATTTACTCTCAAAGAAGAAAGTCAATGAGACGAGTAACGTGGAGCCAAGTTTCCGAACTATTTTTGTCTAGAGATAAAATTATCTTTAGCTTAGATCTCCAACTAGTTTGAAGTTGGTTGGTTCGCAAATTGGCAGCGTTCTCTATGCATTTTAACACCATACAGCGATCATCAACCCGCCTGCCAAGCGTGGTGATTATGGCAACCCCCCCCTCATTTTGGGGGAGGTCCATGAACAGCAGTGGACGTCATTCGGCTGGAATGATGATGATGATTTAAATTCGAGTCTTAGCGTTAAGAATTCTCTAGAAAAATCTAACAAAACCATTCAAGATACTTTACTGCCGATATAAGGACCGTATTTCCCGTCACATCCAGCATCAGCAGCATGTATCGAGCGACGTCAAACCGCAGGTGTTTCATTATTCCACTTTTAATGGCCAGCGTCGTGTTACCCGACAGGTCTGACGACTACAGAGTTCCCGCCATCGCCATTTATTCATTTACACTTTTTAGGGCTCCGTACCTCCAAAGGAATAAACGGAACCCTTATAGGATTATTTTGTTGTCCGACCCTTTTTCTCAAGAACGGGTAGTAGTGTGGTTAAGGGTGCTATGACATAAAAAAACGTTTTTCATCAATTTTTTATCTAATTGTGAGAAAGCTTGAAATAATTGAAACATTAAGTCTGTGTAACTATAAAAGTACAGTTTTCGTGGTGATACACCATTCGTGTTAGTCTCAGCACCTGTTAATAGTTTCATCACTTTTGCGCGCTCGAAAATATAGCTTATTTCGCCGTTCATTTACTTAATGAAGATATTGTATAATCATAAAATAAAATTTTGATTTTATCACACGGATAGCTGAAGCCCAGTGTGTGATTTTAAATTTATTGATATGGTTTGTTAAATAATAGGAAAAAAACATTACCGACAGTGTCTGAGACTATTTGTAACATTTTGATAGTTCTTTTTGCTGCCTTTTTATTTTGCCAGAACATGTCTGCTTACATAAAATATTTAAAATAACTAAATTTATGTTATTTTAAGATTTTTTTGAAGAAAAATGTTCCTAAACTCAACACGATATCGTCATATTGTGTGAAGAGGCAACGGAAATTATTTTTTACAATATTATAAACCAACATTATCGAAAAAAAAAATGCTACCAATGGAGATGAAGGAGTAATCTATCTGTGGCAATTATTATTTACATTTGGTTTAGTTAAATTTTGCCGCAAAATGTACCGAAATCTGCAAATTTTTGTCAGATTTTGTGATAGCGTCCTTACTATATTATTATTAGTATGGCAACCCCTCCGCCCCCCCCCCCCCTCCCCCTTTTGGGGAGGCTTATGCCAGCAGTGGATGTCTTCCAGCTGAAATGATGATGATGATGATGTGCCCTTACTATTTGGTATTAGTTTTACGGTCTTTAGTCCTTTTGTAAAAATTCAAGCAATGCATGTATGGGCTACGGTCATTCCACATTATTTTGGTACTTGCAAATCTTTATGGTACTTCCCGTTGACTGCATCATGAAATTTGGCAAGAAGCAAGGTCTCACAGTACAAGTCAAGGAAAAAAAAACATTGTAACTACAATTTTTTTCAATCATCAATCATCAAAATACTGTTTTTTGTGATTAAAAACTTACGATTGCAGTTGGGGCATCGATCGTTATGTGTACCGATGTACACAATTTTCCATTGCAAAGTTTTGTTACTTGGTTGTATTGATTGGATATACTTACTACTTTTTTTGCCGTTTTTATAGATAATGGCACGGAACCCTTCGTGCGAGAGTCTGACTCGCACTTGGCCGGTTTTTGTGTAAGGGTTAAGGAGGTCTAAGACTGATCAGTAGTGATCAGTACCAAGTTATTTTTTAGGGTTCCGTACCCAAAGGGTAAAACGGGAACCCTATTACTAAGGCTCCGCCGTCTGTCTGTCTGTCTGTCCGTCTGTCACCAGGCTGTATCTCATGAACCGTGATAAGTTGAAATTTTCACAGATGATGTATTTATGTTGCCGCTATAACAACAAATACTGAAAAACAGAATAAAATAAATATTTAAGGGGGCTCCCATACAACAAACGTGATTTTTTTGCTCGTTTTTGCTCGATATTGATAACGGCAACAGGTAGACGCTTGCAATATTCATAGAATATTTAGTTATATATTCACTTTAAAAATAAATAATTAAATTAAAATAAAACAAATATTTAAGGGAGCCCCCCTTAAATATTTAAAATACATCAAACGTGATTTTTTTGCCGTTTTTATAGATAATGGTACAGAACCCTTAGTGCGCGAGTCCGACTCGCACTTGGGCGGTTTTTTTTCTCGTTTCGATGGCTTATATTTTCACCGACCAGTCTCAATTACCTAGATAATAAGATATACATATCTTTATTATTAGGTAATGTTTATAGGTAAAGTTTCTATTTACTTTAGGTACTAAATTAAATGACTAAAGGCTCGTACAGATGGCGCTATATCGCGGGCGCGACCCTTGTTGCGCCTGCGATATTATTATGATATTATTTTGTTTTAAAAAAAAAAAAAAAAGGTATTGCAACAGTCTGTACGAGCCTTAATACACTAACTATATAAATAAAAACAAAAGGTTTTGCCCTACTATCGATACCGACATAGAGATATGTAAGTTAGGTTTTCTGTGAAAGGTCGCCCGTTGTGTGAACAATTTAGTTGTTTATAATAATGTTCACCGACGTTTTATTTTCAAAGGTTAAATATTTTAGTTCCTCATATAATGTGTATACGTATTCTTCTGGTGTTCATCCAACATTTGAGTCAATATATCATGACTACCGCTGTAATTTATTTTCAACGTAGAATTATGTGTATGAAGGGGTCTCCAGTCTTATCAAGGGGTATCTTGTTACCCAGTAAATTGTGTTTTATAAAACACAAAATATTAATAAGTAGTAGAATTATTTTTTAATATTTTTTTAAATTATAATTTAGTAAAAAATATTCAACAGAAATTAATCCATTCCAGATTCGATTTCACTAGGTAAAACTACATTTATTTAAAAAAAAGGAGTCATCGGGAGACACGCGGTCTCAGTCTGTAAAGAAGTGACGCGCAATTATGCACTGACCGCGGCCAGCACAGCTTAACTATTGAGCAATAGTAAAACAATACTACGCATTGTAGGAACATTATCGCGCAAACTGAACAAAAAACATATGTTGTTCCATACATTTTTATAATATTATGCTATTAATTCGTAATGGTAATTATTTTTATTATATTGCACTTTTGTATTAAAAAGCAGTTTTTTTATAACCTACGAAAAATGTATAAGCAGAGGTTTTTTGGGTGGGAAATCATCAAATAACTTCTCCCGCTCTGGGCGGAGCGGGAGGGCGTGTCAGACTTTTACTGACTAAAACCCACCCGTGTTCCTTCCGTTGCCTGTGTGCCAGGGCCACGATATCCCTTTCGGACAAACTCGCAACCCCGGCAGGCGTTGGTCCTAACGGACCCCGTCAGTTTGTGCTGACATCTCTTTGAGGCGCGCGTGGAACACAACGCGCCGTCGACCCGGGTCTGGTCCTTATCGGACGGCGAGCTACCCATCGCTCACCGTCCGCAGGCCCGCGCCATAAGCAGAGGGCTAATTGCGTAACACACTATCAGTAGGAATCTGTTTCAATTTGACAGTTCAACAACATTCATTGCGTTATTTACGTTGCTGAGCAGACAATTTTTTTTAACTTATGAAGAAATGGATTAGCAATATACTTCAAAATCATTCCGATTCCGGTTCAAACTGTGTTACGCAATTAGGGTACTGGTCTTGGTACGGTAGCTGGAGTTTAGAATCATGTGCGAATTCATGGTAACAGTTTATAATAAGGCTTTTTATAAATAAAATATAATTAAAATCTTTATTTCAGACATGAACACATACATGAACAGTCTATAGGTTGCTTAGTGATGCGTTAGTAACAGAAAGTACTGATTGCCTAAGCCCGCTCTCGAGGTTCAGTGTGGTAGGTACATCTACGCCTCTGCCCAACTCTTCGGGAATCTCAAGCATGACGTTATGTGATGAAATAATTTATCTATGTGTGTGTTTATATAATATATGTGTTTTGGAAGTTCTAATACCAAATAGAAATTTCAATCTAGAGTCGATGATATTGAAACCAAATTAGTTGTCTAGGCGGGTTGGTGACGAGTTTTAACCGGCATCAGTGTTAATAGGACAGAATTTTATCTACCTTTTGTTACTATTATGAAGGGTAATGCGAGATTGTTCTTTAAAAAAAATAACAGATTTTACCATAAAAATAGCAACCAGTTTGATTTTGTCTAGACTGATTGTCCTATGGAGCTGCACCAGCATGTTTCCAAGCATTCCTGTCCTGGATATAATCCTCTAACTTGTAATATGCTTGTTTACAAAGTGTACTTTTAATATGTGTTTTAAATTTTCTCTCAAGTTCTAAAGTTTTGTACTAGTGGCCCATAACTTTTGGCTATAGAAGTTGTGCAGCAAAACCCATATCAACTATGGATATGTAATCGTTGACTGGTGACAAAAGACGATGTTTTACGGTACGCTGTTTTACAAAACAGTTCCGTTGTGTAAAAAAGCTGAACGAAGAAAAAAATCGACGAAAAACGTTGCATGAAAGTTATTTACCTAAAGATTTTAATCTTTTGTTTCCCCTACTGTACATTAATTCATGCATCACAGTGTGATTGACACTTTAAACCAATGTTCATACGCTGCCGATGGTTACCTATTTCACTGCGTTCACCTGATACTGTTTGAAATACTGAAGATTTCTAAGAACGTTTTCGTTAATAAGATTTGTACTTGGAAATAACAGGATACTTACATTTTGTGTTAAAGTTTCTGGGGTATCTTCTACTACGTAGTGGTTTTATAATTGCAACATAACACATAAAACATAACATCACGCCTACATCCCCGAAAGGTTGGGCAGTTTGATTGGGAAATCCCGTACTGATAGTTGGTGGTGAATAAACTCATAAATAAATGTTGTATACTAGGTAACCGAAATACCTACCGTGGTAGGTAATAGAAATCATTAAAAATCTCTGGGGTCATTGTACTCAGCATTAGGAACAACTTCTACTATAAGACCAAAACTAAAATCGCGAAAAAAAATCTGCTGCTCCATTTGTTAAATGTTCGCATATCTCGACATAATGTAGGGAACAGCTGATTTTTTGTCGCGATTTCGGTGTTGATCCTATCGTAAAGGTTGTTCATAATGTTGAGTTTAATGACCACTTTCTGTTATTTAAATTACATAGCTAGGCATTATTTGCAAATAACGTTGTATTCTAGTATAATATTAGTTGGAAATAGAAAGAAAAATGGTTTGTTCTACACAAACAAGACACACTTCACAAAAATAAATTATAAATATATATTTATAAATAGACAAAAAAACACACTCTAATACAAAGTAGCCAATTACAATCATATTTTAAGACTATGATGTAAATATTATCTTGAAATAAAAATAAGAAAAAAACTTTTTATTTGGTAACATTTTTTTTATGTAATATTTTTTTTTGTTTATGTTATGGTAGGTAGTTAGTTGGAAAACATCGTGAGGAAACCGGCATGTCCTAGAACCAAAGAATCGAAGACATGTGACATCTACCACCCCGCATCGGTCCCGCGTGGTAGATTACAGCCCACTCCCTCTCGAAGAGAGGAGGCCTGTGTCCCAGCAGTGGGAATATTATTGGCTGATTTTGATGATAATATTAGTGCTTATTTATACCAATAATTGTATGGTTATGCTCAAACGTAGCAAAATATATACATCTTGGCAAACGCGTAATAAACTCAATACGTGTTATGGCTCACAAAGATCGCAGATAACGATAAAATGACAAATTTATACAATATCTATACGAAAAAAATAAAAATAATTCAATACATACGATACAAGAAATTGGTTCGTTTCCTCCCTAGGTGGCAATAAATTTCTTAGAAGATATTCGTAGTGACTGAAAATAGCGTCGAGCCAAATATCATGGCAGTGGGTGATAATATCATATTATGTAAATTGTTTAGGCGTGCACGCTGAGGCGGGCCACACGACTGCGGCGGCGCGGCGGCGGCGGCGCGGCGCAGGGCTGCCGAGACGCCACGTCCGCTATTTCCGTCACACTGTTTTGAACACCCCGTATAGTTATCGTCAATGCGAATCAATAAATTCAACCCTTTTTATGATTCCGTCATTCGTTTTTATAGTCCTTGTACGTGCCCCTGAACGTGCATCATTCAGTGACAATAAAAAATTTCAAACGACCATTTATATCGCGTACGAAAAATAGAAACAAGTTGATGTTTCAGTTTTTGTGTGAAACTCCGCGTTCGCCGCGCTTGATGAGGAATTTTAAGGACTTGTTTACGATCGAAACTTATTGCAAACTAGTGGCGAAACTTTCAACAGAGTCGTTAACATTGTTTTTAACCAGTTTTTACTATTTTGTAAGACGGTAAGATGGTACATAACTTTAGCCTTTCAATTAAAATGACAGTTTGCTAAGAAAAAAATATCGCAAACTGAGGACAGCCTGACCTAGATACCTAGGTATAGTTATTTTGAAGGTAAAGTCTGTCATATCTGTTTCATATTGATGAATCTAGGTATATATTGAGACTCGAATTTTGGGTTTCAGTAACATCAATCTGTTTGCAGAAACAGAATATGCGAAAGCCAGGAAAGGCTGTCTGTAGCATGACGAGTCAGCCATGCATGTTTCTTAATTATGGAGTCGTGGACTAACATTATACAACACATTAAAAGACAACACCACACACTTTATTTGTTTTATTTGTCTATAAAGGCAAAGTCAAATTATTTATGTCAAATAGGCACTTAAAAGACAGTTTTGAACGTCAAAATTTACAACAAAAAAAAATGAATTGATTCTAGTAACCAAAGGTAGTTTCGTATGGAGAAGAATGGACAAGAAACTCCACCGTCACTCTTTTAAAGTGTTTTAAAATATTTTGTATATTATAATGTAAATTTATATAAATAAGTGTGAAGACGATGTACCTAGAATACAATTACTGTACCACAATAGGTAAAACTAATTAAATTAACAGTGGATCGATGAACTGGTGGCAGGTCACGGGAACAATCTGCGATTCCCGCATTCTCCTTAAACTTAAGGAGAAGATAATTATATAAAACAATGGTTAAACCTGCTGTCTTGTATGGATCAGAATCTTGGGCCACAAAAGGGATGAATGAAAGGCAATTGCATGTAGCTGAGATGAGAATGCTAAGAGGATTGTGTGGTGTGACACGAATGGATAGAATACGAAATTAGTACATATGAGGAACTCTAAAAGTGGCACCGGTGACTGAAAAGTTGTACGGAAATCGGTTGTCATGGTATGGGCATGTGATGCGGAGGAATGAGGAAAATGTGAGGAAAGTTTTGAGTAAGAATGTCGATGGCTATAAGAGTAGATGGACTGTGAGAAAGATGATATGGCTAGAAAGGGAGTGACCACCGAGATGACGACTAATAGAGAAGTATGGAAGAAAGGGACAAGTTGCACCGAGCCTAAATATATTGGGTTAGGGGTGGAATGATGAATAGGTAAAAATAATTAAAAATGAAGTGATGACAGATAAATTAATTATGTGAACATGGTGGTATATTTACAAACATTGTAAAAATGTACGTTTTCCTAAAAAAAATAAAGTAATGTAGAGTGAATTTATATGAAATGTAGAGTTGAGTTTACATCTAAACATCCATTACCGTAGCTTACTTCAGCGTAGAGAAGACAATTAAAATAAAGGCGTTGAAAAACTGACGCAGAAAAAGTGAAGGGCGTGGAAAAAAGTTCCATTATAGCTGTGTTACAAATGAGAACAGAATGGCGGGATGTTACCCGGTCCCCGGTTATCTTCCTGGGAACTCGCAGCCGGGTCTGTACATCATCACGGAATGAGAACACCCCGCATCTAGTGTCAGTATGATTGATTTCTTGTACATTAACGTTGTATTATGACGGAGGTTTTGAATTTCTGGGTGCTTTAAAAAGAGGACTATACAAAAGACTGTCTTGCCTGTAATAAGTTACATGTATAACAAGATAATCTATAAATACTATTAAACAAAGTGGATTTTCGTGTCTCTCTATGGGTGCGATTAAGTTCTTTAAACTTCTCAATGAATCGACATTTTAAGGTAATACAGGATATTAATTCAGATTTGTTATAGTTGTAACGCCAATCATATCATTTGGTTTAATTAGGTTATTATCATTTTAGAAATAATTTATATAGATTATTTTTTATTTGAGAATGTGAGAATGTTGTAGGCTAAATAGACTGTAGCTTTGTAAACCATTTTTCTATTTTGTTAAGTACCTGGTACTTGTTGACGAGCCTACGCTATTAAAACTGTAATTTGAAAACATTGTAAAAAAAAATGTTTTAATTAAAGAGTAACTGTGCAGTTTCTTGCCGGCTCTTCTCCATAGGAAACTACCAATTGGAACCGTGCGCCTAGGTTCTGAGTTTCATAAGTGTTTTTACGTGAAATAAAAAAAAATGATTATTATTTTGAATACTAATCTCGTGCAAGCTGACGTCCGGGATGTTTTCGGTGTAGTGTAGTGTCAATCTAGGTCTTGGGTCGTTTGCTAGATTCGTAACCGGGGTTATTTGTTGACGTGTTTTTAGTCCATAGAATCTCTTGATCTCTCTCAACAGCTCAGGTTTAGCGGATACGACCCTGCCACCATCGGGCTTGATTTTCGTAAGCTTGCTTAGCCCGATAGACAGATCTCTTGCAAAGACCTTTGAGCCTTTATTCCGCTTTATCGCGTCCTTAATGAACCCTCATTAAGGACGCGATAAAGCGGATGCATTAAAGCAGCGAAGGTCGCTTTTCAAGGAGTTAGATATCCGTCTGTTGAGCATCGACTCAAGACTGCAGGATCATCTCACGTGCTAAGCGGAGCGTAGGCTTCATCAGTTAAGATCTTTCCTGCTTGATATTTAAGTTCGAACCTCTTAACATGCGGTGATTACTCCCGGTTTTCACCGCGTTGATCACAGAGACATAATTAAATACTTGCTTCTTCGTCGACATAATAAAGTCAATATCATTTTTTTGGTTCACTATCTGTGCTCACGTTTTCTAAAGAAGGAGTTCATCATAAACGGGCCTTCCTTCTCTATAAAACTGACCAGAAAACCAGTCCGGGATTACATCGTCGGGGATTACAAGGTCGTGGCGTAAACCTGTACGACCTTAAGCGAATATCTTGCAGATATTCTGAGTATACTCGTCAGGTACGCCACCCTGTTCGACACATTCTCGATCTTCTCCACTTTGCTCACATGGTACTTATGGACGATAAATCCGACACCACATTGGGACTGCTGGTCGCCCTCGTGGAAATAGAGCAAGTTCCCGGATTTGAGGAATATCGAGTCCTCCCCCTCTCTTCAGACTTTAGGTAACCCTACTATACCCCATCGTAAGCTGCTCAATTCGTCCTCGAGGTCGATGATCTTCTTGTCGGTCCGAAGTGTACTCGTGTTGTATGTTGTCAGGTCCAATTTTCGGTGATTGTGGTAGCCGGATCTCTTACGGGGATTTTAAGCACCGCTTGCCTCACCGAGACCATGACCGCTACCGTAGCTAAGGGTAGGTTGGCTACAGGACACTAAGGGCCATTTGTTATTGGTGCTTATCATTTTGGGGGGCCGGTTACCATAATCGCCACGCCTGGCAGGCGGGTTGACGACTGCAGTATGGTGTTAAAAAATGAATAGAGAACGCTGCTGCCCATTCTGTAGTAAGTCCCTGAGACGTCTTCTACGACACCCACGGGAAGAAATAGGGTGGTGCTTTTCTTTAAATCTGTGGTACCGGGGTGCCGGACTTATAGAATAGTACCACCCTATAGGACGGCACGGTCCGGCACGGTTTTGTATTAAACTTTAATAAAACCTCCGTAGCTTTTCCACTCTGTCTAAAAATAAAAAGTTGGAGAGTTATTAGTAGGGTCTTAACCAGCAGTTTTAATTAATTAGAACGGTTCGTTTTTGTTTTAAAATGTTCGCCAAGTTTATTTTGTAGGTTTGTTTTTAAGATTAATTATTGGACTATTAAAGCGGCCTTTGTCTCATGAGGCCATTTTTTTCATCGATTATGGGGTAATTTTATATCAGGCATAATGTTGGT
This sequence comes from Tiliacea citrago, assembly GCA_963921375.1. NCBI lineage: Eukaryota > Metazoa > Arthropoda > Insecta > Lepidoptera > Noctuidae > Tiliacea > Tiliacea citrago. The sequence continues at coordinate 13,950,856 of OY992798.1, forward strand.
CAAAGCAAACAATTTCTTTGAGTTTCTGCACTTATGGCGTACAAATTTTATTTTACGAATTACAGTGTGTTGACACTGTAATTCGTAAAATAAAATTTACGTGCTTATAAACGTTAGTTTAAAAAAAGGTAATATAAGTGCCTAATATGGGACGCAACTTGTGTCAGCACTGTTGCCGCCAGCCACCTTGGTCGCACCCTCCTCTCACCGTCGGCAGCAGCGGAAGACGCCGCAGAGAGGAAGAGGGGGAAATACGCACCGTTGATGGAACGCTACCATTTTGTGCCCATTGCCGTTGAGACCATGGGTAGTTGGGGCACTGAGGCCAGGAAGCTCATTAGGGATATAAGGCACAAGCCCCGTCTAAAAACGGGTGACTCCCACGCCGGCTCGTTCTTGGTGCAAAGGTTATGAAATATAGGGGTCTTTTGTCAAAACGAATTCTTTCTAGAAATGACTACGAGTATCTAGAAATTTTTCCATAACAAAATTTTCACTGGAAGTGGTTGAAAGAAGATTGTATTATTCAGATTTCTCGCTAACCAACAAGTACTAAGTAGTTATCAACCAAACTAGAAGTATCGACTGTTTCTCAGTGACTTAAGAGCCTCTCTAGGTATACGCCGTACGGCGTTTCATACAAACTTTCAAGCCCTTGTTTTTCGAAATGACTGAACCGATTTTAATGAAACTTCATACGCATAAGCAGGATACAAAGGTCTAAAAAGTTAGTTAAGAACATTTTCGAAAAATAGTGTTACAGCCAAATTAGACCGATTTTTAATTTTTCATAGAAACAGAGATTTCCAGTTATCTGTTTTTAAATACGACATTTCGAAAATGTTCCTATCTTTTTAGACCTTTGTATCCTGCTTATATGTATGAAGTTTCATTAAATACGGTTCAGTAATTTCGAAACACAAGGGCTTGAAAATTCGTATAAAATGCCGTACGGCGTATACGCTCTTAAGTGGTAAGTACAAAAAGCGGCGAAGTACGAGTCGGACTCGCACATGAAGGTCTCCGTAGCAGCATACAAAATTGAACACTATGTAGTGTTAAATTTTGTATGCTGCTTAGTTACACTTTAGTAACAAAAACACGTTTCATGGATCGGGATCCCTTATATTAACTTTATTTTTATTATATAATAGAATAGAATAGAATACTCTTTATTATGTACACCATAAAAGTTGCAGATATAAATGTTGAAATTTTACATAGGGTGACACAATGGGCGGTCTTATCGCAAAAAGCGATCTTTTACAGACAAGCTATATTATTTGTTATTATAGCGGCTAAAGTACACACTCTGTGAAAATTTCAAGTGTTTATCCATTACGGTTCAAAATATACAGCCATGTGACAGACGGACGTATGGACGGACGGACACCGGAGCCTAAGTAATAGTGTCCTGTTGGCACGCTATGGGTACGGAACCCTAAACAGGTACACACACAGGAACACTTAAAATTTCCAGGTTGAAAATAAGCAATATCTTTTTTTTATTATTAGTTGGAATTATGTTCTAGAGTTGTAACATATCACAATTAAGATCAATTTCGATGAATATTGTACAATTATAATATCGTAAGAATTATTGCAATTTCCGAATCTTTTTCTCGTGCCGATGACTCATAATATTTTGTCCGTACTTGGGACCTGCACAGCTCTATGATTTGCCTCAATTATGTCCTGACGATCTATTCTGAAAAAACCTCACCGTGTAAACGTAGGTGAAGTGAGCTTGAAGTGAGTTGTTAATAGTGTCAATCCCTCACTGACAGTTCACTCCGCGCTCACTTCATTTAAGTTTTCACGGGGAGATGGTTACAGAATAGCACTGCTGGAGGTACAAGTATTTCTCAAGGAAAACGAAGGAAACCATAGTGAAGTTAATGTAAATAAATTAATATAGATTCATCCTTTTGTGTCGTTCTTCATGTAAATCTGCTTATAAGTACTTCCGAACACAATTACTTTCATTTTTTACTGCAGTACCTTTAAAGGAAAACCCATTTATGACAGAATACGTAGGTAATGCATACCTACCTAGGTAGATAGTAGATAGCTTGCAAGCTGACGGAGTGAGATGAGGCGCCGATGCATTCTGTTTTCTTTTCATTATCTGATCGCCGCCGCGCCGGGTAGGGGCCTAAAACTTAGGGCGCCCACTGACAGTCGATTGTATAACTCACTAAATGCGAGTTTCACCAATGAAACTGAACGCGCAGGTCTTGAACGCGGTTTAGATGTGCTGATCGTTTTCAGTTTCATTGGTGAAACTCGCCCTAAGTTATTTAGTTAAATCGGTCTTCAATATTCCTTCACTCAATCGTTTAACCAGCGGGACTCCTCTGCCCTGTCTGTCTGACTCTCTGTTTCCCTTTACAATTTTTTCCATAGCGTACGTATGGCCTCTTCCAAAAGTATTTAGCAGGTTTCAACTTTCTAATTCAGCACTTTTTCGACGGGTAAGTGTTCTGATTTTTTTTTTTCTAGTTTTTCCACCAGGAATTTCTCAGTAGCAGCCCGGTGTCTGGATTTGTGCCCGGTTGATGGCAATAGGCTCGCCCCCTATTACATGGGAGTTAACATAGCTGGCGAACTGTGGGTGTACTATAGGTACATCTCTGCCTAACCCTTCGGACATTACAGGCGTGATTTTATGTAAATTCATTTAGTTCAGACTAATTGGTTGGTCCTTAATTGTTAGTTATAAAGGTCTTAAAACTATATTAGTCATCATTCATAAGGAGGACCTTGTGGCTAAGTAATAACTGCCGCACGGGTCGATCGATCAGGTTAAGCTACGCTTGCCGCGGTTGGTCCGTGGATGGGTGACCATCTTTTCATACTAAGATTCCGCCGTGCCTCGGAAAGCATGTTAAGCCATTGACCCCGGCTGTCATTTGTAGATCTTTGTCAGTTGTTACGGGTCGTCAGAAGCCCAAAAGTCTGACAACCAGTCTTACAAGGGATATCGTGTTACCCAGTAACTGGGTTGTGGAGGTCAGATAGGCAGTCGCCCCATGTAAAATACTGGTATTCAGCTGCATCCGGTTAGATTGGAAGCCGACACCAACAGAGTCATCATTCATAAAATTCAAATAATAAAGTCACTCATGTCAAAAAATCATAGAGTCATGAAGCTGCACGAACCTCCCCAGCACTGCATGGCTTCTCAGATATCATCCTTAGGATTCCCTTGGCGCTCCCCCGAATCCAGCGCATCAGAGAAGCTGTTTTCTTACGCATAATGGCGTAAAAGTCATCGACTCTTTGCGTCAGCAAACATGCCCGACGCGTTGCAGAATCGAGGAACCCTCACCAGAATCCTAAGGAAAGGGAGAAGGGGGAGGGGGTATTGTATTGTATACGGCGGCACGGTTGGCGCAGTGGTTAGGCGATGACTGCTGCGCTGCGTGTCGCGGGTTCGATTCCCGCACGGAACAAATATTTGTATGACCTACATGTAGTTGTTCCGGGTCTGGCTGTTTGTGTATGTGAGTTTAAATGTTTGTAAACGCACTCACGATACAGGAGAAATTCCTAGTGTGGGGCAACGTTTTTTAAAAAGAAACAAAAAAAAAAATATACGAAAGGCGTTGTAGGCCCGCTGGGTGTAGTCCATAAAGCTATTATATTTACATTTGCATTGGATATATACTTTGGAACATCCTATAAGTAAATAGTCAGCCCATTTAAACAATGAAGTTTAAGTATTAATACAGTGAATTCTTCGAAGTGTCCCTTATAATAATTATATTAATTCAAACATTACAAAAAATTGAAACAATAAAAGAATTACACGCTCCATATAATTACACCTGCTTAGAATTTTCTCAGAATTTAAAGTTCAATGACTTACTTTAAGGCAAAGTTACACTACAAGCTTACTGGGGTTAAACAAAAATATAGCTTTGCTTCGTATTACTTAAAACCATAAGGTTTGTCGAACTATAGCTAGATAGTTCCCACTCGATATCCTAACTTCCTAACTAATAATTATTATAAATGCGAAAGTATGTTTGTTTGTTACCTTTTCACGCCTAAACCACAGAACCGATCATCCTGAAATTTTGCATATATGTTGTGAGGTGTACAGAAACGGACATAGGGTACCTTTCATCCAGAAAATAAGTACTGTTCCCGAGGAAATCAACAATAACGTTCTTATGATAATAGATGGCGCCACGTGTCTTTCGAATCATGATTGAATTATATTTTATTAGGACTTTAGTAGTGTGTTCAGAGCTTTTTGCCGCCAAACTCCAAACAACAAACAGAGTCTGGCTGTTTGTGTATGTGAGTTTAAATGTTTGCCATCGCACCCATAATACAGGAGAAATTCCTAGTGTGGGACACCGTTTTTTTTTTTAAAAAAAAAAGAGTACAACCCGAATTGATTGTCAAATTCTAAATTAAAGCGAGCATTTAAGAAAAGAGACCACCAGGGTGTGTAAGAATTGTGATTCCGAATAATGTCTTCAGTTATGTTTTTGTGGGCGTACAGACGGGGTAAGTCTGTTTAAGTAATAGTATATGTATGTACCTACTTCGCTTCCAAAGCTTATCGCGGGGCAATGTGATACTTTTTATACTTTACAGATTGACTCAATTAAGCAAGCAAAAGTAATCGTACTATGATGTGTTGAAGAACTCACAATTATTTTTAAATAAATCTTATACCTACTCTAGATCCTTTAATTTATATTATAATGTAATAAAGCTGAAAAGCTTTGTTTAAACGCGCCAATCTCTGGAACTACCAGTCAGATTTGAAAAATATTTTTTGCATTTGATAGCCCAATTCTTGAGGAAGGATTATAGGCGATAAACATCACGCTGCGACACTAAGGAGTTGCGGGAAAAAAAATACTGAAAGAACGCTAAGCGTAGTTATAGCACGAGCGAGCAATGCGATGTGGTGGGTCGGGGGAACAAAAATCTCGCTGACGAAATCGCGAGCAGAAGCTAGTAATAGGTATACATGGCGTTAAACGGTAGTTACAAGACGATTTTTATACCCACAAAATGCAGCGACGCGACGTCTACAGAGCATTTCGGCAAAAAAAAAAAAAGAAGTTTGTAATTTTGTACAACATATTTATGATCTTCATCATTCATCAACATCATTTCAGCCAAAAGACGTCCACTGCTGGACATAAGCCTCCCCCAAAAGGAGTGGGGCCATTATTTGCCATATCTTAAATAGATTAAAATAATTAATTTTTGTTTTTTATTTTCTTGGTCAACATCACGTCGTCTTTCGCTGTTAGTACAACTGCGCCTTAAATCCTAAGAATAAACGTTTAAGGTGGGCCGCTTATGACCGTAATACGAGCTATAGAAGTAAATTATGAAGCAACATTTGAGATTAGAAACAGTTAATGGCATTACTTGCGGTTGAACGTAGCTACGAGTTAGAAATCGTGGCTAAAGGTCAAGACATGCATGTTGTTTATTGAGTCCAAGAGTGAGTTTAAAGAAAATGCGAATTATAGAATGCCTACTGGCTATGCCCCCGACTTTACTCATTTATAATGAAATAGTAACGAAGCAAAACTGAGAAACTGAATATTTTTGAAAAAACGTAACATCTAGTCTCAGTACTCGTAGTTCGATTGTTTTGTTCGGGACCGGACCACTGAGACTAATTTTGTCTTATTAGTTCGGTTATAACGTCAAACCGAATTGTTGAGACTTGTTCTGTAGTTCAGTTAATGATGTATAGAAAATACGTTTCAGTATTCTCCGGTCAGTATTCTTATGAAAGTGCCTATTTATTTATTTAAACTTCTCACACACAATTAGGTACAAAGGCGGACTTAATGCCTTAGGCATTCTCTACCAGTCAACCAAGGATGGTGAAGAGATAACCCACCTATTAATTAATAACTACCAAACTTTTTTGTTTTTATTTATAATAAAAGCATTTTATGTTTACATCCATCCCTAACCGGACTACTGGGGTATCTTTTTTTGTATCAACAATTCGGTTTGACGTCATTACCGAACTAATGAGACTAAATTAGTCTCAGTAGTCCGGTCCCGAACAAAACAACCGAACTATTGAGACTAGAGGAAACGTAATTGCTACGAGGTGTGGCGAGTCTGATGCCAAAATATAGTTTTTAGAATTTTTGTCCGTTAGTCTGGATGTATTTTCCGGATTGGCGCAAAAACGACTGAATAGATTTCATATGGCACTTTTAATGCCGGTAGTACGTTGCCGTGGGATATTTTCCAACATCCACGCAGGCGAAGCCGCGGCCAAAAGCTTGTGTCGACCATAGTTTTTACTAAGAAATACCCATAAACAATTTTCAAAAAATATATAACTGCACAAACGCTCAAACTTGCTTTTGATTGGTACTTGTTCACGGGCCTACAGTGTCCTCCCATACCTATTAACACTGTAACTTGGAAACATTGTTAAAGCCCACTTTTTTTTTAAAGAGTAACCGTGGAGTTTCATGCCGGCTCTTATCCATAGGAACGACCAATTGGAACCGTGCACCTAGCTTCTGACGTTTCATAAGTGCCCATGTAGGTTTATGTGAAATAAAAACTTTTGATTTTGATCTTGCTTTTGATCATTTGTGCTGCAGGTTTACAAAACTTGCAATCTATGATTAATGTGTCTACGAAAAAGTTACGTTACTGGGTTGTGGAGGTCAGATAGGCAGTTACTTTATGTAAAATACTGGTATTCAGCTGCATCCGGTTCGGCTGGAAGCTACCTCAAAACGATTGGGAAAAGGCTGATGATTTCTACGAAAAACTTAAATACTTAAATATTATCAGAAATAAATAAATACTGCCATCGTGTCTGAAAAAACTGTCATCGAGTTATCGGCTTTGTTGAGCATGAAAAACAAAACACAACCTAAATAAAATATTAGTAGATGGCGGACCATCGTGCATCGTCGCATTGTCAGCATTTCGTCGCTGTCATTTCAAAAAATCGTTTGTTAATTTTTATTCTAAAAAAAAATGACATTCACACTATTTAAGTAGTTTTCTGTTTCCTGAAACAGTCTGTTTTTACCATGGATTTATACGTCCATGGTTTTACATACGACTTTTTGGAATGACAGCGACGATTTATGACAAGCGGCGAACGTGGAAATGCTTGGGTAGACGTGATGCTAATCTGTTGACTAATCGCGACAAAAATACAGTGCGTTCTGCGAGATATATACTAATGAAACTCGATCAAATTAATGGCACTGTAATAAGTCCATTGGGACATCAATTTGGGTGCAGCCAAATTTATTCAGAGGTTTTAAATAGTGATTTTCATACGTATGACAAGAGCAACATGACTGTACGTTTCTTTGTACATACTATAAGAGCTAGCTAATGTACCTAAATAATTTATTTTCTTGATCACAAAAATAGAGACCTATTATTATTTTATTTTAACAAACAATTGAAAATTAAATCCAGCATGACAAGTGTTTATTACTAATAGCATTAAGCTGTTTGGAATTTTTTTTTTGGCAGTGTCGTGAAAGTCGAATAGAGTATGTGCTAACTTATGGGCGTAATGGCCGCCATGTCACACAATGTCAAAATGCTTATTAAATAACAACTTATTCTCTATGAAATATTCATGCCGTAATGAGGTCACTCGAATATTTTAAGCGACAAACATGTCCGACGCACTAAAAAAAACTTTTCAACATTTCGCAGCGAAAAACGTGAGAGAAAATGAACAATGAATGCATATTCTTTTATTCTTTGACGTTCTCTTGAATTACATGAAAGCCTAGAAAAAATACAAGTGACTTATCTTACTCTCGCATCGGTGAGCGACGGTCTTGATGTGTATATATTTTTTCTGCTTTTCGTCGTAAGGTTTTCTAAAAATACATAGTGTTGTTTGGCACGATAGAAATGTTTAAATTACGAATGATGGTTTGATCTTCTCATGGGGGTAGGCAGAAACTACAGAACGCCACCTGCTACGATCCTTACTTACTCCTTTTACCTCGTTTACGTTCATACATCTGGTCATACACGCACGCCGCACCGGTTGCGAGTACTACACACCAGACCATTCTGAAGAACTTCACCAATAAGCTCAATATCATGTACCTACCTATATGTTGATACTTGGTTTTTATACATAGGTAATTAACACGATACTCACATGATTTACTGTTAGTTATAGTTTATAATAAATATATAAAATATATTTGTTACATAGGTAGGTACTGAATTTAGACTATTATTACAAACGCGGCTTCACACGCGTGACTTTTTCTAAAATAAAAGTAGCCTAAGTTACTCCATATAAAATATTTACTGTGAGAACTATGTGGATCGTTTTTATTCATTTTTTTCTTTCTCAGTTAGTTTTAATGATGGTCTGGCAGTTTGAGTACTTTATGCGGCATACCAAATGTCCTTTCTTTGCTATTGTTCGTTGAGTCGTTGAGCTCCTTAAGTTCTGAGTTCTACTAATCTACATGGTCCCCATATGGCCTGACCAAGATTATGTCTGGACTTTAAAGAGACTTTGACCCTTGAGTTTGTTTCGCCATTTCTTGTCAAGGGTAGTCAGATAGGGAATGTCGATTCCACCTAGCTTATTTTTTTTTATATACGCGTGTGTAAAAGTGGTTCCGAGATCCTATTTACAGAATAAACAATTTCATTTCATTTTATTTCCTAGTCATTAGCCTCACAATCTTTATGACTGAATACTGACATAAAAACAAATCTATATCAAAATTCTACGAACTGGATCAGCCATAATTCACTCCCATTCACTAAGTACACCGAAAAATCAACAAGCCGAAGGAATTCCACAATTGTTTGCACGGCGGGAGAATAAATATTTTTTTAGGGAAGTGTATTTAACCACAGAAGGAAATAACGAGGGCAAAACATCAGCGATTATGTTCACAGATAATACTGGCTGTGTTATTTATTACAGTGATAGCGTGGCGATGATTCAAGGAAGGTAGATAACAAACCCGATTTACAACGTTAAATAACATGTTTACAATCGTTTTCTTAATGTAAGGGGGTTATTTTAACGTTGGTTCGCGTCTACTTTTGTTTTCAAGTGTTCTTTTGTTTTGTTTTATATTTAGGTCAGGTGGAAGATTAGTGTTATTATTATACCTGCGTGGTTATCGACTGAAATTGGTGCCCGTTCTCTAAATGTAAGTTTTGTGAAAAGGGATTGTTTCAGGAGATCGGGCAATTTGAAAACTAGTGAAATTTCAGGAATAGTAAAGCTTTGCGATCATAACTTATTTGATAAACTTGATGACATTATTTTGCCTTTTGACGGTCGGTGGCCTTTACGAGTAATTCAAGACGAAAATGTTGACCATTCACAAAGTATTGCAACTCTCCTTAAGGCACTAAAAGCTAAGCGGGACTAAAAGTCCCCTTTAATTTACCCAGATATCCCATTACTCACTTATTCTGGACTAAAGCATCCAAAACAAATATAGGAGTAAACTCACCTCGGCCAACCCGACATACTTTTAAACGCTCGTACGTGATTATGGCGTTGTAACACATCTTTCTTTGATTTTTTTAAGTAATAGGTATCTTGTGCACTATATCTAGGCTTCTATGCAAGTAGAAAATAAAAAAATTGAAAAACAAAAATCTGCTTTTTTTGCACAAATTTTACCTGAACTTTGGCCATTCATAATGTACTCATAAATTGTAAATGTTAAGAAAAGATTACGATAGAAACCTTGCAAATGTAATGGAGATTCTAAATGACCAACATTTATTTCACAAACTGGTAAGGCTTACTCAAAAAACGCGTATTTCCTAGAACAAGTTTTATGAAATTTCCGCACATTATTTTTCGTTCAATGTTATCGCGTTCTCACTCGTTTGTTACCTAATAGTTTTCACTTGCGCTGGATGAGACAACAAACTTTTCGACCGTGCTCACGTTGACGATAGACGGACCGGGCAGGCCCCTCTTAATAGGCTCAGCCGAGAGATGAGTTCTGATATAAAATCCACTCCACATGTTGACATATATCATGACTCCTTAAATATCTTTAAAACCCAAATTTTAAGGTCCCAGAGCACGCAACCCACACAATCTAAAGATTAATTATGTTAGTGTGTAGGTATTTCTTGCAACCTCTGTAACTTATTTCTTGTGTCATTTTATATTTCTGTTCTTTGTTTGTTACCACTTACTTTTTATTTTTATACTTTTGGTTATCACTGTATTTAAGAATGTTGGTTCGCCTGTTATTGGCAACTGTATAAGACCATGACTGTTATATTATGTTATTTAATATTTTGTATACAGAAGCTGGTGGTGTATCTTTATAAATAAATAAATAAAAGGCAGAACTCTTTAATGCCTAGAAGATTAAGGGCTACAAATATGAAGATGATAGATTAGTTCCACCGATGTTACTAATGTGCTATAGCTAATCAAACCTCTCCTCTACATGCATGCATGAGAATCCACATTGATTGATTACTATGACCAGATACCATTGATTAATTGGTCAGTGGCCAATACGGGTGGCTTGCCTTTTGCTACTGATTCGCATGCCTGGATTTTCAATTGGTGATAGAGAATTAGGGGCACGATTCCAGCAATTATCACTGTGGAAAATATCGAGTAGACAGTTCTGTTAACCAATTCCTGTAAGTTACGAATCGTTATTGGTTAATATTACGTTGATGCCTGCTAGACTTGTTTTTTTAATGTCGAGGGGTAATGTCATACATTTTTGGTAATTAGAAATGGTGTATATGTCGTGGTACGATCGTAGAAATGGCCATGTCGTGATCTGCCTGGCTATTTCACAATACGCCTCCATTTCATGATTTGGCCAGTTAAATATCACGATCCGCCTAATCGAAAGTCGGGCGGCCCGATGAAAGCAATCTATTTATCGATATTTCCAGCTGACCACTGGGAATATCGCAAATTAGTTGCATTTTACGCCGCTAGGCGGCACCCTATACTGAATGGGTTAGGTTAGAACTGTGACCAACCACGCGCGAGCCAAGCGAGCAAAGCGAGCGGTGCCGCGGCAGCAGCCGGCCAGCGCTACGTCTAAGTTAGCCCTGCAATAGGAATTATTCGAGTAGAAATAACTTGAATAGGAATTATTGCCTGATTGCGCGGCAGCAAAGACAAGTTATGTTTTTTACGCGTATCTGGGTCGATATGCCTAAGCATCGCTGGGCAAATCGTCGAACGCTGAGCGTTGAACGATATGACAAAGTTACTATGGTCAAATCATGATACGACGGCGTATCGTGAAATGGCCAGGCAGGTCACGATACGGCCATTTATATGATCGGACTATAATTTATATAAGGTGTGTATAGTCTATATTTCAAAAGCGTGTTAATAACCATTTAAACTATTTAGTAATTGTATTGTTGTTGTTGTTGTGTGAGTTGAATTTACAAAAATGAAAAAATGTTATTTTTGTTAACTTAGGACTACAAATCTAAATTAAAAAAAGCTCAGAATAAAAAAAAAAATATAAGGTAAAATCATGCTCTGTATGCTTATTAAAATGTTGAGTCTATTTATATCAGAATAACTATTGAATCATTCGGACGTAAAGAATAGCACCACCCTATTTCTTCCCGTGGGTGTCGTAAAAGGCGACTAAGGGACTTACTAGAGAATGGGCAGCAGCGTTCTCTATGCATTTTAACACCATACTGCGATCGCCAACCCGCCTGCCAAGCGTGGCGATTATAGCAAACCCTTTGGGGGAGGCCTATTTCCAGCAGTGGGCGTCATTTGGCTGAAATGATGAAATGATTCATATTATATTTCGGACTGGTAGGCTGGCCTACGAAATATACCCCTTTATTTAGAAACTCTGCTTAAAGTTAAGTAATGATTAGCGACTGTTTAACCATACATTCTTGATGTTTAAAAGTCTCTTAACTTTAATCATCGTTTAAAAATTAATAAACCCTAATGTTTAAATACCTGAACCGAATGTGAAGTATGCCAGGCTCATTCCAGAATGTTGTAGCATAAATGGAATCAGCTTATAATTTTCCCACTGTTGGGCCACAGGCCTACTCTCTTCGAGAGGGAGTGGGTTGTTATCTACCACGTGGGCGCAGTGCGGGTTGGTAGATGTCACATGTCAATTTTTGTTTCTAGGACATGCCCGTTTCCTCACGATGTCTTCCTTCACTGTTTTGAGAGCAGTGGTGATAAATTAATTTACACAAAGTAAAGCGCCTGTCTGGTTTCGAACGAACGACCTACAACTCTGTAAGTCGGTGGGCCGTTACTACTGGGCCACAGCTCTCTGAAAGGACACGTTTAATTTAAATGAACTCTACAGAGTTCATTTAAATTAAACGTGTCCTGCATTAAAGGAATCAACGTCCAACAATTTTGTTTTCAAAAAGTATTACTTTTCGTTTATAAGGTGACATAAATTAGGGGGAAACAGTTATTTTTGCGAACATATTTATGAGTTTATAAACGGCTGCCATAAATCGTGGCTCATTAACGTAAGGAACAGTTGTTATTGCGTATTTCGTCCCGCAATGGAACGCGAAAAACGATATTTTTTAACTAATGCACATAAAAAGGCATATTTTGTCGTTTTTTCGTGTTGAAGAATGTTTGTAATAGAGTAACTACGAGTACATACGTTACTTTATGAAATTGTATAAATACCGTCACGACACAATTTATTTTACAGTTGGGGAAGTTAATTGTTTATCAAATTGACACACTTTGTCAATTTGCCGTGTATTTCATACAACTGTCGAAGAATGCAACATTTGTTTTTAGTATAAACGGATAATTTAAGTTGATAAACAATTAATTTCCCTGACTTAGCCCAATTCCACAAAAAAACTGCTCCACGAAAGAGCTTGGGATAAGGTTTTTAAATAGATTCTTCAAGACTTAAGATCTTCTAAGGCGTATTTAAATGGAAGCTTTAGCGAAAGAGTTTCCCAGCACTTTTCTCGAAAAAAGACTCAATTAAATTGGATTGAACCGAAAAAACGGTATGTGCTCAGTGATTTACGGTGGGTTCTCAGAAAAGGTTCTCGAGGTGTTGCAATAGATGCTGACTGTCGAGGATAGCAGGGTTACTCTATCGATTTTCAATGTAGACAGGTTCACCTCAAACCAACATTGGAAATGAGTTACGAATCTTTCATCTAGGTTAAGAGTAGCTTATAGGTACATCAATATGCACTTTAAAATTACGGAATATTTTTCCAGGAATATGATGTTTACTTTTTAATACAATGTGTACCTAACATATTATTTCCTCTAGCATTCTGTGGGAGTGATTTCGTGAAAAATGACAGCTTGAGCATGGAATAAGTAAGTACTTTTTAATAGCATGGAGTTATTGTACTCATTGGAATTAGTAAGTACTATATAGATTGTAAGTAGAGGGTCGTTCGACCAGTGGGCGACGACTAGTAATTACCAATTATAATATTATTCAAATAAATATTTCAGTATTTAGCTTTTTAAATTTTAAGGTTAATTTCTGCCGCTGCTCAGTTGCTTATTACCAAGGTGAGATATCAGATGTTACACATCATATGCGACTACTGTATGGCTCGCTCGTTATTTTTTTCACTATCTCTTCTCTTTTTTTTATAAGTCCTGCACCCTAATTGGGTTAGGGGGCAACTCGTCCCACTTCGAAACTGGGACCAGGGACCAATTCCCCTTTTCTAATTTGTTAATAGGCAACTGGTTGCGTAACACTCTATCAATCACAATCTGATTGATTTTGTAGTATATTGCTAATCCATTGCTTGATAATGTTTATTGTATGGCAACTAGTATTCATAATAAATTACCTAATGTTTTTAAAACTTTAAAAGTCAAACTTCATGGAATTTAAAACGAAGTTAAAATGAGTTTTTAAATGAAAAAATTAATTCAAAATTTAAATTAGACGATGGAATTTCATTTCTATGACTTTGTATTGAATAATTTTCTACAATGTATTTAATAATTCTTAACATTATAATTAATAACCCTGACATTGTATTTGATAGTAGTTAACGTTTTCTTTGACCTTGACATAGTATGGTTTAATTTCGACATAATTATTTTTCTAATACTTCTAATTTTAATTCTTTGAAATATTTGTACGCTGGAAACAGCAGAATGGAAATCATATTACGCGTAACACCTTTGTAACAACAATATTCTATCAAATAAATAATTACTTACTTACTATATTCGAAAATTTGTCTGCTCTTCAACGTGAATAAAGCAATAAATTTTGTTGAACTGTCAAAATTCCCATTGCTACGGACAGTGTGTTACACATTTACGCCGCTAGTGTAATGTTATGAATAGAAGTAATTTAAGGGTCTATACTACCTCAGCGCCACCACACTCTTTATCTCGCTCGCACACTACTGCGATCACGCGAGCGAGTGAGATAGGGTGGCAGGGAGAAGACTCCAAGGCACCGATATTTTAGTTTATTTCTTTTTACGGTGAAAATAGTGGTAATTTAGAAAAATAAATAACATAAGACGTGCTTTATAGTTAGTTCAGTTAATATGCAAAGTTTCATTATTTAATTAGAAGTATTTTTTGAATACCAGTAGTTTATTGTTCGGTTTGGGGGTAACTTTGGATTTTTTTTCTATCAAGAAAATTTTATGGGATCGTGTTTTCGTCAAACATAGTACATTATTCCTCAACTTTACCATATATTTATTTCAAAATTAATGCTGCAGTATTTTCGACATAACGGAGGATTATGCTAAGCCATTTGAGGTAGTATGGCCCTTAAAGCCTACGCCGATTTTACCCCAATAATTTTAAATGGATCCCACATCACACAGGCACAAACACTATTATATACAAGAAAGAATTTATTGAGACTCACACAGGAGATTACAAATTACACTAAAACACACTCTTAGAAACATAAAAATAACAAAAAAACAGTAAAATGAAAATAAAAGCCAAATCCTGTATGTCTTCTCTCTCATCTATATCAAATATTATCAACTCCAATTTTACCCCAAATTCAACACATATAACATTGGAGAACACATAACATTTTAAAATAAACCGTCGTGAAATGAAAGCATCTAAATCATGGCGCGCAGTTCTGTCCACATGCCACAGCGTCCAGACGCGTTACTGCGTGTTGCGCGGATCATAAAACATTCCGGGCCAATCCGACGGCCGGTCCGGACCGGCCGCCGGAATATTGTCCGGATAATATATCGGCTCCCTAACTTTGTGATTTCATTGTTTGTGAATATTTTTATGAAAGTATTGTGTGAATGTTATGTCTTTTTGGGGTTTTTATTTTAAGTTTGTGTTAAAACTTATCAAGGATGGCAACCAACTGATTTTCCTTTAAATTTGTTTTCCTATTGTTTGTCTTAGTTGTTTTAGTATATTCGTGTATTTACGAGTATATGTATTTATATTTATATATAACTAGGTATATACAGAATGGATGTTTGAGATGGGGCAGTAAGGGCAGCTACCTTAACCGTTGTAGCTACAGGAAAACGGTCTTAAGAGAATGTCCTTAACTTTTTGAGAATTTTTGATTTGCATTCACAGATTTTGAAAAAAATATACAGTCAGCAGGAAAATGGGCAATTTTCACAAAAACATTTTTTTATGCCAATCGATCCTCTTTCTTAGAAGGATCAAAAACCTCGTTTGGACCAATTCAGGTTTGAGTGCTAGTGAAAAGTCATACATCGCAGAAAACTTTCCCCATACATTTCGTAGGAAATGAGACTCCAACTTAGTTTTTTATGATGGATAGATGGACCGCTACAATTCACCCCCAGCCAGCCAGCCTTCAGGCTGGGCAAAAATAAACAAAAAAAGTTAAACTTCTTTCGGAATCGCATCAATCGAATTTATCTGTAAAAAAACCAAATTCGTAAGTATATTATGCTATCCTATACATGTCTCTAGATAAAATAATTTAAATTGATGGCCAGTGGGAATTTAATCAAAAGTTGTGCCATTGTCCCCCAGCGGTGGCCATAGGGAATGTTTAAAAATCCTCCACCAGTGGTGGCGAATGGAAATAATTTAGAAAGTTGTGACGCTGTCCCCCAGTGGTGGACAACGAGAATAATTTTCAAAAGTTGTTTCGCTGTCCCCCAGTGGTGGCTAAACAAGTGGTGGACATCTGGAATAATGGCGTAAAAACCACTCGAAGCAGAGGCTGGTGGCTAGTAAATATATAAACTCCAATGTAGCCTGTTTCTGAAAGGTAATCGATTCAATCAGTTAACTAATACTATGCCAAATAATTTGATTGGCTTGTTATTTCCGCAAACCAGTCACAGCAGCTGGCTAATTAGCGGGTCAATTACGTAACATACATACAATTTCAGTTGATCGCAATGGGTTTCATTTTGACAGTTCAGTTGGACGTGGGTACATCCATTGCGTTATTTACGTCGATAAGCAGACGATTTTTTCAAAACTATGGAGCAATGGATTATCAATATCCTTCAAAACTCTCGGATTGTGTTTCAAACTGTGTTATGCAATTATGGTGTTGATCTACTATCATGGAATTTGAGGTTTCAATAAACCAGGCTGATGAACAAAATAACGAATTTTTTTTTAGGGCTGCCTAGCCCTAGTGCCTATGATTCACAATATATTCATTTCCATCATCATTTCAGCCGAAAGACGTCCACTGCTGGACATAAGCCTCCCCCAAAGGGTGGGGGTTGCCATAATCGCCACGCTTGGCAGGCCGGCTGGCGATCGCAGTATGGTGTTAAAATACATAGAGAACGCTGCTACCCATTCTCTAGTAAGTCCCTTATAACTTAAAAACTTCTAACAAAATCATGTTGAATGTAATGAAACCCTTTCGAGTTAGTGTAGTGCTATAATCTGAAGTGTAGTGTAAAAAGTCTAGAAATTAATAATAGTGACAATGACATAATTATATACATATAATATAACACATGAAAAAAGGGTTTCTGTTATAATATCAGACTCTAAGAAAGTGGAACGGACTTGTGTAAAGTGCAATAAACACTGATCTAAGTTTTAAAATAATTATCACATAAAAATTAGGTTAGATTAAAATTGTTTGTTAGTCTTAGAGGCTAGATTGTAATTAATTATTAAGAACCTAGTTCTTTTTATTAAAGCACAAAAAAAAATGTTGAATGTCCTATAAATGAGCCAAATTGTTTTGACTAAAATAATCTATCCATATCTCTTCTCTAATGTCTTTTGTCCCCCTTCCTCGCTTTTTTATTTATCATTCTCTTCTCCCTTGCTTTAAACATACCTTTAATGACACCTTCGAAGCAACTACACAGAACGCAACCGCTCGCTGTTATCGGCGCCATTTTATTTTCCTTTGCTACAGGCATAGGCTACAGGTTTGATAAGATTGATCGGGGCGTAAAGAGGAAAATAAGTAATAAGTTTTATAGAAAGACGTTTTGTAAGACTATATTGATAGAACAATTTAAAATGTTGCTATTTTCCGTGTAGGATTGTGTTATGTATTAAAAATACCGAAGCGTAGCATGGTAGTATTACCAGCGATGCTGTATTTATTTTTTAAATATTGCAGCAATATGCTGAGATTGAAGCCTTTTTGGCATCGCACAGGACTTGATTGTTTTTTTTTTTTGTATTTTGATAGTTTTAAATGCTATTTTTGTATTTTTGTGCGTGTCCCAAATAAAATATTTTTATATTATTTCTTCTTTCTTTATTAAAAAAACGCTTTTTTGTTATGTATCATAATGTAAACAATTCGAATCTGCGTATAAGAGAAAGGTAAGACGTAAAGTCATGATCCAATAAGGTACCTTGAATCTAGGTTAATAGTCTAGCTTGAATCTAATTTTATATTGAAATTGCTGTCAATATTAATAATGCTTACATATTTAAAGTTAATTCAGTAAAGCCTAAGAAGTGAAAAATGAATGGATACTTAGGTTTTACTTACCTAAACCTAATTTACAACGTTAGAATAATGCCGTATTTACGGCTTGTAACAGAGCTTATTTCAACAACTAAGAAACTCTGTCTTAATTCCAGAAATCTTATCTTCATTAAATAAAATTTTCTTTATGGCTTCCGAGAATAATATTTTAACCCAGACGATCTTATCTTTCTGCCTACATTTAGGCGTATTTCATTAAGATTCTTTATTGCAACAGTTACGTTATAAACCTTTAAAATTTTATTTACCTTTATTCAGTAAAACGAAATTTATATTTGTTCTAATCAGTTGTATGATTTTTAATTGTATAAACTGTTATAGACTAACATCATACAAACCACTATTCATTTCAATGGCTCTGACATTAAAATAACAAATTGAGTAAAAAGGTTCTCAACAAAATATTTTTTATTCAAAAATACAAATGTTGGCATAAAAAGGGCAGTAAAACGTTAAAAGCCATAAAATATGATAAAGAAAAATAAATAGTAAATGGCCACTGAAAAATATTTTTGACAAAATCAGCCAGTTAAAAACTTAGGTCTTTCAGAAGAACAATTTTTATTTTAGATTCTTTGTGCTTCGTTTTTTCAAAATATACGGAGCAATAATTTATATTTCTGAATACCCACAGACACTCAAATGCAGAACAATGAAAAATATAAGAAAGAGAAAACATAAAATAGCGTGCAGTAGACATTATAGTTGAAATGCCATCCAGTTATTCATTTTTTTTATAGTTGTCCTAATAACATTCTTGAAAAAGTTTAATATAAAATGAAATTGAACACTGGCAGTGTAATTTTAAATTTCGATTAAAAAAGAAAAGTGACAGCTTGTGTATATGGCGCCAGTTTGATTGGTTTTTGTTTGTGTCAACATAATATTTTAATTATGTATTTTCTGTAGAGGTAGGTAATTGAGTGAATTTACGAGTTGTGAATAGCGAAAATCGTAAAGCTAAAATTGGTTCACGTTCCTGCCAGGTACGTATTTACTTTTGCCTATTTGAAACAAACATTATAAAATGTAGTTACCTCATCCCTACTTGTATCAGGGAGAATCGGCAGGCACTCATGCTCGCTCCCTGCTCTAAAAACGGGTTCACAAGAAACCCTGGAAGGCTTACTGAGCTCTTCCTTCTACCTACATACTGTTTTAACTGGCAGCTTGCGTCAAAGTGTACTTTTTTTTTTTTTTTTTTTTTTATTATTACTCTGAGAAATTTATTACGCATGCCCGCTCGT
This sequence comes from Tiliacea citrago, assembly GCA_963921375.1. Lineage (NCBI taxonomy): Eukaryota > Metazoa > Arthropoda > Insecta > Lepidoptera > Noctuidae > Tiliacea > Tiliacea citrago. The sequence continues at coordinate 13,970,063 of OY992798.1, forward strand.
GGGGGACGAGTCGGGGTATGTGGGACTCCTGTCAATAAGTGACAGTATACCCACTAAAACTCAGCGGTGTTCCCACATCACCGTGATGGGAGGGCCATGGGAAACCGGCTCAACCTTTACATCCATGACCCTCTCGGTGCATGCCCGCCTGACCGGCGGGCCCCGCGTGCCCCCCATTCTCAATGGAGGGCTACGAGAATGGCAGGGAACACCTGGCCATTCCCGTCCGGCACTGGTGGAGGCCTGTGCAATACAGGCAAGGGTGCCCCCGCACCCGTTGCCTGCTGGCCTCCACCTGGGAGGAGGCGGAGACGACGATCGTACAATCGCCTTCTCGCGCCTCCTCTTCGCCTGCGGAGCGGCGCCGCGAGAGGATCGTCCTCCCGCGCGCGCTCCGCCGCCTCCTTCTGTGACATTACTTCCTCGCAGAAGGAGGCGACTGCTGTCCAGGCCCCCTCGCTTTCCAGCATGAAGTTGACGACGCTGGGAGGCGAGAGGTCCGGTCCGGCCACTGCGATCAGAGTCTGGCGCAGCTCGGACCAGGCCGGGCACACCTCAAGGGTGTGCTGTGCCGTATCCTCCGCCGCGCCACAGTCGTGGCACGACGAGGTCTCCTCCCTTTGGATCCGGTGCAGGTGCGATCCGAAACACCCATGGCCGGACAACACCTGCACCAGACGGAAAGAGAGGAAACCATGTGACCGCTCGAGCCAGTCCTTCAGGACCGGCCCGAGCGCGTCCAAAGTTCGGCGGCCAAAAGCGGCAGTGGCGAGGTCCTCTGTCCAGTGATGGACGATCGCGTCCCTCGCCTCCTGCCGCACGGCCTCCCGCTCTTCTGCGGCGGGGAGCTCCCCGAGCGCCTTACGCCGCGCCGTCCATTCGTAAACTCTGGTCAGCACCCACGCCTCGAGCTCCCAAGGAGGGGTGCCGGCCAGAGCGCACGCCGCCGAGAAGCCCACTGATCGGTAGGCCCTCGCTACCCGCAGTGCAATGGCCCTTTGGGGCCTCCGGATGGAAGTGGCGTTCTCCCTCCTGTGGAGGGAGTCCGCCCAGATTGGGGCCCCGTAAAGGGCCATGCTCCTGAGGATGCCGGCGTACAGGCGCCGGCATCTCGCCTTCGGACCCCCCAGGTTCGGGAGGAGCCACGACAGGGCGTTCGCCGTCTTCAGCAGGCGCGTCGACAGCCCGCTAAAGTGTGGGCCGAAGCGCCACCTGCTGTCAAGTACAAGGCCCAAGTACTTCATCTGGGCCTTGACCTCGATCCTGACGCCCTCCACGATAATGTGGCCGTCGGGAACGCGTCAAAGTGTACCTAATCTAACTTTACTGTTTTGATCGGACGACGACGTTCACCGTACCTACTACTCGCAACTTTTTGAAGTATATGCAAAATGTGTGAATTATTAGTATTAGGAACCTAATAACATTGTAGATTTACGAAGTATTAGTAGGTACATATCCATATTGTTTCCGTTGCTATAGCGATTTGTTATGTTCAGTATTTTTTATTTTTATTTTTTATGATTAGCGCGTTAATGCTGTGGCCACATTGTCGCGATAAAGCAAACTACATTACGCGCACTTTCTCACGCACACTGCTCGACCTATCGCTGTACAACAGAGAGCGCGCGCTATCGCGACAATGTAGCCGTATCATAACTATAGGTAACTTGTTTTTTTCTGCACCTGCAATGCAACATGGTGACATGAATAAAAATATTTTGTATTTTTATAATAACTTAAAAATGTATTTCACTAAGTCACTCAAAATAAATTGTGAATGTTATCTTGAATTTGATGGCCTCATGATTGTACATAAAAAATTAAAGTGGATAGCCACTTATCTAATATTAGAAAATAACTTTTATTACCATTGATTTGATTGTATTTTAGGGTAATAAAGGATCAATAAATTACCGCCAGTGTCGTCTATTGGACATAAAAAGGTCAACTAAAGTGTCATAGATCGTCGTCGGGACCCACAGTTCTGTGGCACCGCCCACTAATATGTTTTTACAATCGTCCTTAGGTAATAAAACAAGGATGGGGCTCGGATTAAGCTCGTTTATCATTCGTTTTGATGGCCCTTTTTGCTGTAATCATTCATTTTTCTTCCGTCGTTTTCTGCTTCCTTTGCGTTTAAATGCCTTTTGTTGCCCGCGCGGTATACTCTTTTTATAAAATTAACTCGCCTTAAGTTTTTCGCCGTTTATTTATTGGACTCGTAACCTTTATGTATGGACGCAGAGGGCGGGTGTTCGCGTCACTAATTTTTATGACTTAATGTCGAGAGTCGCGTGTTTAGCGGGCCTTAAATTCTTCATGTCGTGGCTGTTAAATCAATTAGCGAGCCTGGGGACGTCTTAAAAGCTTTAATGAAACTAGTTTCTGAACAAAAGTTGACTTAAGTTCTGAAGTAAAGAATGTAGCAGTTTTTTTTGCTATAAAATTCTCTTCTGTAATTGCAAAATATTAAAACTTATAGTATTATGGCGTGTCGGGCGCCATGAAATTTTAATTGCTTCGTTTTCATTGTGTTCGACTGTTTCTGTACGTGCGTAGGTATTTGTGGGTTGTTTCGTACAATTATTTTACAGCTACCTGTCAGCCGGATTATATTTGACAGGGGAATGAAAGTGAATGCTGAATATTAGAAAAATACTATTTCAAATGTTGTTTGTTAGCTTTAATTACTTGTTACCTCTATTTTATTTTTGTTTCGTGCATTTAGCTAATATTGAATCCAGCCATATTAATTAAAACTTCGGCGTATTCTAGTAATATTAATCAGTAAGATTCTAAGTAAACAACTTTTCGAATTATACTTTTAAAGAAAACGTATCTAAACTAATATAAAACTTTTAAAATTAAATCAATTCAAAGCCACATTGATTAAAAAACCCTCCTTTTAATAACAAGAATACCTACTTACCTAATAGTTGGGCTCCACTGCACTGTAACACCCAACGGTGCGAAGATTCAATTTTTTTTTCTGGTATCCATGTCTTCATGTAAAACGCTTTTGCAAAATTTCACACTTCACAAACGCCTAGTATCTGAGGGAAAAAAATATGTAAGTTTAAAAAAATCAACTTTTTTTATATTTTATGTTTAAATAATGATGAAATGAATTATATTCCACCATTATTATTACACATTAATATTCGTGTAAACACAAATTTTAGAAAATAAAACAAAACTCGTAAACATGACGCTTCACTTTCCTGCCAAGAACCCTTCAACTTACTTACGTAATAAATTGACATTTTACCACAGATAACGCACGAATTTCACTCCTAAACTCCGACCGATGAGAGAATGCGGTCAGCTAGTACAAAAGAAAACGTATTTTACGAATTTAAATTTTAATAGTTCTATTCTATTTTTGTTGTATGGCAAGCAAAGCCGGTGTCGATTATTCTGCCAATGTCTAAAGTGAGTTGAGAAAACAAGTGTGCATGAAAATAAAAATAAAAATAAAACAATTATATGAAGAAAAATTTTAATAGTTCCTAAACGTGTCCAACTGACAGGTGTCAGGAACGCAATCTCTCAGCAGCCGAAATATAAGTTGTTCCGTTTTACGTTCACACAAAGTGCGCTGGCACTGTCGGATTTTAATGGTATTTAGTGAGTGTTTAACTTTAATTCACTATCATAATGAACTCAATTATAAACCAAATAATAATCATCATCATAATTTCCGCCCAAAGACTTCTACTGCTGGACTAGGCCTTCCACAATGAGGGGTTTGCCATAATCGCCACGCTTGGCAGGCGGGTTGGCGATCGCAGTGTGGTGTTAAAATGCATAGAGACCGCTGCTGCCCATTCTCTAGTAAGTCCCTTAGTCGCCTTTTACGACACCCACGGGAAGAAATAGGATGGTGCTATTCTTTACGTCCGGCACCACACGGCAAATAATAATAATTATATTAATGAAATTAAAAACAGTAAAGTTTTATTTGTACAGTTATAAGATCGTGGGTAATGAAACGTAATTGAATGTAAGTGACCGTGACGCTAACGTTTGACAGTTCGCAGTCATCGTATGTATAATGCAATGTTACTGCTGTTACTAGGAGAACTTAGGATCCAAGAGCGAGCGGAGCGAGCTCGGAACTTGAGGCTCCAACCGGACAGGTTAGGGTCGAAGGGGATGGTGAGGTATATTGAGCGTCCAAAGCGTCGACTACGCCTTATTATTGCTTAGAAATCAATATATACCCACCACGTGATCTTCCTCACTCTTAATACTCCAAGTATACCACAAAAAAAAATATTCGATTTTTTCTCGGCACCCATGGTTTTTCGCATTTTAGGGTTTTCGAAAATTCACTAAAAACGGTCAATTCTACCCAAAAAAACATAGTATAAAAAAGCGCTGGGTGTTAGAGTGCAGTGGTTTCAAAAGTTGGATAACCACTTCGATAACTTGTGTGACCGGCTGACCTGTAACACCCGAAGTCGGCGTCCATTTACATTACGTCAAGTTTCAAAGTTAAAGTAAACCTTTTGGCCGTATGAAGTAAACAAAGAAAACCGTAGTGTCACGGTCGTGTAGGTCTCTAAATCAATTAGAGGCAAGTCGGTGCGTCCCCGGCGGTTTAATAAGAAGTTACGACGACACTGCGTCCACCCATAAAATGCTGACCACTGGATCCTAACAATGGACGCCCAGATAATGGAAAATTGTCTAAAGGGATTTTTTTTATTATAACCACACTGTATCCACTCTAGTTTGTGAAGAGAATTTGTGGTGATTTTCCACCATTGTCCTTTATTGTGCAAGATCTTTTTTATTCTAAAAATAGTGACAGTGTCTCGAGTCCCTCGAGATCTGTACTTTTATTACACGTTTGAATGTTTTTTTGTAATCTTCTATATGGTCCCGTTTTATATGGGTAGAAAAACCTTTATGCAGGCACAGTTACGAATATGGTAATTATAGTAATTATCCCTTTGTAGCTTAGTTACCGGCAACTTTAATGAGAAAAGCCCCTGTACCGCATTAGGACAATATACTCACCATCTTGAGGCCCGGCCATTTTATCGTAAGCCGGGTCTAATAAAAATGATTTATTTTAAAAGTTGTACTATAAGTTTGTCCTACCTGCACGGTAAGTTTGTACACTTTCAGAATTCAGTCCGTGTGAAAAATATTTTGCTTACTCAATTACACCGAGGGATTATGACGTAAAATATCAATCCCGTTTTTGTATTTACCATGGGCTTCTAATAATTGGTTACTGACAAGATGCTAATTTAGAAACCAATAATAAAGCTTCTTTATTCAATTTTTTCCATTAAATGACATGACGTATTGAATCAGGAACGTTTCTTCTCCTCAAAATCACGGCTATCTGTGTCAATTTCAGCATAGGTATCAATCAGTAATTCAAAACTTTTATGCTTCATGGGTCCGAAGCATCCCTATGGTAGTTAATCTCAAGATCTAAAGTTTATTATCTTCGTAAGATATCGCAGGTTCGCATCGCAAATCAATTTATGTGTAGTGGACCAAAATTTTTGTGAGGACTTAATGCGAACGTCGGCGTGAGGGGTCCGCAGTAAAGCGCCTGTTTAGCATCCCCGGGGACACTGTGCCTCCAAACGCTATAAAAACCTGTATAATTTTATTTTGTCTTGAGGACTCGTGATATAGCGTCGCCATTAGCCATAAGGCAATTTGCGAAAAGATATTTTCGTAAATGTAAATGTAGAATTACCTTAACACTTCTCAAGATGGAAGTACCTATCTACCTATTTCATCTAAAGTAGTTGCTAATTTGATTATTTAAAAATATATTTTGAATACATAGCATAGCCTATAATATTCCCACTGCTGGGAGACAGGCATCCTCTCGGTGTGAGGGAGTGGGCCGTAATCCACCACGCAAGCCCAGTGCGGGTTGGTAGATCACACATGACTTCGAATTTTTGGGTCTAGGCGTTTTGAATACACTTTTAAATAAATCGTTTGCAACCAGTTTTAATTAAATATAAAAGCAATAATTCACAGTACATAAATCTTCTTTATATCGATAATTAAGACAGTAAATTGTTACTTAGTTTATTTTGCACACAGCAACTCGTTCGATATATTCCTTCATGCTGAGCATGTTAGTGCACGCGAGCTACTCCAGTCACTTATGTTTATCAACTGAAGCACTACATGAGTACCTACTCACATAAGTAACTAAGTATTTTTTGCGTTCACCGACGGCTACGAGTGTTGAACTGTTTGCGAACAAACTTCTATCGTAATGAAAAGTAAATTCCTCCCGTCTGAAGTACACGAAGACATCAATAAAACTATTTCTCTTGACTCCTCAGAGGCTTTACTTTTGAAAAATATTTACTTGTACTACTGGCGCGGTCTCGGTTTTATGGGTGCTTAACTAACGGATCGACGGCGATGTGGCTATATTTTTCGGTATTTCTTTAATTTATTGGACTTCCTTACGGAAGGTGAACATTTTACCCGATTACAGTGCTGAGCAAAAAGTACAATATTCTTCTCTTCGTATTTAATTTGGCTCCACAAATGTTTTGCTTCAGTCAAGACTCAAGATGGTATATTTTTAATTAAGTGAGTCTTCAAGAGTTCTGCCTGTGTTAAGTACTGTCTTAAACCACTTGCCGTCAGTTAGCCTGTATAATCTGTCTTAATTGTATTGCTTACCTACTCGTTTACCTACGTTGTACGGCTTCTCATTCAAAATGATTTCTAAGAAGTCAACTTTTTCCTTATAATTTTCGTGAATGGTTAGTAAATAGAATGCATATTTTATGATTTCAGGTAATATTTGGTAACATGTAGGTTGATTATGTTTACTTGTGTTTACTGAGATCTACAGTATGCTTTTCTTTGTTTATTATTTCTTCATATCAAATACATTAAAATCATTTTCTCATAAATGCTTGGAAATACGAGCATTATTTTGACAACCTTCGAAATTGCTATACTGGCCAAATACATGCGAGCAGCGGGCTCCAAATTAAGTTGTATGAAAATTCATATATTTGTCGTGGTCAAATAAATTACATAGTAAACTCATATCTATCGTGTAATTTAAAAATGGAACGATCTTTTACTCCGAGACATGGCAATCAAGGAAGTTACTTATCAAAGGTTTATTTAAATTTCGAACTGGCTTGCAAAAAGAAAGCTGTTTATTGAAAAAAAAAACAAATGAACACATTTGGCGCGTGAAAAATTATCGTTGTTCGTCATTGAATCTGGAATTTACAAATAATTTACTTTGTTTGGATTTCCGCGCATTATACAAGAAACGCACTATACAAGATTTGGCCGCAACCAGGCATTGATGGACTCATGTTTGTGTTCCTCAGCTTCGCCTCGGCCTACATTTTCACGGTCATTGTTTTCATTTTCATTTTTGCAGGCCGCTGCAGTATTGTACTATAAAAGGTGTATCTATTCATACACACGAAATCTCTTAACGGGTCATTGTACTCCTCTTATGAACAACTTTTACGATGGGGCAAATAGTTGAAATCGCGAAAAAAAAATCCGCTGTTCCCTACATTTATGTTCTCATAACTCGTCAAAATGTAGGGTTCAGCTGATATTTTTTTCGCGATTTCAACTTTGGTCCCATAGTAACAGTTGTTCATAATGATGAGTACTATGACCCCTTAAGAGATTTCGTGTATGAATAGATACACCTTATATATACAATAGATCACGCAACTAACTATTTACACTAGGTATACCTACTTATAAGCACTTACTCAGTAAGCTATTAGACATGTGGTACACTAATAATAATGCTTTCGTAAATACAGGCTGACTGTGAAAATATGCGACAAAATTTAAGGGGGTGTTTTACCCATCAGTATGAACAACTTTTACTATCGGACCACATTAAAATACGAAAAAAAAAACGACCTTTTTATACAAAATGTTCCAATCGGTTGTACAGGTTTGCGACCCTACTTTAGTGTCCATGATGCTAGGTCTAAATTATTAAACTTTGTTTGAAATTTCTTATCTAAGTGTCGATTTGAAGTCTCGTGGGATGCTGTTTGAGAAAAATGTGTTAAAAAAGTCTACACTGACTTTGAAACTTGACGACTCCTCGTGGGATTCTGGATTGAGGCACCATCTCAAAATTGTTTTTATTAAATATGCTCAACTCAATTTTCCTTTCGTGTGTTCCGATTCAAAAAGAATCTCTAGAATTCTGGATTGTCATCACACGTCGTGCGTTTAAAGTTATTGCTAAGCTAAACAATCATAATTCCTAAACCGTCTTTTATGACGTCATTTAGAAGACATACTCATCACTAGACGTGTATCCTTATCCTGCGAAATTATTGTGTACTGCATCATATTCTTGATTAAATGTTTACGATCGTAGTCACCGTATGGAGCCTCTTAATAAGGTTGTTTCCTTCGCGAAACCTCTCAACAGCGCTCGCTCGTCGCGGCTGAAACCAAGACTAGTAGGTAGATAATAATAGAAAACGGTAAGCTTGTTAAGAGTTACCAGGAAAGAGATATGACACTCAACACTTATTATTTTTGTATGCTCTGTTATTGTATATAAAATCAATGCCTTCACTATCGTTTAATTTACGTTGTTTGGAGCACAATTGCGTCGTGTAGATTTTTTATTCTGTATAATATACCTGGGGTGATCCAGTCGCCAGCAGATCAAGTTACCACAAACTGTCAAATTGTCTCATCAGATTTCGAACTTAGCCATCAACATTTTAAGGTTTAAAACATTTGGAGAAATTTGACAGTTTGGTATAATATGTGCTGGCGACTGTACGTACAGCCTGGTATTGTCGTAGTTTATTCTTCTTAGCGTGACCTTAAGCAATAGGTATCTTTTCAATATGGCCATATAGTATTTGATAGACCAGAGATTTTCAATTTATCATTCTTTAAATTGTCACTTTAATTGAACACTTTTTACCCAAATTATTTATCTCTAACTTTGTAAATGATCTTTATCTAAATACTTAGTAGATACACGCGCGTCTCTTACGCAAACCTTTTCAGTCAGCACAAAAAGCAAGTGTTTCATAACACATCTTCAACTACTAATAACCCTGTATAACACCGTCACGTTGTAAGTTATCCCTTATCACTCTTTCCATCGCTAAAACGTGATTTCCATCGCGACATGTAATCGGCACAGGTGTCGGCATTTTATTGAGTCGGGCTGTCATCGCTTCGCCCTTTATAAGGGCTCTTACGACCCGCTTAAGTCGCCGACGACGCAGGTGACGACCACTTAACGACTCTACTTTGTCTAAATAATACATGGCATATGTAATGACTAGATAGTGTTAATGTGGATACACTAATTTGGGAATTATGCGAGGCGTAGTCTGGGATATGTTTCTGAATTTAATTCTATACAGGGAGGCATACATCGACGCGCAAACTGTTTAATTCTATACAGGGAGGCATACATCGACGCGCAAACTGTAACTATGAATTCAGCATATGATTAAAGACCCCTCAGTGTACATTTTTTGTGTGGGTTATCAAAAATAAATTAACTTGTTTCATACAAAAATGTAATACTTTATTATATATTTTTTAATACGAAATCTATTACGTAATCGTATATCTTTTAACCCAAGGTACTAATTATGTTCTTTGTAACTTAATACCTAAAGGTTTTTACTTACAAATAAGTCATTGGAGTTAATTAATTCGACAATTAAAAGTGTACCTATAAAACACTGTTATTTTATTCAAATCTTATGCCGTCAATTTATAGACAAGCTTACTAATATGGACTTTACTATTTTCTAAAACTAAAGTAACCTAAATAAATCTGGTTACGAACCGCGCCCAAAAAAGAAAGCCTTGGGAAATATATTTATCACGTCGTCATTGTAGTTGAAACATTATTTAAGAAAGACTCTTTATAACTTCTTACAGATGTGTGCACTCCCTAAATAAAGATATCACCACACAGATGACATTGATATTCCGTCAAAACACAAATTATGAATAATTCGTATTCACATATGTGCGTTTTAGTGTTAAAAATTTGCACAAAATTGAGACTGATGACCAAAGACAAACTAGAGCTAGCACACGTAGGAAAAAAATGCCCAACAATATTCAACCGAAATTAAAAGTTGTAAAACATAGCCCGAGGTATCAGTCTGTATTTTTATACAACATGCCTATGGAATTCAAAACCATATTTTATTTTTTATCTTTTTTTTTTAGTTGCCCACACTAGGAATTTCTCCTGTATCGTGGGTGCGTTTACAAATATTTAAACTCACATACGCAAACAGCCAGACCCGGAACAACTACTTATATGTCATACAAATATTTGTTCCGTGCGGGGATCGAACCCGAATATAGTGTTAACTTAATTAAAAACAAATTAAGGACCTTATGATTGATTTTATTACTTTGACATTTATTATTATTAGATCTATTGTACTTGAATTATTAATTGACCGTTATTGTTTTTATCGACTTTTCGAATTGAAATTGTATAATGTTATTTTTTTCTTATTCTTCAACACAAAGTACTTACCTATTGTTATGAAATAAATTACTTGTATGACATAGGTACTGAAAGAATCTAGCTGGCATATTATAAATATTATAATAAAAATAGAATAGACGAAAAAGTTTCCAAGTGTTATACTTGGAAACTTTTTCGTCTATTCTGAGTAGAATAAAACTTGACAAGTCAGCTGTCGGTTCGCGGAAGTTACTTAAAGGACGACTAATGGAATTTTATTCTCATTTTGATCCTAACAAGAGTCGGTCTTTCCTTTAAAAAAATGCTATAGTTGATAATATAGCGATAAAAATGTGCCCTGGCGGCTGAGAGTGTGTCATGCTCACTGTAATGTCTCGCTGGTGGTGGCGGGTGTGTTGAGCTGAATGGTGCTAATCCATGCGTCATGTTCGTGAACGGGCGCCATCAGTAGGGACTGGTTATCTCTTAGCGGCCATGACTTATTTTAATTTTAGAATTGTTTTTTAATTATTTTCATTACGGACGCTTTTGACGTTTTGCATCGTTCTCACATGTATAATTTCAACACAAATGATGTAACCAATATTTTGTAACCATATGTCAATTTAAAAGAGTGTCCGTGGAGTTTCTTGCCCGTTCTTCTCCATAGGTACATACCTACTAAGCTTTGCGATGGGTAACTAGCTTCATCTTTATGACTGATCGACCCCTTGACAATTCAAAAGTGCCTGTAATTGGTTTATTTGAAATAAATGCTTACCCCCTTATTACAAAACAAGATTTATATATTGACATGGTTTAAACCATGGAGCCAGTTTTTGTAATAAGAACGTAACTGTGATTGAAATACCGTTCTTTATACAAAAATGAAAACTTAGTCCAGTACTAAGTTGTCAGTTTTGCATTAGGAACTTTACCATAGACGGAATAAAGTTCGAAATTCAATAATGGCTCCATGGGTAAAACATGGGTCTGAAGATAAACCTTGTTTTGTAATAAGACGGTTTGAGTTTGAGTTTATAGCTTACAGCAGATGTGCTTAACATTAACATACCTATTATATTATAGAAAACTATACTGTGCGACCTATGTTATTGTTTTTTTGTCGATTCGGTCGATTTGAGACATTAATCATATTATTATAGAATCTTAGTCTGTAAACGTTGAATGTTAAACATCATAGCTGTTAGGATACGGAATCTTAGCGGCTATATTGATCATAAGGCAGTTTGTATACCTACATGAAAATGTGATGAAACCCAAACATAGCCGGAAACCTCTGAAAATATTTAACACTTATCTTAAAAGTAAAATTCGGAAAGGATTTTATAGAACATTTATTTCTTGTACCTACGCTCTGATCTCATTCAAACATCGGGTTTCGTATTCAGATGGCATTTTAAATATTCCTGATATTATATGTGGGCAGGTAGGTAATATAAAAATTCCATTATAATTTTTTCTTCCTTTTTCCCTAAAATAATTTCGGATCGGTCCTCGATTTGGAAAAAAAAAACGACTCTGGGGTCGGGTTATGTCTAATAAAAAACAACAAATTCTATCATAAACAGAAAACTCTGTGTAATATAGCGGTATGCAATTTATTCAGTAGTGAATTCTGGATTAAACATAACTAACTAGGTAAATAGGTACAATTTTGGGTAATTTGATCTGGCCTAAAAAAAATGTAAAATGTAGTTTAGCCCATAAAGTAATATTATATTTCTATGAATATTGTTATATTTTGAATAAATTTATTATATAATGTACCGTAATAGGTACATTATTTACCGCCCATGACCATTTCAAGTTCTTTATTTCATTTTAGAACCATCACATGTACATTCTACGCCAAAACATATTTTACGATGTGGGTAAAATAAATAACTGCTCTCAAACAACGCATTAAGCAATATATTTTCCAAGCTTTTGTAACGTGAAGTAGGCACTGCCGGTTACACAAACTTTAATTGTATTGTTTTAGACCTAGACAGAACCTTACAAAAGTACCTAGATGCTTTGTTTAGTAACATAACTCTGCATAATACAATTCATAAAAGTTACTTACAAACAGACCTAATAGCATTCAGATAATGAGTTTTCTTCCATTTTTAGGAATGTTGTAAACTAGCGACCCGCCCCTGGGGGTCTACGCACGAAATCCGTAGTATCGGCCGCAATTTCTGGCGTATGCAACTCCGTATCACTTACGGAAATATAATTAATTGGGGGCCCGAATTAAGAATGAACGACAACATGATTTGACAGTTGTCCCTTTTTTTTTGGATGGGAAATTATCAAATAAGTTCTCCCGCTCTGGGCGTAGCGGGAGGGCGTGTCAGACTTTTACTGACTAAAACCCACCTGTGTTCCTTCTGTTGCCTGTGTGCCAGGGCCACGATATCCCTTTCGGACAAACTCGCAACGCTGGCAGGCATTGGCCCTAACGGACCCCGTCAGTTGGAGCTCACATCTCTTTGAGGCGCGCGTGGAACACATCGCACCGTCGACCCGGGCCTGGTCCTTTTCGGATGGCCAGCTACCCATCGCTCACCGTCCGCAAACCCACACCTACGGTGGCCGGAAATCAGCCTGCGACACCCGACGCCTGGGGCGTCTCCTGCGGCGACTAGGGGCGCAAGGGCGCAAACCTTGCCTCTCCCTCACGTGTTCTGCCTCCTCCTTCGCGAGCATTACTGTTTCACAGGAGGTGACGGCCTCCCATGCACTCTCACTCCGAACCATGGCCTGAACCAGGGCCGGACGCGAGAAATCGCCGCCGCCGATCGCCTCCGTGAGGACACGGTGGTGCTACACCCAAGCCGGGCAGACCTCCACCGTATGCTCCACCGTGTCCTCCGGGCGATCCACACAGTGGTGACACCCGGGCGTTTCTTCCTGCTTTATCCTGAACAGGAACCTCCCGAAGCAACCATGTCCGGTGAGGACCTGCGTCAGGCGGAAGGTGAGGACGCCGTGGCGCCTCTCTAGCCACTCCAAAGCTAGCGCTGGCCACGCCACAGCCGTGGCGTGGCCAGCGCCGGGTTTCGACAATCGCATTCTCCATGCCACCATGAGATCTCAGAAAATACTAAAAAAGAAAAACAAAATTGTTTCTATGTTTTATAAATTGTTATTACTCGTAGTGTCATTATAAAAATCAAGTTACTATACTGTACTTAAAAAAAAAGAAGCTACGTCTGCTAACATAAAAATATAAATCTATGTCTGCTAACAAACTGCTTTGCAGTTTAGCAGAGGTAATAAATATGTTTTTAAAAATATTTCTCTGAATAAACACATTTTCATTTTTTATTAATATTATAATACTACACATAAAACTTCCGGGAAAAAAAATCTAAATGGTGGTGAAAACTGTTTCAAAATCCGCTGTGTAGTTTATAAAAACAACGTGTCTGGCTGTGTGCCACACAGACAGACATGAAATGCGACTTTATAAATAATATATAGATACCGCAATTATTATATAAATATAACTATATAAATATAATATGGTAACTAAAACTACCTTTCTTAAAGTTAAACACTTGTGTCGGTTATTGTACCCTTTTTACGCTTCAGAGTCGGAAGCGATTGTGAAAGCTCGGCACACAGTGGCTGACAGTATATTAAGTTTCACTTGTATGTAGGGCAGCTTTTTATTGTGGTACTTACACTACTAACAAATATACTCTGACATATCACATGTGATGCAGACACGACGAATAAAGGCTCTTACAAACACACGCGATATCGCAGGCGCGACATGCAGCGACAAAGGAATTGTCTTTGTCGGTGCCTGTCGCGCCCGCGATATCGCGTGTGTTTGTAAGAGCCTTAAGAGGGTTCTAAGAATGATGATTGTGTTCTATTTAAACTATGAGAATCAATGTGAAATTATATCTTTTGTATTTATGTGATGAAAGTTTTCAATAACAAAAAGCTTTCTTCCTAATTTTATGGAATAAATGAAACATGAGATTTCAATACAGAAACAATATAATAATGAAAGTTAGGAAGACTATGGAACATGGACAATATATTATTATATTTAATATGGAAAAGACTATGGACCCTATTAGTAACGTGGATATAGGAGAACAAACTCTTCAAAGTTAAAAATAGTAATAGTTTCCGCATGTATAAAAGCTCAACATTACACAACACAAATGATAAAAGATCGTTATGTTAAAAAAAGACCTCAAACTGGCAACAAATCACGGACACAAACAGTTTAAAACAGTGCAATGAAACAAGCTTTACTGAAATGCAGCAAACCGTATCAATATTTCATCCGTGATTGTATTCACGATCAGTTAAATTTCGATTTCCTTAGTCGATGAACGAACAAACAATTCAATCGTAGACATTAAGTTAACCGACGGTAATTCCACTGACTACGTTTTCCTGTTTATTTTCGCGATGTAAGGTAAACACAATTCCAGTGTGTCACCAAATAAAACCTTACATGTGTTGACAAAGGTTTCATAATTTAACAATTTGCCAGTTTACTTAATGTTCTTATCTACAAGTGTTTGTTTATGTATGACTAACTGTCAGTGTTATCGGGAATGGAATGTGTATTTTTTCTTCTTTAGACTCGTGCACCAAAAGAACCTTCTTTTGTCAATTACTTATCTAATTGTGAGAAAGCTTGAAAAAATTTAAATATTAAGTTTGTATGGCTTATTCCGTTTATCCACCCTGAAACAGCCACCCTTTTTTTTTTTTTTTGGTGGGAAATTATCAAATAACTTCTCCCGCTCTAGGTGGAGCGGGAGGGAGTGTCAGACTTGTACTGACTAAAACCCACCGTGTTCCTTCAGATGCCTGTGTGCCAGGGCCACGATATCCCTTTCGGACAGGCTCGTAACCCTGGCAGGCATTGGCCCTTTCGGACCCCGTCAATTGGTGCTGACGTCTCTTTGAGGCGCGCGTGGAACACAACGCGCCGTCAACCCGGGCTTGGTCCTTATCGGACGGCGAGCTACCCATCGCTCACCGTCCGCAAGCCCGCGCCTACGGTGGCCGGGAATCGGCCTGCGATTCCCGACGCCCGGGGCGTCTCCTGCGGCGACTAGGGGCGCGAGGGCGTTGATTTTGCCTTACCCTCACGCGTTCCGCCTCCTCCTTCGCAAGCATCACTGTTTCGCAGAAGGAGGTGACGGCCTCCCATGCACTCTCGCTCCGAACCATGGCCTGAACCAGGGCCGGACGCGAGAGATCGCCGCCGCCGATCGCTGCCGTGAGGACACGGCGGTGCTCCGCCCAAGCAGGGCAGACCTCCACCGTATGCTCCACCGTGTCCTCGGGGCGATCCACACAGTGGTGACACCCGGGCGTTTCCTCCCGCTTAATCCTAAACAGGAACCTCCCGAAACATCCATGTCCGGTGAGGACCTTTTTTTTTTTTTTTTTTTTTTTTTTGTTGCCGGGGTGGAAAATCCTCATGGATGTCCTCCGCCCTGGGGTGGGCGGAGGGGTCTGTCAGACTCTTACTGACTAAAAACCACCCCGGTGTTCCCTTCCCACACTTGCACCGGGGATCTTGGGAGCTAGTATTACTTCCGTGATCCCCGGCTAGTGCCGGCCCGCCTCTGCGGGCCACCTCAAGTCTGCGGGGGGGTGAGGTGTTAGACCCCCCCGCGACGTCTCAAAGGGGCGCGCGTGGAACACTACGCGCCGCCACCTCGGGTCCAGTGTGATAGGGGGCGGCGGACGTCCCCGAGTCCGCCGTCCCTGGACCCATTTAGGGGGGCCGGAAGAGGGCATTATCTGCCCTCTGCCGACGCCCGGTGCGCCTGCTGCGGGCCGGGTGAGCGGACGAGATCTCCCGCTCCCTTTCCGCAGCCTCCTTCTGCGACACGACTGTTTCGCAGAAGGATACCACCGCGTCCCAGGACTCCTCGCTGCCGGCCATCGACTCGACCACGGCCGGCAGCGATAGGTCACTGCCTACTCCTGAGATGAGGGCACGGCGAGGCTCCTCCCAAGCGGCACACTCTGCCAGCGTATGCCGCGCCGTGTCCTCCCGGCAGTCGACGCAGTGGTGACACCGGGCGTCCGGCTCCCTGTTTATGCGACACAGGTACTTCCCGAAGCAACCATGCCCCGAGAGCACCTGCGTCACCCGAAACGACAGGGAGCCGTGCCTCCTCCCGAGCCAGGGCTCGAGTACCGGCCGGACCGCCTCGATGGTGGCGAGGCCGGCGGAAGGGCGTGAAAGCCTGTCCCGCCATTCCGCCACCAGGGCTGCGCGAAGCTGTGACCGACGCAACTCCACATGTCGCTGCATCAGCCACTCGCCCCGCGCCCTCGCTTCCTCGCGCCACCGATACAGTGACGCGAGTACTTTCGCCTCGAGGTCCCAGGGCGGGGATCCGGCCAGTACACAAGCCGCCTCGTAGGAGATCGTGCGATATCCCCTGATGACTCTGACGGCCATCGCTCTCTGCGGCTTCCGCAGGACTGCGATGCTTCCGGCCGTCAGGTCAGCCGCCCAGATCGGGGCCCCGTAAAGGGCCATCGATCGCACGATCCCCACGTAGAGCCGCCTACAGGCGGCGCTCGGGCCCCCCAGATTGGGAAGCAGCGTTGACAACGCCCCAGCCGCGCCCAACAATTTGGGCGCCAGCCGCCGGAAGTGGGGGCCAAAATCCCACCGGCTGTCGAGCACCAATCCTAGGTATTTCATGGTGGACTCGACAGCGATTTGAGCCCCCCCAACCACGATGTGTGATCCCGGCGGCGGCGCCCGCCGGGGACCATGAAAGATCAAGGCCTCCGACTTGTTGAGGGCAACCTCCAGCCCTAGGCGACGTATGCGGCTCACCACCTGTGAGACCGCAGCCGTCGCCAGCAACGCTGCCTCCCTGTACGAGCTCCCCCGGGCCGTGACCAGTGTGTCGTCCGCATAACACGTCAGGTCCACGCCCGGCTGGAGCTCGCCCCGCAGCACCCAGTCGTACCCGATGTTCCACAGGAGTGGTCCCACGACCGAGCCCTGTGGAACACCGCACGACATGCGGCGCTGGTTTCCGCCATCACGTCCCGTGTAGGTGACACACCTCTCCGCCAAATAAGCCCCGACGATGCGGCGGAGGTAGGAAGGCACCCGATGGTAACGCAGTGCCTCCCGAATACAGCTCCAGGGCAGGGTGTTGAAGGCGTTGGAGATGTCCAAGGACACCGCCAACATCACCCCGCCCCGGGACACTGCTTCCTCAGCCAGGACTCTCACCCGCGATATAGCGTGGATGGTGGAGCGCCCGTGCCGAAAGCCGAACTGGCTCTCGGCCAGGTCAGGCCCCTCTCCGCAGGTCAGGCCCCTCTCCGCAATGTCCGGTGAGGACCTGCGTCAGGCGTAAGGTGAGGACGCCGTGGCGCCTCTCTAGCCACTCCTCAAAGAGGGGACTTATCGCCACAATTGTGGCGTGCCCAGCGCTGGGTTGCGACAATCGCACTCTCCATGTCGCCATGAGATCCCTCCGGAGCTCGGTCCGCTGTGCCGCGATTTGCCAGCGGAGTTATGCCCCGGAGTTTCGCCTCTTCGCGCCACACCCAAATGTGCGCGAGGACTTTCGCCTCCAGATCCCATGGCGGCAGTCCGGCAAGGAGGCTCGCCGCCTCACGGGAGGCCGTGCGGTATCCCCGTACCATCCTGATGGCCATGACCCTTTGGGACGCGTTCAACCGCTGCGCTGGTCGCAGCCTCAAAGAACGCGCCCACACCGGTGCCCCGTAAAGGGCCATGGACCGCACGATCCCCGCGTAGAGCCTCCGGCAGGAGGCGTTTGGACCGCCCAGATTGGGCAGGAGCCGCTTCAAGGCAGCCCCGGCCCGCTCCAGTCTGGGAGCCAAACGTCGGAAGTGCTCGACGAAGTTCCACCGGCTGTCGAGGACGAGTCCCAGGTACTTCATCGTCGACTCGACGCCGATGTGAACCCCTCCCGCCGTTATCTGGGAACCCGACAGTGGCGCGTTCCGAGGACCATAAAAGCACATGGCCTCGGACTTGTGCAATGCCACCTCGAGTCCCAATTGCCGGATCCTAACGACGATTGTCGCAACCCCACGTGCCGCCAGTTCGGCCGCCGCCTGATGCGAACTCCCTTGTGCCAGGACTAGCGTGTCGTCAGCGTAGCAGACTACGCTGACGCCACTAGGGAGGTCGGCGCGCAGCACCCAGTCGTACCCGATGTCCCACAGATGCGGCCCCAGGACCGATCCCTGTGGGACACCGCACGACATCTCTCGCCGGTTCCACTCTCCTTGGTGACCGGGGTAGATGACGGCCCTGTCCGTCAGATATGCCTCGACTACGCGACAGAGGTAGGTCGGCATCCGGTGATATCGGAGTGCCTCCCTGATGCAACTCCAGGGCAGGGTATTGAAGGCATTGGCGATGTCAAGAGACACCGCCAAGACGACCCCACCCCGGGCCACAGCATCCCCCGTCGTGAGGGCTCGAACGCGCATGATGGCGTCCACCGTAGAGCGACCCTTGCGGAAACCAAACTGGCTCTCCGCCAAATCCGGCCCCACCCGTACCAGCCGCCCGACAAGGCGGTCTGCAATAACTCTTTCAAAGAGCTTGCCCACCTCGTCGAGCAGCACGATGGGCCGGTAAGCGGACGGAGAGTCCGCTGGGCTCCCCGGCTTCTTAATGAGGACCAGTTTCCCCGTCTTCCAACGAAGTGGGAACTGGCCCCTCTCCAAGCATGCGCTTAGGAGCCCTCTTAGTCGAGGCCCGAGAGCCTCCAAGGCCAGAACCCAGGCTTTTCCAGGCAAGCCGTGGGGTCCTGGGGCGGTATTCTTGGCATTCAGCCTACGTACCGCCACTCTCAGGTCTACCTCGGTCACCTCCGAAGAATCGTCGTCGTCGTCGTCATCGGCGGTGTGGTCCGCATCGGGCACCGCAGGAGGCGGAGCCATGGGCGGGGGAGTATGTTCCCCTCGCGAAGGGAACAGAGCGCTCACCACGTCCTCCACGAGCTGGGGCCGGAGACTCTGCGTCATTGGGGGAGCCCATGGGCGGAGTTTATCCCGCACCCCTTTGTAGGGGCGTCCCCACGGGTCTCCGTTGAGAGTCTCCAGCGACTCCTCGCGGGCCAGTCCTCTGGCCCGCTGGATCTCCGCTCGGAGGGCGTTCTTAGCCTCTCTGTACCCCTCGTACAGCTCCGCCTGAATGGCTTCCGTATCTGGAGGGCGGATACGGAGCCTGCGGTGCCTGGAATACCGGCGCCGCGCAGCAACGCACGCCTCGCGTAACGCGGTCAGCTCGCGCGACCACCAGTACACCTGGCGCCGGGCACGTCCGGGCTGGACCCGGGGCATTGCCACGTCACAAATTTTGGACATGGCCTCCCGGAACCACTCCGCCTCGTCGTTGATGTTGGCAGGCCTATCCGATGATGACACCCAGGCCTGCACGATCGAGGCTTCCAGGTGGAGCTCCCGGTCCAGGTGCTTCAGCGCCCACCGCGGACCACTCGGGGCCTGTCGGACCGGCGCGCTCGAGGTCGGGGCGGAGACGTCAAACCGGATGTACCGGTGATCGGAGTGTGTCTCCACCCCCTCCATGACGCGCCAGTCGATGACACGCGGCGACAGAGCGGGGCTGGCGAACGAGATGTCCACCACTGATTCACCCCGCATCCACACACACGTGGGGACAGAACCCCGGTTTAGGACAACCAGGCCTGTCTCCAGGGCCCAGTCCTCCACCATCCTGCCCCTCGTGTCCGTATACCGGGAACCCCAAGCCACGTTTTTGGGATTGAAGTCCCCGAGGACGAACACGGGGAGGGGATGGTACCCGACGACGACGACTCTCAGCTCCCCAAGGGAGTTGTGGAACTCGGCGAGAGTTCGGTTCGGGGAGAAGTAATCTCCTACCACGACAATCTACCCGAACCGTGCTGCCACGCAATCCTGTCCCCTCTTGACGGCCTGGAGGGACGGGGTACCGGCGGCGGCTGACGAAATTAGGGTCACTGAGCCGCTCAGGTCCTCCACCCAGTCATCCCTGGGCGGGACAAAGTACGGCTCAGCGACCACGGCGATGTTAATCGACCACTGCGCCATGCTCTGGAGCAACAGATCCTGAGCGGCGGCGCAGTGGTTGATGTTCGCCTGGAGGAGGCGTAATGGGGCCATTTATTGGCAGTCCATTCGAGCTTTCTCCCGGGCCCCTTGAGATGGCCCTGCCGTGGTGTTAGCGGCGACGACTGCAGTAGAGGCGGCCATGGCGGCTGCAATGGTGGCGGCTGCGGCGGTGACGACAGGGTTGGAGGGCTTGCCCCTTCCCCTGGTTTGGGAGGGGGAGCGCAGGCCTTACCCCCAGCCCGGTGACCGGCCGGCTTGCCAGCCGCCGCACAAGCAAAACAGTGCGGCGTGGCATTACAAGAACCGGCTTTGTGACCGGGCTGACCACAGCGGAAGCAGTTGTCGCTGCGGTCCACCTCCGAGGTGCAGTGTGCTCCCACGTGGTGGCCCACGCGGCAGCGGAAGCACCTCAGGGGTCTGGGTTCCAGCAGTTTCACCTGTGCGGATACCCAGCCCACCCGGAGTCTTCGGCCCTCCCCGGCTATGTTTTGCGCCACCGACACGGGGCAGCTCACCGTTATGGCTTGCATGCCCGTGGAGTCAGGGCGGATGGAGCCTGCCCTCACCTGCTCGACAGAGCACCCCTCAGTCCTGGCCACGGCGGCCACAACGTCCTCCGCCGTCACGCAGTCGTCCAGGCCCAGGATGCGTATGTCAGCGGACTTTGTGGGCCTGGACACTCGGACCTCCTCCGCATTGAGGGACGCTCTCAGTCTCTCGGCCATGGCGTCAGCGGTCGGGCCGCTTGCCGTACCGGGGATTTTGAGCATCCGGGCTCCAGTCGCCGTGACTTTCATTCTGAGGCCCTCGGTGACGCCGATCTCCTCTAGGTTGACCGCCTTCCACGCCTTTGTTAGGACTTCGCGGTACGACACGCCCTTCTTTGCCGCTTCCGGCTGTAGTGTGATCACTACAGCTGCGGACTTCGGGGCGCGGAGCCTAGCCGCGACGCCACGCTTCTTGCGTTGCTGCTGCCTTTCCTTCTTTTTGGCCGCCCTTGCTGCCTTACCCGCCTTCCTGCTCTCCCCGGCTACCTGCCATTCGGCGTTGGCCGTAGAGGAATTAGTAGGCGGGGGGGGGGGGGGGGGCAGGGGCGACCGTCCCGCCACCACGGCTGGGGCCCTCGCCTTCTGCACAGCCGTCTGCGCAGCCGTCCCGCCCTTCTTGGGGATGAGCGGCACCGCTTTCGCCGGAGGCGCGGGTTTGGCCGCGGCGTTGGCCGCAGGCTTAGCCGCAGGCTTAGCCGCAGGCTTAGCCGCGGGCGTGGCCGAGGCAGCCACGGTGGCGGCAAAAGTGGCCGGCCTGCTCGCCGCTAGCGGTGGGCGCAGTACTATGCCCTCCAATACGGAGAACCGGTTGCTGAGTGCAGCCAGCTCCTGTCGCACCAGGGTCAGAACCCGGTCCTCCGCCGGCAAGGGCAGGCCCTGCCCATGCTGCGCTCCCCCCTGGGGCACCTCCCGTGGTCCAGCTCCTCGAAGCTGGGCCAGGTCCGCTCGGAGCTCCTCATTCTCCTTTCGGAGAAGCTCCATGGCGGCTATCAATCGGCCTACCTCGTCCGACGAGGGCCCGACTTGGGGGGCTCTCGCTGCCGCCAAAATGGAGGCAATGGCAGCGGGGACGACCTTGTCTTTTGAGGACTGAATCCTCTTCAAGGCCACCCCCCTGATCGCTGCAGTCACGACCTCCTCGAAACTACTACTGGCCGCTCCCTTCGCCTTGGAGCTGCCAGCGGCGTCCGGCTCACCGCCCGAGGACTCAGAGAGGGCCGCCCTGCGGCTGGTCACTCCAAGTTTTTCTTCCACCTCCATTTGATCCGGGGTGGTGAGCCCTCTGCCCACCCCCTGTTTCCGAACCCCACCCAGGCTGCTGATCTTTTTGCGAGCCGTGCTTATTCCATCTTCAGAGGACGACCCCTGGCCGTCCCCTGGTTTGGAGCGCTTAAAGAACTTGCTGTTCTTCTCTGCAGCCCCCACATCAACGCGCGCCAGGCTCTTAAAAGAGCCCTTCGCGCCAGATGCGGCGTCGGACTCCGACTCCGCATCACTCCACTCCTCTTCTACGTCTTTTGGTTTTGTTTGTTTTTTATTGTGTTCCATTATTATTCCCACGAGTGTGGGGGATCTAAAAAGTCCTTCCTAGGGTTACCCCCTGTGCCTAGGTAAGTGTGACATTTGTAACCCAACCCAGAGATTCCACTGGGGTGGAACTGGGGGTGCGCTCACGACTGATGCGCCACCTCTAACTACAAAGTTACAGATGACACTACTCCTCAGCCATTCATACCCTCGCCGCGCACCAAAACTTGATATTAGAGGAATTTTTTATAGAGGTTTACATCCTCGCGATCCGGGCGACTAAGCCAAGATCCTCGTCCCGTTCCAAGTCACAAAACATGACCGTGATCTCTTTCCGGATTACGATTTCGACGGGTGCAGACTCCTGCTGCTAGCTCGTTGGCAGGGTGAGTGCACAACGAGCGCCGCCCCTGCTTCTCCAAAATGGAGAAACATCCACCAATTTTGGCCTATTTGGGCCCGTCCTCCACGGACTATCCTTTTTTTTTTTTTTTTTTTTTTTTTTTTCACGCTGAGAAATGCATTACGCATGCCCGCTCGTGGGGGACGAGTCGGGGTATGTGGGACTCCTGTCACTACAGTATACCCACTAAAACTCAGCGGTGTTCCCACATCGCCGTGTTGGGAGGGCCATGGGATAACGGCTCAGCCTTTTCTTCCACAACCCTCCCGGCGCATGCCCGCCTAGCTGGCGGGCCCCTCACGCCCCCCCGTTACTGGGGGGCTACGGGAATGGCCGGGAACACCTGGCCATTCCCGTCCGACACTGGTGGAGGCCTGTGCAATACAGGTAAGGGTGCCCCCGCACCCGTTGCCTGCTGGCCTCCACCTGGGAGGAGTCGGAGATGACGTTCAAACTGACGTCTTCTTCGACCCCTCCT
Organism: Tiliacea citrago; assembly: GCA_963921375.1. NCBI lineage: Eukaryota > Metazoa > Arthropoda > Insecta > Lepidoptera > Noctuidae > Tiliacea > Tiliacea citrago. The sequence goes on from OY992798.1 coordinate 13,993,624, forward strand.
CCGCCTTCGGAGCGGCGCCGCGGCAGGATCGTCCTCCCGCGTGCGCTCTGCCGCCTCCTTCTGGGACATGACGTGTTCGCAGAAGGAGGCGACTGCCGCCCAGGACCCCTCATCCCTCAGCATGGCGTTAACCAAGCCGGGGAGTGAGAAGTCCGATCCAATCACCGCGTTCAGACTGTGGCGCGGCTCGGACCACGACGGGCACACCTCGAGGGTGTGCTGCGCCGTGTCCTCCGCCGCGCCACAGTGGTGGCACGACGGCGTCTCCTCCCGTCCGATTCGATGCAGGTACGATCCGAAACAACCGTGTCCGGACAGCACCTGCACAAGACGGAACGAGAGGAACCCGTGCGACCGCTCGAGCCAGTCTCGCAGGACTGGCCCAATCGCGTCGAGGGTTCGGCGGCCGAAGGCTGCAGTGGCGAGTTCCCCCGTCCAATGGACGACGATGGCGTCTTTCGCCTCCCGCCGGACTGCAGCCCGCTCTTCCGGGGCTGGGCGTTCTCCTCTCGCCCTCCACCCCGCCGTCCATTCATACACTCTGGCGAGCACCCACGCCTCGAGTTCCCAAGGAGGGGTGCTGGCCAGAGCGCATGCTGCCGCAAAGCCCACTGTGCGATGGGCCCGCACCACACGCTGTGCTATGGCCCGTTGGGGTGCCCGCAAGGCCGCGGCGTTCTCCCTCCTGTGGAGGGAGTCCTCCCAGATGGGAGCTCCGTAGAGGGCCATACTCCTCAAGATGCCGGCGTAGAGTTGCCGGCATCGCGCGCTAGGCCCCCCCAAGTTGGGAAGCAGCCACGAGAGGGCGCCCGCGGCCTTCAGCAGGCGCGACGACAGCCCGCTAAAATGCGGACCGAAGCGCCACCTGCTGTCGAGTACAAGGCCCAGATATTTCATCTGGGCCTTCACCTCAATTCTGGCGCCCTCCACAAATATGTGGGCGTCAGGTGGGGGGCGCTGCCGAGGGCCGTGGAAGTACACGGCCTCGGTCTTGTGCAGCGCCACCGTTAAGCCTAGACGGTGGATCCTCCCTGCAACCAAGGATCCGCCCGCTGATGCCAAATTGGCCGCCTCCCTGAAACTCCCCCCCCGGGCGGTGAGGAGAGTGTCGTCCGCATAGCAGACAACACTCGTACCTCGGAGGAGAGTTCCCCGCAAGAGCCAATCGTAGCCGACGTTCCAAAGGAGAGGTCCCAAGACTGACCCCTGCGGAACGCCGGCCTCAACGGCGTACCGCCGGACTTGGCCAGTCCTATCCACCAGGAGGATCGCCCGATCCTCCAGGTAGCTGGCCAGCAGACTGCGCATGTGTCGAGGCAACCTAACTATATTAATTATATGTACATTTTATTAAACTATCTTAATTATATATACTAAAATATGGTATATACAATATATTTAACTATCTATCCTAACTTAACCTAACCAGTGGGTTCGTCCACCGCGGACTATAGTGTCCGCCTTTCCACTCTGCGTCCGCTCGACCTCCCTCTGTTAGCAGAGGGGGGAGCGGACAACCGACGATCGGCCTCACCAGACCTAAGAGCCTTAGGCTCTCCCCCCCACGCAGAAATCCGCCGCAGTCAACACCCTCTCCGACATGGAGAGACTATTGGCCGCGCCCAGGGTGCACCGGCCCGACGACTGCTCTTTCCCCCGAACGTATTCGCAAGGAACGAGCAGCAGTCAAGCACACGAGGAGGTTCTCTCCACCCTAAGGTGGATATTCGGAAACGCGTGTCCATGGATAATCGGAATTCACTTCTGATTGTTCTTCCGACTTTTTACCCCAAGTACAGTCGACAGTGGAATAAACTTTTTTAATAAAATAAAAACTTGCATCCTGTATTTCTAAAAATCATATTTTCTTTAAACAAAAAAAAACATTACTTACCCACCAACTAAATAAAAAAAAAAAAAAAAAAAAAAATAGAACACCAAAGTAAGTAAAAAAACTATTTTCAGCTTTGACTTTTCAAACTAGAAGTAAGTACCTATTACTAAGTATTTTAATTTTCACGAAGTATCTTGGGCCAGTTTCTATCATGTTTCTCTAAATGACTGTACACAGCCGAGGGGGAAAATCGGGAGAAAAATAATATATGAATTTCTATTATCCACCCCAGACGGGGTGGATACATGAACTTCCGTTTTCGAATATCCACCCTAGGATGGCTGTTTTAGGGTGGATAAACGGAATAAGCCGTTTGTATGACTAGAAAAGTACAGTTATTTTGGCGCTAAACCATTCGTATCAGTCACAGCACCTGTTAATAGTTTTATCACGTTGTTTCGCCATTGATTTACTTAATGAAGATATTGTATTATCATTAAATACAAATTTTATTTTATTTCAAGGACATCAGCTGAACACTAATGAGTGTTTTGAAATTTCTTGAAATAGTTTGCTAAATAATAGGAAAAAATACTGACTAGGTTTTTTTTACGAAAATTTGGTTTTGAACATTATGTTTCTGCTATATTTTGTATGGAACTAGAAAAAACTGGTCCAGCCACGTGCAAATAGACCATTTATAATGATGTTGATGATATTTTTGAATGTTCAAAATCAAAAGTAGTTTCTTGTATAAAGATAATCAAACGTCAGTCTCGGATAACTTGTTGCGAATTTTAGTGATTTTCTACGAATACCTACTTAATTTATTTGAAATATCCCTTTCAGCCACATGCAAAACAAAAACTCGACTTTTTAAACCACAAATAATCTTGTTTAAAGTCCTTTTCCCTCACTAACAATGAACAAAATTGATCAAAATCATTCAATTTCATGCATGGCCCCTTAATTCATACGGAAAAGTATTTTTTTAAGGTAATTGAGGTTAGTCACACAATGTGATTGCTATTGTACAAATTAACAAAAAAAGATAGAATTCATTAGGGCTCATGAAACGCTTGAAACATTTGACCACAGACTGCATATTTTTACAATGTTTGCTAAAAATATCGAAATAACTACAAAATTTTGGATTTTTACTTTTATTAATTCACAAATTCATAAAATCCAAAGTTTATGATGCCAAAATAAACAAATGTATCTATGTATCGCCTAAAAATAAATACCTTCTCTTGAGCTATAGTTGCAGTTATGAGGTACCTACCACCCATAGACATTAAATTATTTACTTAAAAATAGACGGGACATAGCGAACAAAACCGTAATCCGATACATTTGCCCTAGTGGGCAAAAGTCTCTCAGTCTAGTGTGGTACGCCTGCATGTCAAGTCGCATTCGTGTCCACCAAAAGAAAATTATTTTCGAAGTATATATGCCGCCGAATTGTGCATCATGGTATTGCAAATCACGTAGTGATAAAACGACTAGACTTCTCACGGTTTATTTTCGTTTCAAGTATTTAGATAAAATAAATAATTTTCTTAGATGATTCAAACTATCTGACCGTTGGTAATTAAAGGTTGGTGTCGGTAAAACTGTAACATGTCAAACTTAGCTATAATGCAATGTTGCTATATTACGCTAGATGGCGTTACTGAGACATGGGATCACAATTTTTTCTATGACATTACTTCTGATAGCCTCTCTATGAAAGAAGAAAGAAAATACGTTTATTTGCGGTAAACATAACGCAAAGAAATAAAAACACAAACACGAAAGAACAAGTTGAGGGAAAATATGCGTCACATTCACGCAAAACGGCCATCGCTCAGCATAATGCTGCGACCCTATGCTAGACAGAGCCCCAGCGCTGGTTTTCAGCGACAGCCGGCGTTGACGTGATGACGTCAACCGGTGCAGCATAATGAGATAAAAATAAACAAAATAAAATAAATGCAATACTTCGTGTATGCCGGATTACAAAGCATTATTGGTATTCAGATCCTAATTTCAGTATACTTTGTGTACCTACAGAAAAAGGGACCTCACTTCCAGACATCCGCACAAACGAATAAACATAAATTATAAAGTGGTACACCCATTCGTTCTTTTACACACACATCCCTTCAAGCAGGTTTTTTAGCTCACCGCCTTTGTCCGTCTCAGCACGAACAATGTCCGGGTCTACAATATATCGTAAGTCTTTGTTAAAATGGCCGCCTTGCCCAGTATTCAACGGCCTAATTGATTCATGAGGCATATGAGCCTGCGATAAGACCTTAATAACGACTGATATGGCACTTAATTAGTGACGACTTTAGCCTGAATATGGGTAACGATAAGACTGGGCACGGGAAAGTTGGCTGGGCATGGTAATGGTCGCTCACTCTGATAAAATTTTGAGCCTACCACGGATAAAGGGAATTACAATTTCATGTAACTGTATGATATGAAGTTCGAGCCTGCCACGTTAAAGGATTAAGTAGGTAAAGAGAAATTAAATCAAGTGATTTTCTGTTATCTGATGGTAGCCAAAAACATTTTATTTAAGTAATATCTTATCTTAAGGACGCTATTACAAAAATTGCAGTTTTTCGGTACATTTTGCGGCAAAATTTAACTAAACCAAATTATAGATTACTCCTCCATCTCCATTGGTAGCAATTTTTTATTCGAAAATGTAGGTTCATAATATTGTAAAAAATAATATCCGTTGCCTCTTCACACAAAATTGACGATATCGTGTTGAGTTTAGGAACATTTTTCTTCAATATAATAATATAAATTTAGTTATTAAAAATATTTTATGTAAGCAGACATATTCAACTCAAAAAGTTAGCAAAAAGAACTATCAAAATGTTATAAATAGTCTCAGAAAATGATGTTGAAAAAACCTATTTTTTATTTAAAAACACTGTCGGTAATGTTTTTTGTCCCGTTATTTAACAAACCATATGAAGAAATTTAAAAATCACTTACTGGGCTTCAGCTATTCGTGTAATAAAATAAAATAAAATATTTTATGATTATAGAATATCTTCATTAAGTAAATGAACGGTGAATTAAGCTATATTTTCGAGAGCGCAAAAGTGATGAAACTATTAACAGGTGCTGAGACTGACACGATTTATCACCACGAAAACTGTACTTTTATAGTAACATAGACTTAATGTTTCAATTATTTCAAGCTTTCTCACAATTAGATAACAAATTGATGAAAAACGTTTTTTTTCTGTGATAACTCAAAACGGCGAAGGAAAAAATTGTGATGAAACCGGCATGTCCTAGAATTAAAAATTCGAAGACATGTGAAGTTTACCAACCCGCACTGGGCCCGCGTGGTGGATAACAGCCCACTCCCTCTCGAAAACAGGAGGCCTGTGTCCCAGCGGTGGGAACGTTATAGGCTGATTATCCTTATCTTAACAGTGAAATTCGCGCCCTCGCGCCCCTAGTAGCCGCAGGAGACGTCCCGGGCGTCGGATGTCGCAGGCCGATTCCCGGCCACCGTAGGCTCGGGCTTGCGCACGGTGAGCGATGGGTAGCTCGCCGTCCGATAAGGACCAGACCCGGGTCGACGCGCGGTGCGTTGTGTTCCACGCGCGCCTCAAAGAGATGTCAGCACCAACTGACGGGGTCCGTTAGGGCCAATGCCTGCCAGGGTTGCGAGTTTGTCTGAAAGGGATATCGTAGCCCTGGCACACAGGCAACGGAAGGAACACGGGTGGGTTTTAGTCAGTAAAAGTCTGACACGCCCTCCCGCTCCGGCCAGAGCGGGAGAAGTTATTTGATAAGTTCCCACCCAATAAAAAAAAAAAAACACGTTCACTGTTCACAAAGCAGATACAGTAAAAATTCGGCGTGCGTGAATCATCTGTGATTCACGGGACGGAGCAAAGGTTAACTCTAAAATATATTTTTGAGCCATACCAGACTTGTATATCAACCGAGATACCTTTAAGTCACGTAATGAGAGCCGCTGCTTATCTTCCTCCCTCTACATCTGTGGTACTTACATATTCTTATTACGATCCGCGATAATAACATTAATTTAGATGAGTCCTGCATAATTTCAGCAGCGTGTAATAGACTGACACACATTAGGGCAGTATAATCCTTTGTAATATTGGTTTATAGCGGCAATTAAAAGTACCGTTAAACTAAACTGGGGGTACGGAAAGAAGGGTTCGGGTAGCGCCAATGCTTCTGTTTTATGTTAAGTCTGGTAGTAAGTGTCAATGGATGTTTAAGTGTGATTTAACGATTTTAAAGCGCCTAGCACCACTGAAATCCTGTATAATTATTATTAAAGTACAGCGTAAAAGTGTGAAGTCAAACGTACATTTAAATTAACGTAGGTGGTATTTTTGAAAGCATGTCCTACGTTAATAGACTACTTAAGTTAATAGCCGAGGCTATGGGTACCAAAAGACAATAAATACAATAAGCTCAAAGAAAATTACAGTAAGTTTATCGGTTCATCTACTTCGAAATACGGGAGGTATTTAATATAGCCACGCATTCCCTTAATACCGCTAGAACAAAACTACCCGGGCTATAAAAGAGTTTTCGAGTAAAAAACTTCTTATCAGGCCTGCATCGTGATCAGAGTGTGCAGTACAGGATCGTCGCCAGGATTTGCGCGTGATTTTGCAGAATTTCACCCTCATACGACGCGCTTGTTTTTTTTTTGGCAAGAAATATCTTATCTCACCCAGGGGAAGATAAGTTCACAGGGGAGTTTTATTAACGACAGTTTCGGAGTGGGGCCCGCAAAGATTACGCGGTTCTATCATGTTCGAGTTTGCTCACTTATGTCAGACGTGTTTACCGACGGGGAAACGTTTACCGACGTCTTTAGCAAGTTTAACTACAACAAAGAAATGAAGAATGATAGCTAGGGATTGTTTAGAAGAAACTAATGGTTTCTACATCAGTTTTCACTTTGCTAACTTGCGCTCCGATGCTCTCTAAGAATATCGAAAGGGTAATTTATACCGAAGATATTTTTGTGATACTGAAAATGTTAAGAATAAGCTTAAAATCAATCTTGAGTTCGAAACCTTATTCTCGCTTAAGGTAATTAGGTCAGAAGGCTATAAATAGTCGGCTGGCGCTATAAAAAGCGTCAACACTTTACCTGAGAGGCTCGAAGCACGTTGTTACCTTAGTTAGGCCCTCCAGGGTATTTGTAGGGTCCATAAGTAATCGCCATGAAACAGGAGAGCCTCTGGTCGTTTATCACTTGGTCTAATAGAGGTTTTTACCTAATGTCTTCATTCTTTCCGAGGCGGTTTTTGCTCGCCTTCCCCTATTTGTCCCGCAGCAAGGAATTCCGCTGAAACTTACGTCCTGACCTTAATTAGTTTCTGCTGAGTGTTTTGTTTTGATATTATAATTTTAAATTAATAAATTATAATTAGCAAAAAGTTGTGACGTATTTTATGGATTTTAATGTCACTTACATTAAAATCCTAGTATGTAGGTACTTAATTCAATTCAATGCTTATTATATCAAATTCTACATTAGAGGTATTAATGTATGTATTAGAAAACAAAACAATTGTTTTATAACGTAGCTAATTGCCTCAACCTTAATCCATCACAATTAAGATATCCTATTTAATCCATCAGCTTCCTCAACGAAAACGAACACCCACTTACAAATACCGTATATTATTATCTACAAACGCAAGTATATATCTAATCACAATACGCCGCCGTCCGGAGTAAAAAGGTTGAAATTAGCGAACAATGCTGTCGTGGCCAGGGTTATGCTTAGCAACGCCGAAAATTACCGCTCCGAGTAACTAATACCCGTGAGACTCAGGTGGCACAACACTGGGGTAGAGGCTTAAACGATTTCCCTTTCCCCTAAAGCGTGCCGTGTTATTGCAGTAAAGCCTAGTTTCAGGTTAGAACAACACTTACCTGCTACCGTAATAGTGTTGGGCGTTTTTAGCTGACGTCATCAGTTAAGGATAAGCTTTTTTGCTGTTTCCAGCGCCGTTTTAACAATTGTGTTTTCCTGCGTTGCGCCAAAATATTTTTTTAATTGGGATTCTTGTTGTGTTTTTTCGCAGAAACGAAAGACGACAGTGTGTTTTTTGTCAAACTGTTTCAAATGAGTGGCCCTAATATATCATTAATAACTTATTACCTACACGAGACGATTACTAATTTGCAGGTCAAAAAAAATCTGCTCGTATTACCTACAGGTAATAAGTCACCATTTTATCCTGTTTAAAAAACAACAAGTTCACCAACAGATTTTCAGTACCATAATGCACCCAACATTGTATCACGTTTCCCGATTTTACAAAGGCATCCAGCCTAGCTAATGTCGGCTACATTTCTAACATATCTGGCCGGATCTCACCGGCAGGCTCGCCGGGAGAGGTGCGTAATGCAATGAAGTCCGGATCCATCCGGCAGGCAAGTCCATTCCGTGCGGCCGCACCGGCACCGGCTATTAGGTGTTAACTTGGACATGAACAGGAATGCGGTTTGTCTCCGACGTATATAGGAACGCACTAATGGACAAGTGTCGGGAGCTGGCTTTAACTCGACGCCGCCGGTCCGGCTTCGATTCGTTAACTTAACGTATCGAATTTGCGCGGAGAGTAATGTCCGGCTTCTAGTTACGTACTATTATTGGTTGTAACTGTGTTTTGGGTAATTTTGTTAAGCTTGGTCTCTAGAGAATAGCTTAGTCAAGGAAAATCGAATAATGGGTTTGGTATGGCTTATGTAGGTACTACTGACGAGGAAAGAAAATGTTTCACAGAGGCAGTTTTCCTTATTGCTGGGTACATAATTAATTTGATTAAATTAATTATTATTATCGGGAGTGTCTTTTTTTTTCTCAGCTTTTAGGCTGGATTTTAGCTACATTTACGGGCCAAAGCCAAGTAAATGCAGCGTGTGTACTTTCGTCTTACTGCATACATTTCCTAACGATTATGCATGTGTTTAGGATGGCGGCTTTCTGCATATTGGTGTAAAGGGATTCTTCTAGATCTATTGATTTCAGGCTACGGAGTAGATAGAGAAACACCTGTCGTGGACAGAACTACAGAAACAACATAAACTTTATCTTGTCTCCATATTCTTGTAACTTCTTCTATAGGCTCAAGTTTACTATTATTACCTGTCTTTGTCATATCTCGGAACTCTGGGATCCCGGACCTTTGGAAGTCGTACGAGGGGCCAAAGCCAACTCGCAGAGGCCCCTTAGGCAATTTTAAATGAGGAGGAGGCACCGACCGATGATTATCCCTTTATGCACTATGCAAGTGCACCCCAAGGGCAACCCCCGGTTGGTGCAGGACTATTGCAGAACATGGAAACAAAATATATTGGGCTATTGGTTTGCGTGGCTGTGGACTGGTTACCTAGAACTATGGAAAGACTATGGCCCCTGCCTGACCAATATTTTAAATACAATACACAGATAAATGGCAGGGGGTGTGACTTGCACACTCAATAATGGGCCCCCGAAAACTGTCGCTAGCACATAGTGTCGTAGTGACAAGGGGGCAACATGTCCTGAGGTGCTTATGAGGAGTTTAGAGGTATTCCACGGCTATCAGGACAATTCCGGCAGTACGGTCATGATTCCTACCAGCATCCTAACGAGATACTTCCTTCCTCCGAGCATGTTTGCTCTTGCGAATCTGCACTCAAGCCAGCCAATAAAGGCAAGAATGAGGTGGGAGCTCTGTTCCTCGTCAGTGTTCACCCCAGCCAGCCAATAAAGGCAAGCCAGAGGTGAGGAACAAGACTTCTCCCGGGAGATAGGGTCCGTGGGGTCGCTACTGCCCAACAGCTCGCCACATGCTGCCCTGCGGGTTTTTGTATCTCTCTTGGTCTGGCTTCTCACCCAAGACCCGTTCCGGCAAAGTAAACTCTACCGGCACAGACCTAGAGTTCGGAGCGCACAAGCCCCACCACGACGTCAACGAAGAGATACGGCGGTGGGGTTATTATTATTATTTATTGTTATTATCACCGCTAAAAAAGCGCCTTATGTGCATCGACAACAATATTATATTTAGCGGTGACCCTATCAGGATAATATAAGTTTTTATACCAAAATAAAGCAAATCCCCCGAAGAGAAAGACAGACAGAGCTTTTGATGGTCCTTTGTGCAAATCCCATTCCGTGCGGTGTCCGTAGTGAGCGCCCCTGTTTCGGCACCATAAGTCATGGTGGCAAGACACATTGATCCCAGATTTGTCAAGTCCAATACGCTACTAATATTACAGGTGGTTCCGAACGTTGCTTCCTAAAGCCTTTGGAAATGGTCCAATCGACTGGACTTTTCTTGGCTCTCGATTCCTTTTCAAAGCATTTGTGTGTTTGGATAGTTGGTGTTTTGTGTTCTATCAATACCTGCGAAAAAGAAATGTACCTATGGTGTTTAATAGCACATTGTGTAGTGTGGTTATAATGTTTTTATTTATGTTCGTTATTGACTTGGTCCCTACTGAAATGAAATTGTTTATTCTGTAAATAGGATATTGTAATCTATAATTTAAAGGAAGGAGCGAGACAACCCCAACACAAGTATTATTAATTACTTACTGGGGCTGTTTCATTCACATGTGTAAATGTAACCGTTTGAGACACAATAAACAATTTTATTTTTACTTTTATACGTCATATTAAAAAATAAGCTAGATGGAAACAACATTTCCTATCTGACTACCCCTGAGAAGAAATTGCGAAACGAACTCAGTGGTCAAAGTCTCTTTTAAAGTCCAGACATAATTTTAGTCAAATAATGTGGATCCGTGTCTGAAATGGTCTTTTGAAGAAATAACCACACAAATTTGAGTGGACTCGTGCAGCTCAATTCAAAACTTAAGGAGCTCAACAACTCGACGAACGATACCAAAGGACATTTGGGTAGGCCGCGTAAAGTGCTCAAAATGCCAGACCATCATTAAAACTAACTGAGAAAGAAAAGAAGGGAAAGAAAAAAAGTAATAAATATAATACTTTTCAAAGTATTATATTTATTATATGTATAATATTTACTACTTTTTTATTAATGTAATTTTGTATTTAAAAATCATCATTATATATTATAATTATATAAATATTGATATAATTATAATATATAATGATGATTTTGCATAATAATTAAAATATCAAGTTTTGAGCAGCTCAATCCAAGCTTTTTTGTCTTCTAAATAACCAGAAATTTTATAGTACGAGTTTTTACAAAATTTTGTTTTAATACAGTTTTAAATCGTTTAATCGGTAACTGTGACCTATACTGATGTTGTAGGCTTAACCTTTTGTGTATAAAAATCAACAGCAAATAATATGCTTTACTTTTAAGAGCAAGCAGTCTAAATTAAATTTCGAACGCATGCTCCGCCCGTCGCCACTCCGTTATGTGCTAAACGCTAATACATCAGTAATAAAGTTGAATATCACATGCACTCTTTGATCGTGTTCGAGCATGAAACTAAGTAGCGTAAGTCTCAATTCTTATTTCGTTTATAACTAAAATAATAATTAATCTAGAGAAAAAATATCTTGTGTCGGGACAATAAACTATATTTTCTTGCTATGAATATTTATTTTAGACATAAAAGCTAAACAATCTTGTTTTGTTTTTTATCCTCCTCATCCTTAAAAAAGACATGATTTTCGAATAAAAAATGTATTGAGAGAAAATATTACAATTACGTAACTGTCTTCAACATGGAAAGAAAAAGATCCAATAAATCATATACTAAAGTTTCATTTTGCTTGTATGTGTGACCGTTTCAAAATATTCATGCAAATTAACATAAAAATAGAGAGCCTCGTCTTAAATCTCACAACATAATATTCGATAACATAACACCAAGAACAAAGCTCAGTAATATCTACAAGTTTCAGAAACCGCACTTAATATCGCAGGTAGGTACGGAAGCATTTCACTTAACGCAGTTATGAAATTTCCCCGCTGTATCGACTTTACATTGTGGAAGTCTGTAACAACGCTGCCAATAGGAACTTAAGATACAGCAAAACTATGCAACAATGGACTGGTGCCGATTAGTGTTACAGAAACTCGTGTTGGTGACAATGGAGGAGTGTAAATGTATCTGTAGATAGTGTTTGGGGTATTCTATTGAGTTCTAGTTAGTCAATACCTAGATATTAATAAATAGTTGTCTAACGTACTTTGTTTAGTATTGGTGTTGGTTATGTATAAAATACACCGGACGGAGGAACTCATGGCTAAGTAATAAAAGCATGCGTCGATACGTCAGGGTAAGCTATACGCTTGCCGGGGTTGGTCCGTGGGTGGGTAACCATCTTTACCGAGACTCCTCTGTGCCTCGGAAAGCACGTTAAGCCGTTGGTACCGGCTGTCAATCGTGGATCTTTGAGAGTCATTACGGGTCGTCAGGAGCCCGAAAGTCTGACATCCAGTTTTATCAAGGGGTTTTACCCAGTTACTGGGTTGTGGAAGTCAGATAGGCAGTGGTTCCATGTAAATCATTATGAGTAGCACATAGCAGTATTTGAAGGTTCTAAAACATTTTCACATTTACAACATCGACGATTGACAAACACAAAAATATTTTTATCTATACCCTGTTGCACACCGTTTTAGCAAACACGGTTATGTTGCGAAATAGTTTCATTACGACATAAATGTATTATCATGATGTTTGTAGAGGTCTCCCCGGCGTCTCGGCGAACTCGTAGCGATCCGTCGAACATTCCTGCTATATTTCCCGGGTGTAATGCCGAACTTAGGAACAAAGCATCCCTTGTACCGTCTAATGCCGAACATGGGTTAGTGCGTCGGCAGCCGGTTCAAGCCGTCACCGCTAGTACCGCTACACATACACAGCCGCACAACTAATTGTTTGTGGGAAGAGACAACTTCGAAGCGGTCGGTGGTTTGAATGTCCAATTGTTTATTTCACTTCGTCAATAAATATCAAATGACATGCCCTTATTTCGGTGAGTATTCGACTTTTTTGCAAAATTATTGGTTATCTAAAGATGTAAATAACTTTTTACAGTTTTGACCCAAAATATTTTCAGTTACATACCTACTTAGAAGGTGTACATGTTTAATTAGGTATAAGACGATGCTTCGCTCATATCCACTTTTAGGAGCCATTATTATGAGTATACGAAAGTTAAAATTTCCGTGCTAACTTGTTGAGCTACGACATAACACCGTAACTTCATTCGTGAAGCGAACTTGTGAAATTTATATTTAAGGCGCTACTAAGTTAAACCCGGCTTGCAAACGCCTCAGTTTTAGAGACAACGGTAGGGAAAACGGGCGACGAAAAGCGGGCACTTTAGAATTTTAGAAATTTTGCACGGAAAACTTTGTAATTTCACAACGAGCGTTTTGGTCTGAGCGCAACATAAATCATTGTGCTTGTTTGTTTATATAGCGTTAACTTTATCAATCATGACGTAAACGAGCATTTACGGTACTCACATTTTGTTAATCTGACGCAGAACTTTCTGTAACCACTTCTTAGGACTGTTTTGTTCTAAATCTGCCTGACTGTCTGGTTGGTCTAGTGGTAGCCAGCACTACTGTTGTCCTTGGTTCGATAGAAGTACAATTAATATCCATTCAATTTTTAATTTTTACAACCTTTTTCAGATGCTATTAATTTATTTAGTAAGGAGCAGATTTATCCTAATTTTACTAATTATATTTTTTATTATTTTGTTTCTGTAGTAAGTTTCATTAACTGTATCTACATAATATAATGATCTGGTTGGCGGTTCTTGGCGGGAAAGTGAAGCGTCGTGTTTGGCGGTTTTGTTTTATTTTTTAAAATAGGTGTTTAGCTGAATATTAATGTGTAATAATCGTGGATTATTAACCGTTGAGTGTTAGTGAACGTGCATTAGTGTAGGCAAATGAAACAAAACATTGCAACATATCACTTCAAGTTCTTTCAAGTCCAGTGACGTCTCAGTAAAGTGCCACGTCTTTACTGAAACTCAAGGGGAGCGTACGGGCGTAGATATCATCTATCATGCATTGTTTAAAATTTATTTAATTATTATTTAAATAAAGTTTGTAACTAAATAAAGACTTGGCTGAAGGGACCCAGCAACCAGGCCATTAAAATATTATTAAAAAAAAATGATCTGGTTATTAATTCCGTATTATATTAATTTACTTAGATTTAATTTATTCGACTGCCTCATTGGTCTAGTGGTCGCAAGCACTACTGCTGAGCATGAGGCCGTGGGTTCGATTCCCAGGTTCTTTCCAGGTTCAGATTTCTGAGTGGCAGCCCGGAGTCTGGATTTGAGCCCGGATGTTAGCAATAGGCTCGCCCCCTATTACATGGGACTTAAACATAAATGTGGGTGTTCTATAGGTACACCTCTGCCTAACCCTTCTGGGGTTACTGATGTTATGTTATATTCTAAATAAATAAGTTAACGGGCACATCTCGTTTATTTGCAATTTACAGCCTATGTCATATAAATAGGTATCTAGTAAGCTTATCCCTTTTAAAATGTTTTTATTCACAACACTCTTCTTAAATTAGGCCGTCCAACTTACTGAATAAAACATAGCCGACAATAACAAACGGACGATCCAAAAATGTCTAAATGGTTTCAACGATATCTATCCCAGACTTTATGTAAATCAACCCTAAAGCCACAACATTTAATTATTGCCGAACACTATTCACATAAAACGCCGCTTATTCAAAGAGGTTTCAATAAAATAGACACAACATGAAAATACAATATAACGTGGTAGAATCATAATTTCAGAGGCTCAGGTGGCCTAACATTGTGTGGTATTTTACGTAGAGAGCGACCTATTCTCTCGTAAACTGTGGGATTTAGAGCCTAGTTCATACCGAAAACTTTTGTGTTCGTCGTTAACTAAAAATTACTTACAATCTTCAAGTTTTATCATCAAAAGCGGTTTTACGCCGCATATTTACAAGACTGCATTTGTTTTAATAATATAAATTTTACAAAGACATTAATAAGTTCTCGTCTGAAATCTAATGTTTCGTTTTACTACTTTTAACTTTAAGCTGGGTATTAAAAGTTAAAGTTAGTTTAGAAACTTATTTTTAAAGTCCTAAACCTTAGCCCATAAAGAGAGATAATTCATTGAGTAGGTAAGTAACAAACAAAGTAGATTTAAAGTTGACAGAAGCTTTACATAAATCAAAGTTTTATGGAATAACTAGCTGCGCGGTTTCACCCGCGTAAGTCGCGATCCCGTGGGAATATCGGGATAAAGAGTAGGCTATGTCTTAATCCAGGATATCAGCTACCTCCATACAAAATTTTATCGAAATTCTTCCAGCCGTTGGAGCGTGAAGAAGTAATAAACACACACACTCACACTCACATACTTTCGCCTTTCTATTATTAGTGTGATGTGATGTGATAAAGAAACCTAATGTTATGATTATGAGTAACATTGCATTCGTATTATTTTACTAACACGTTCAATGTTAGTTTCCTAACAACAGTCCTGAATATAATTTATATTCTGTCGAATTATAATGTCTGGAGTCCCAACGTAGGTATATCCCCTTACCTACTTGTTCGCCGATAAAATAACTTACGTAGTATCGAATGGTACTAGTACGCATAACATGTGACGCCAGCCCTGCGCAGCACAGTCAACATCGAATTAGGATACATTAATATAGTTGCACCGCGGGAGAGTTCGACCATTTGGAGGGTTCCGAGGAAAACAAATCGCAAACGAAAGGGAGAGATAGAAAACAATGGATAAAAACGGAGGACGCCTTTACCCAATATAGGTCTCATTTAAATTAATCAAATATTATTTAAATGTCAAAATAAGACAGTTAGCAAAAAAATAAACATGCGTAGTATAGTTCCGATGTTATTGTTATATTGTCAGGAACAACTTACATAACATAACATTACGCCTTTTTCCCCAAAGGGTTAGACAGAGGTAAACAAATAGTACACCCACATTTCGTCATTCTGATTTATATTTAAATAATTTAGAAAATACCGTGATAAATTTGAAGCAAAAACAACCTCAAATTACCTAATTGTCTCAAATGAGGTAAAAAACAACCAATGCTGTGTCAGTCGTGTTGTTCCCTTACTTCAAGACAACCTGATATACATGATCATTTTTAGGGTGCTGTACCTCAAAAGGAAAAAAGGTTCCATACCTCAAAAGGAAAAAACGGAACCCTTCTAGGATCACTTCGTTGTCCGCCTGTCTGTCTGTTAGTCTGTCAAGACCATTTTTCTCAGGAATGCGTAGAGATATCAAGTTGAAATTAATAACAAATACGTAAGTCTATAGTCCCTTGCAGCTCTAAAAAAATCAAGCTTCCACATCAACGCAATAAAAAAATACAGCGATATAAGCTACATTATTGCGACATATTTCGATACTCGCAAATAAATCAAAACCTATAGGGTGCTTCCCGTTGACCTAGAATCATGAAAATTGGTGACAAGCAAGGTCTTACAGCACAAGTAAAGGAAAAAGTCCGAAAATTGTTAATTTGTAGTTTTATCACATAAACAAACATTATTTGCGATTACAAACTTAAATTTTCAGTTGGAAAATTGACCGTGGCGTATATCGATGTATGGGAGAACATGTTTTTCAACTACAATGTTAAGTTTGTTTTAGGAATAAATTCATCCTAACTACGGAACTCTTCATTGTGCGTGGTCCGACACGCACCTGGCCGGTTTTTTTGATCTAGTAAGTACATACCGACCATGTTACCAATAATAAAATATTCTGCTCAAATATATCAATAACATGTGGCGTGTCGTAATACAAAATATATTTCTCTTGTAGGTCAAGGATCTTGAGGGTTCAAGAGAGCGAAAATAAGCGAATGAGCACTAGTCGCAGAATTCCACTATATATTTTGTAAGGGCAAATAAAATATTGTACTTGTGTAACCTCGAAAAAATGTGCTATGAAATATGGTAAATATTAAAGAATTTCGAGAGGTTACTCCCTAATAATAATTTTAACAAATCAAGTTCTTGACTTGGCTCGCGAGGTTGTCGACATGTGGGATGTGGACTCAGCAGTCTTTGTGCCCATAGTTGTATCAGCCAATGGCTTAGTTGCCAAGAGCCTCGAGCAACACCTAAGGAGGCTCTCGTTGGGCAGCTGGATTAAGGGCCTGATTCAGAGAGCGGTACTTCTGGACACGGCTCGCATTGTTAGGAGGTTCCTCTCTCTGGAGCCCTGACCGCCGGTAGCTTGGACCTTGTTCCCGATACCGGTGGGCTACTATTTTTTATATTTTTAAAAGGTTTTTTTTAATATTCTAATATTTAAAAATATAATTTATATGTATATTTAGTGAAATAAAAGAGATAATAATTTTAATAATAAACCATACCCACACCATAACCACCATAACCAACCACAACCATCAAACCCACCTTTTTTTTGAATATGTGTGGATAATTTAACAAAGAACAGTATTGCAGAGGACACATTGCTCGCAGAACAGATGGCCGATGGAGCCGAAAGGTTCTGGAGTGGCAACCGGGTATTGGAAGACGTAGCGTTGGACTTGGAAGGCCTCCTACAACGTGGACCGATGTCCTTGTGAAGGCCGCAGGAATCCGCTGGATGCGGGAAGCTCAGAACTGGTTGAAGTGGCGGTGCTTGGGGGAGGCCTATGTCCAACAGTGGATGTCTTTCGGCTGAAATTATGAACAGTATTGATATAAAGAAAAATTACATTGTAATACGGTATCCGTTATCGTTGTATTTAGATTATAGTGGTAATTCTAAATATTAACCTATGTATCTTGTTAATTAATAATTATTAAAAATAGGGTTTATTCATAGACATAAATCTCAGTAATAACAGCCGCACGAATCAATTCATCAGGTTGCCGGAGTCGGTCCGTGGATCTTTACATACCGAGAATCCTCCGTACCTCGGAAAGCACGTTAATCTGTTTGTCCCGGCTGTCATACGTGGATCTTTGACAGTCTTTAGGGGTCGTCAGAAGCCTGAAAGTCTGACAACTAGTCTTACCAAGGGGTATCGTGTTACCCAGTTAATGGGTTGTGGAGGTCAGATAGACAGTCGCTCCATGTAAAATACTGTTATTCAGCTGCATCCGGTTAGACTGGAAGCTGACCCCAACATAGTTGGGAAAAGGCTAGGAAGACCGCATAATTTTAGAATATTTATTATCTCTTATATCTTAGTAGCTCCTTGTACATAAACAAAATTTATAATAAAACATTTTCACTTTAAGCTAGGGGTCTTCAACCTTTTTGAAGTCAAGGGCCGAGAATACTTTGATTTTGATTCGGAGCGGGCCGCAACACAAAATAAATTTTATTATATTACATTTTAAAGTATAAAGTAGGTAAGTAATTAAGAAACAACAATCATTGCAGTTATTTATAATAACATTTTACTTTAATAAAGTACAATCAATGAGATGTTTGACATTGTTTACTCTTGACTAATTTATCAATATCTACACCAATAGTGGTTGTTGCAATTCTCAAACTGTTTTCGCGCGATTGTGTAAGCACCTGTCTATTTTGTTTTAATTTCTAGACATGAATAGTAATTAATAAATATAATTTTGCCAAGCTATTGCCGGGCCGCCAAGGAAGCCACCGTGACCCCAAGCGGCCCAGAGGCCGCGGGATGAAGACCTTTGCGCTAAACTAGTCATGCATTCTTTAAATCGTATCTTGAAAATTTTATGAGTAGCTCAAAAGTTTTTTAGTTGTACAATGAGGCTTTAGTATGGTAAGGCCCTTAGCTAATAATATTAATAACAAGTGCATGCATTTGCTAGTTTATTCAATTAGAACGTGTTCTATTTAATACTTACACAAAACTGAATTATCTACATACTTAATTAGAAACCCTGAAATAGCAGATACGCGTTAACATTAAACAAATACATTTAACTTCGATAAATATAATACATAAATGTCAATAGTTGTTATGCACTGGTAATAACTGGATCGTATTGTGCTCATATTTGTGGTAACTGCACCAGACTATTTACGATGCCACTATAAAAGTCCAAATAAAAAATTGCCGGAAAAAAAAAATGTTGTTGTATTGTATCAAATGTGTTATCACGTTGTCAATAAATGCTATTTGTATGTTTTGTAGCCTGTAATTTCAGTGCAAACATACAAAGTCGGGACTCGTAGTCGGGTAATAGGGCAAATACATATAGATTTCCGGGTGATTGCAGACCGTGCGTGACTGAACGACCGACTGAACTCAATCCACAAATATAACTAAATTATATAACGCCATCACTGTTACGTATCGTCTTGCATTGAATGTGTTTTTGTCGTCTATCAGCGTCTCAATATTTTATACAGCCTGGAGCAACGCGTATTCGTGGGTCTGATAGATATTAAACGTAACTATAAATACGCTTATTAGTCAATAGCATATAGAACTAATTAATGAGCAGATACTGAATAGATAGCACTGAGCTGAGCCCTACTGTATTCATATTTAATTTGTTCCTGCCATTAACAACATGATATAATAATTAATAATTTCTGATACCAAGTGGTCTCTATATGCGTATAACTATGTATGATACTACACCAAATACAAATTGACAATTCAGCGCTAAACTATTCTATAGACCAGGGATGGCCAACCTCTATAAATACGTCTAAGTGACATTTTATCCAAATATATATTTGATGTGGCCATGACGTGCTTACAAACAATCTGGAAACAATCACAATAAAACCTACTCTAATTGTAAACAGAAATAGACTTTAATTATTACACAGTAATCTTAACATTATCAGTGTTATGTTTATTTAAAGAAAGGAAAAATTAGTGCAACCTCTGCTGCAGTTGCAAACTAGATGCAAAATGTCATATTTTGTTACTTTTAGCAGAATGCAAGTGAACTAGAATCATCGGACAAACGGTTTCGAAGCGAGTCTTGTTATTTTTCAGAAAATAACAACTCATAAGTATAGGTAATGTGAATTAAAATCGCGCTCAGATACCTAAACGACTCAGACTAAGGTCGCCAGCACAAACACGTTACTACAAGCTGTCAAATTTTCTCATGCGATATTGAACTTAACCGTCAATATTTTAAGGTTTAAAATCATTTGGAGAAATTTGACAGTTTGGTATATAGTCTGATGTTTGGTGGACGTCGGGAGTCGCAGGCCGATTCCCGGCCACCGTAGGCGCGGGCTTGCGGACGGCGAGCGATGGGTAGCTCACCGTCCGATAAGGATCAGGCCCGGGTCGACGACGCGTTCTGTTCCACGCGCGCCTCAAATAGATGTCAGCACCAATTGACGGGGTCCGAAAGGGCCAATGCCTGCCAGGGTCGCGAGTTTGTCCGAAAGGGATATTGGGGCCCTGGCACACAGGCATCTGAAGGAACACGGGTGGGTTTTTGTCAGTAAAAGTCTTCTCCCGCTCCGCCCAGAGCGGGCGAAGTTATTTGATAATTTCCCACCCAAAAAAAAAAACCTGGCGATTGTACCTAAATTCCTCAGTTGATCCACCAAAGGCACGCGTGCCATTGGTTCGCCATCCCTGCTATAGACACTTGTTATTCAAACATTATCCCGACTTGAAAACAAACAACAATAAGCCATACCTTGTATATTGCTTTGCCTTGTATTTTTCCTGTTCCTGGCACCGAACCCTTTGAGCAAAACACGAAAGCTTCACCAATGCGTCACTTCGGTCTTCAAACAACGTTCGTGGAATAAAATTTCGGATATAACAAAAAGTGTACTGATCAATATTACTTACTAGACGTTATCTTTAACTTCTGCTTAACAAGAATCCACTTATATTGTAGCTCCAGTTTCAGCAATTGTAATTGATAGCATTTGTCTTACTCCAACTAAGCACATTATTTATCTTCTTGGCAATAGTTTCGATAACTATTTCAATTCCAATAACTCTATTGTAAGTGAAGGAGATTCAGTGTCTTGCTGCTGAACTTAAGAGCTTAACTATTATATACTAATGTGTACATAAGTATCACAGTCATAGACAGCGATATTGTGTATGAAATCTAAATAATGATAAGGTCTATGTAAAATATTTGCATGTTTATCTGTAATTTTTATGGTATTCTATTCTAAATCTACATTTTCTTGAAGGTCGTACCTATAGAGAAGATTGGACTGTCCTCAATTTCAATAATTAAGACTTGCTTATATTTTAAGCGAATCCTAACATAAACGCTGTTTCACAGTTGCTGTTGTCAAGCTGAAAAGACCAGACTCGATTGTTAGTCGAACAATAGTTAGGTTGACAGTTTAAAATGTCCAAGCTTCAATAGTGCTGCATACGTACGGCTCAATTAAACTGTCGTTTCGTGAACAAAATATAGTTTCTGAAATAGTTAGAATCGTCAGCGAGGGCTTTCCAGGTATAGGAATTAAGTGTTTGTTTACTTTAATTTACTACATTATTTCGCACTGTTGCACTAAAAGATTTTGTTTGGGACACCTGAAAATGTTAAGGGTTAACCCTTATCTATCTTGGATAGTTTAGATTTTCTGTGTGATTTTATCAAATGAATGCAAGCCTTTGTAAGCCATAAATCAATTACGTTAACTTTCATATTTTCAGCCTGCTCCTAATAATAGAATTCAATTTTTTGTATAATATTTTACGTATTTTTGCTAACACAACGTCGGGGGGCGGTTGGTTAAGATTAAAAAATATATATACGGCTCCACGTTTATAAATAATGCTGAATGTGTGTTAGTTTAAGTGGCATATTGTTCTTCAGCCAAAACATTTTCCTAGCTATTCTGACTTTCATAATAGATCTGCGCAAGGGATAGACGTGCAAGGGAGATGACCTCTATTGTCTTCGGAGGCCGAGGCACACTTTGAGGTTTACCGCACTTAGTACTAAAAGTAAGTAACTAACTAATATTAGAAGTCACCGGCCCTCACTATAAATAAGTTTTGCTTTGAATTGATTGTGGACCATAATTTTTTTAAGGCGTTCTAGTGAACTTTGTATTCGTACATGCACCAAATCACCAAAATATTCAGCACTCTACATATGATTTAATTTAAATTTAAGTTAACAAACACCAACTTTACGGCTAGTTTCTACTTAGTTGCTAATTTAATTTTTCATTCGTGTATCACAAACGGCCCGGTCGTGGGTTTTACGTTTATGACTACCATAACCTAGGTTAAATCTCATTTTCAGCTACCTAGCGAATGTAAAATTATATTGGAGTCAATTTTGTTTAATACCTGAGGGGGTTTCTCTCTAGAGGTTAATTGGTTCACGCCGGGAAACTTCACAAGCCATATGTGGTTTTCTGGGTTTGCCTACCCGAACGAATTTAGTAAGCAAGGTGGGTCGGCCGCCGCAGTGGGCCCAATTTCTGTACCTTTATACTGCAATATGATATTATGTAACATTAACTCGAATTGATTCCATGTTCAGTTACTTTGTTAGCTAAATTAGGTAGAGATTCGGTCTGAAGATTTCTATAGATATTCGGCTTTTAGGAAATTATACGTAACCAGTGTAGCCAATCTTATGTAATTATATCATATAGCTGAGGGACGTATAGGTATCCAATGTGGGAACATAGCCATTTCGGAGAAGTGCTTCAAGAATAGATAGAATTTGATCTTAGGTATCTAAGTGCCTGTACGAGGTTAAGCCACCTAGTACCTAATTGAATTTGTGATTGTAACACTAATACTAGTGGACCTTCGGGAGGAAATGAAAAACATTTCACGGCAACACTATTATTTTATTATAACCTTCTGTATAAGTGTTTGCAAATTTTGGGTCTAAGCGAAGTCGTAATTTAATTTAGAGTTACGTAACGAGTTGGTAGGGTTGTTGTAACTATTCTGTGATGTTTTGATTACAATTAAAGTGTAGCTCGTCCTCTGAGCGCAACTTAATTGCTCCACGTAGTCGAACTTCGAAGCCACATGCGGTCGCTCCTCTAAAAACTCTTTAATCAGGTGTAACTTGCAAGAATTTACAAGTCAACTTCAGCCACAGAGAGCCAATTTATTTACTTTACTACTAATCACCTGCCTAGCCGTTTCCCAACTATGTTGGGGTCAGCTGCCAGTCTAACCGGATGCACCAGTATTTTACATGGAGTGACTGCCTATCTAACCTCCACAATCCAGGTACTGGGTGATAAATAAAATTCATATAACTTGATCCATACAATTACAATAATTAAAATTAAAATACAACACTCAAATTACCCGCTCAATCAAGGATCTCCATAGCGGAGAAGAGATCCTGATCTCCGGAAAAGAGAGGTAATATGATACCCCTTGTTAAGACTGGTTGTCAGACTTTCGGGCTTCTTACAAACACGAATGACAACCGGGACCAACGGCTTGTGCTTTCCGAGGCACGCCCCTCCGTGCTTGGCGTGCGTTTCGATGTAAAGATGGTTACCAATCCACGGTCCAACCGCAGCAAACGCAGCATAACCTGATCGATCGACCCGTGCAGGTGTGAGAAAATCACGACCCTCACTTAAATTACTACTCAGAATGATAAATTAAGGTTTTTTATCTCGCGTACAAATGTTATATCCTTTTTAGTATCGAAAAAATCCTCAACGAATTTAAAATGTCAGCAACGCGATTTTCAGGTGTTGATTGCCTGCTGTCTTCTCAAAATGACTCAATTGAAGAAGCTATCAAGACTTAACGGATAACCATTTGTAAATCCATGGCTTTGAAACTCTTTGTGATTTTGAGTTGACACTTTAAACAGACAAGTTTAAAATAGATATTTTAACTTATTTGAAAGCTGAAAACTTACTTAGAATTGCAAATAAAAAATTTATAACTTTATGTTTAAAAGACATAATAACGATCTAAAGAGACTTACGAGAATAGTCTTTGTACAAATTCTGAACGGAAAAGTTACGTTGAAAGTCAGAATTTTGTCATACGTCCAAAAGTTGAATCGAATAATAATCAAGACATAAATTGTTGTTAGTTTTACAAAGTTAATTCTGACTTTTCGTCTCAAGTCTGCATTTAGGGTTAAACAAGAACGCTTTTCATTTTCACACTCGCATTGGGGCCGCCCCACTTTGCGTCGTGGACTCGGCGTCAAGTTTCACAAAGGTTTTGAATAAAGACTACGGCATTTGTGCTTTTTTGGTACGGAATTTTGTGACGCCCTTTCCTCGGATACGATTTCGTTATGAATTTATCGCTCAATTGATGCTCTCTTGCGTTTGGTGTCTCTGTTTTTGTTGGTGGGTAAACACATCTCTGGTTTATTTAGTCATGTGTAGTACTTAATCTAAAAAATCACTTTAAATTCTTCTCTATCTTCTTATAGATATATCTAGACAGTCTGTAGTTTCGTTTATCGTCGTCACCTTTCGTATTTCGGAAGCACAATACACGCCTTTTCACTCTTTAAGGCTGACTGAGCAAGACAATTTCAATTAATATTTATATTTAACGTCCCCTAGAATTTCACAGTTGCTATCTTTTCCGGGTTTTCCTAAGTCTTTCCTGAAAATATCTTCCAGTCTGTTCCCGACATGAATATAATAAACATTGAAATATAATTTCCAAAGAGTAACGTCGTTAAACCATTCGTATAGAATATTTATTCATAATTTATTTAAACCAGCTTTGTATGTATCACATCGCCATTTAATATTCATATAAAACGAATGCAAATTAAATAAATCAATGTATTTTAAATGCTTCCATAAAATACATCTGTACAGCTACTTAGCATTATAATTCCTGGTCGGGAACGAAAACGAATATGAATAAAAATAATCACTTAAAACTTTTCGGGCATGGTCTGTCACAGGCCTTTTCGGTCAATTAAAAGAGCGCTGAATTTTGAATTCCGTCGTTAGAAATTTTGAGGGTGGTTAATCGAGTAATCCAACTGTTAAACACGCATGAGGGGATTAAAACCTATTATGTACCGTCGAGTGGTCGTCGTTGACTTGCTTCGCCAATGTTTTATACTATTTTGTGTGTACGGTCAGCATATTAATTTACATTTTGATGTATTAAGATTAATTGCTAAAGCAGATAATTTATCTGAATATACTTTTACTGTAAGTGTTCTACTGTGTTATTTTATTTTAATAAATAAGAGGCTAGTATATTTTCTACGCGTTTTTAAAAGTGAAATGGTCACTTCCTTTCTTCGCTGTCGGTACCGCTGCCGGGTGTTTGATCGCATTGGGCGGATGTGAGCAGTCCACAATGGGTTGGGGCACTACGGCACAATTTGTTTACGGACAGATGACAAGGCGTGCGCCACGCTGCGCAACTTGACAGGCTGAATGAATGTTAAATTGGGTTCTTATTAATTAGGTTTGTGTTTTGGTTTGTTATTGTTATGATAAGTTTAAAAAGACTAAGTAGAAAATAGTATATACAATATTAGTTTTAGTATATGCGAAACCCGAAACACGTGTCTAGTATTTTTATGTAAAGAAGCTATGTACAAAATTTCAGAACTATATCATGAAAAATCACAAAGTTTTATAGGTTGTAATGTTACCGGGTTGTCCGTACAAAAACAGCGGCGCGGCGCCCCCGCGCCTCAGGGTCGTCTTGCGCTCATTGATAATAATTTGGCAGTAGTTACCTAATCATACGGCGATTGTATTGTAAGTAATTAAATGGTGATAACATTTTCCATCACACTTAAATATTTTTGGGACAAAACATAACCTGGTGTAAAAATTATTGAAATCGATTAATTTCCTTATTCTGAACAAACCATATTCAGGTTTCGCACATACTAAAAAAAATGTTGTATATTATAAAGAGAGTCACAGTAAACAGTACTGTAGTTTACTACATAAAACCTTATCTTTTGGTACCTAAAATGACATAGCTTGTTCTTATCAAAACGTTGGTACAGTGATTAATAGCGTAGATACTTCATGTCTATAGGTAACTCTACTCGCTCGCTATTTTAGCGCTCCACATTATTGTCAGTCACTACATCAATACAGAGATCGATGTGCCAGCGAGACGAAGACTCGAGTCACATCACTAACGAACCGTGGACTTATCTACGCTTGTCAGCTCTTAACGAGCCACCAAACACTGTGTGTCTCCCTGCCTCCTATACCTCACTGTCGAATGTAAACGAACTTCTGTAAAAACTTGACAAACGATCCGATCTCCGTGCAAAAGTAAAAGTATTCCTTTTATCGACATCAACTTGTTTTTCGTATCAATAAAGTGTTGCCCTCTCTAACACGCCACTTTTTTCGGACCTCCGCTAATCCCGTCTTCCATCTTCCACAATATCAAATGCCCATTGAGTTAATGACTGCGCGGTCGTCGCCCCTCTCAGCTTACTTATTATAGCTTTACATTTACATATTTCTTTCAACCAACATTCTTTGTCACTGAGAACAGTAAAGACAATATTAAAAGCTTTTGTTTTCTTTCAAAAGTATACAAAGCAAAGCTGAATAAATTGCTTATCACTTTTTATAAACTATCTTGAGAGACTTTATTATTTCCTCTCAACCTAGTCCATAGTAAAATTGCTTTTTTTCTGTTAACGTTTACTGCTATACCAAGAGTAGAATTTAATTAAAATCATGCAAATATACACCTTTACTGTTAGCATGAAACTCCTCGCGAGTTCCTTTTGAGAAGAGAGTTTTTATTAAAATACTTGGTGAGTCTGCCAAGTTTGAATGTGACAAACATTGGTCATAATGTCGTTCCGTACTGTCTCAAGTTAAATGAGGGTTTTGCGAAGTCTTTTGTTAGCTATCCAGCCAAGAATGTCGCGTAGACTTGGTAAAAATTAGTTAAAGTTTTGCTTGCATCATCTTGCATGGTATTGGAATTAAAAAAAAAAATAGACTCCCACGTCTGGATTTGTGCCCAGCTGATTGCAATATGCACGCCCCCTATTACATGGGACTTAAACATAACTGGTCCCAGGTCGGGCAAAGTTTCATTGGGTTTTTCCATCTGGAATTTCTCAGTAGCAGCCTAGAGTCTGGATTTGTGCCCAGTTGATGGCAATAGGCTCGCCCTCATTACATGGAACTTAAACATAACTGGCGAAATGTGTACTATAGGTACACCTCTGCCCTACCCTTCGGGGAAACAAGGCGTGATGTTATGTTTAAGTGTTGACATTCGGGAACAGTGAGCCTCAGCCTCAGCCAGTGAGATTATATTCATGAATGCACGTATTCTATGAATCCTTATTGCACCTTTTCAGGTAATTGGAATTCACATGCCTTCGTAGTTACAAAAACATTTTGAGCATGCATGTGTAACAGCTTTATTAAAAGATATTGTGTTAGAATCATAACTTAATCACACTAATATTATAAAGGCGAAATTTTGTGAGTGTGTGTGTGTGTGTGTGTATGTTAGTTACTACTTCACGCTCAAACGGCTGGACCAATTTTGATGCAATTTTGTATGGAGGTAGCTGACACCCTGGATTAATATATAGGCTACTTTTTATCCCGATATTCCCACGGAATCGAGACTTACGTGGGTGAAACCGCGGGGCGCAGTTATTTACACTAATATTATAAAGGCGAAAGTTTGTGAGTGTGTGTGTGTGTATATTTGTTACTTCTTCACGGTCAAACGGCTAGACCAATTTTGATAAAATTTTGTATCGAGGTAGCTGACACCTTAGATTAAGACATAGGCTACTTTTTATCCCGATATTCCCACGGGATCGAGTACTACGCGGGTGAAACCGCGGGGCGTAGCTAGTATTATATATGTGAAAGTGAGTTTGTTTGTTTGTTACGATTTCACGCTAAAACGGCTGAACTATTTTGGATAAAATTTGTCACATGAGTAGACCATGACCTGGAAAAGGACATAGGATACTTTCATCCTGGATCGCAAACGAAATCGTGGGCAACAGCTAGTCTATGATAAACTAACAAAAAAATCCCGTCAAGTGCGAACTCACCTTGCGTGATTAATTCTCATTCGTTATAGCACGATAGTTTTAATACAGTTAGTGCTTGTTGCCTATTAAAAGAATTTACAAATTGTTTACTAACTATTAAATAAAGTTTGTAAACAAATAATGTCCTTGTAGCTGGGATTGTATTTTGAAACATTTAACCTTTTTTCTTTGAGATAACTTTTTTTTATATATCAAGGTGTTTACTAAGATTTTCAAAGCACTTGAAAGGAATCTGTATTCCTGGATAGATAAGGGATACTAAGAATGCTTAACGACATTTTTGTAACGAGCTAGGGTCCCAGTTGTTAAATATGAGCTATTTATAACTACGGAGAATTTATTTCGTTTCGTAAATAAACCAACAAGCAAGCAAGCATACCAACATTTAAAAAAGGCCTAAGGAATTTTATATTAGACACAAAAGTTTTGTTTTTTTTATATTATACACATAAGCTTACGTTGAACTGTTTTGTATTTTATTAAGACTTAAGTACATACCTATCTGCTATATATTTTGTAATTGGTATGGTGTTCAGTTTCATGGATGGCTTGAACGTCGTAATGTACAACCTATTGCAAATTTAGTTAAGTTTCTCTTCAAGTGAACTGTAATTTGTTCTTTGAGAAATAAAATGTCTTTAAACCGAAATAGCAAAAATGGTAGCTATGTCTACTTAATTATACCACATTATTCCACAGCTGGTAATAAGCCTTCTTACTGTCACACCTATCCGCCTATCTCATCCACCGCCTATCTCATATACACCGCCTATCTATATATCTTGATAATAAAATATTAGCATATTCTATTAACTTTAAACGAAATTAATGTTTAATATTAAAAGTACCAGCAACTCATCAGTTAAAGTTGAACGGTTGCCAAAAAAGGGCCGTGGCCCCGGAGCAGACGGTCAGTTGATTACATAAACGTTTTGTGTTATGTTTAGGAACATAAAAGATCTTTTAAATACACGCAAAACACATCAATAGTGTTCCGAAAATAAAAAAAAATATAAAAACGATGGCGTATTTTTAATAAATATACGTTCTAAACGGATGCCATGATAAAAAAGTGAGCATAATTAATTACATTACGCGTGTAACACATCTCATTATCTTTCCACGTTATTAATTTGAATCATTAGTGCAATTAGGACGAAGGCTATAATGTTACGCTTACAACACAAAATGGAGTCACGCGAAAACTTCCCCAGCTGGGATGGGCTTAAATTTTGTTACACCTGTTCCGCATATTAATTTGCATCGAAAATAGTGAACTATCCGTAATTATTTATTCTGCAACGAATATAATATTTATTAAATGAGGTTTGGTGGTCAGGGAACTAATATGTGTTATTTCGTTTCGACTCGATGAACGGATTTTTGACTGATTTTATTTTGTGTTTGTTGCGGATTGTAATTTATTGTTTGCTCGAGTTACTGTTTTTAAATTTAACACTTCATAAGGCGCGTTGAACGATTTTTGGTAGGGGTATAACTTATGGGTTCACGTCACCGACATGCCCGCGCTGACATATTGTAGTAGCAGTAAGTGATGTTAAATTTACCTACTGTGCATTGTTTAAATTGTGTTTTAGATAATTATTATTTTATATTTATTACATGTGACTTAAACATACATAAACATAACATAACATCACGCCTGTAATCCCCGAAAGGTTAGGCAGAGGTGTACCTACACCCACGTGATTTAAACATAACTGGCGAAATGTGGGTGTACCTACTATAGGTACACCTCTGCCTAACCCTTTAGGAAAACAAGGCGTGATGTTATGTGTGTGATTATTTTATT
This sequence comes from Tiliacea citrago, assembly GCA_963921375.1. Classification (NCBI taxonomy): domain Eukaryota; kingdom Metazoa; phylum Arthropoda; class Insecta; order Lepidoptera; family Noctuidae; genus Tiliacea; species Tiliacea citrago. The sequence continues at coordinate 14,023,264 of OY992798.1, forward strand.
GAAATTAAAACTTCTTTGAGCGTTGAGCGATAACTTTTCACTTCTGTTGGAAGTCCCCAGGCGTTTTTTTTTTTTTAAGTTAAATATTATTTAGGCGTGTTGAACCGTGACATCATCTTCTTCTGTCATCAGAAGACAGCCGCCACGCAGCCATTGATACGACGCTCTGCTAGAGTGACTGCCAGCAGCCAGTGTCACTCTTATCCGACCTTTTCGTTGATTCCAGTAATTCCGTAACAAAACTAGACGGCGCCACTTGCTGCGCTGTCATATATACATATATATGTTACGTCAGTCTTCGATGTAACCTCATCTCAGTAAAGTCTGTTCAATCTAAAAATCTAAAGTACAGCAAGACCCACAATGCAATAAATCCAATCTACCCAAAACAGACGTAGCCACTAAATCACATCATCTACCCAGAATGTCGGCTGTAACGCGACGCAGAACAAAGGTGGCAAGCCGAATATAGTCCAGTCACGTGGACCCTCACCTCAGGGAGTGCGGCGGAGGTCCCTTGTGGCGCCGCTGACCGATTTCCACTCCTTACGCGAGACTCGAATTGAATAATCGATTCAAGACACCGTGCCAAACATGATATTTCGAATTGGTTTCAAATCGATCTCGAATTGCGCAAACATATTCTATTTTCAACGTTGCAAAACAACACTCTCAATAAGTTTTAAACAGGTTCTTCACTTATACTTGTGGGAGTAATCTCTTCATTATTTTCCATCTTCAAACATTAAGTGTGCAACAATTTAGTCTGTAATTAGGTGAGCAATAGGGAGACGCTTCTATTCATTTTAAGGACACTTACCAAGATTTAGCGCAAAAGCAAAGCTGTTTGAGATTTGAACATCATCGCATATCTTTTACTGCCACCTAAAATCTAAAGTAACGATGCTCATTTCGCATAGATAAAATGCGCGTTTTATACAAAGAGAATATACGCTTTATTGTTTAAAACCGTAAACTTTTAGTTTAAAACGAATGTTTATGGACAGTAAGTATTCAACGTTTTAAATATGGCTTTAATTTCACATCGGACTGGATTTAAAATATAATATTATTTTATGTGATGTCGTTAAAGAATAATAAACTGTGAGATGAAATCGGATATTTTATTTTCGTGATAAAATATATGCAGTTTGACAGGTATTGGGCTATTGTTTCAGGGTTTCAGTGGATTGCGTGATCGAAGCCATTTCATTCGCCACTCCGGTACATGTGCCGACCCGCCTAATATAGGCACTATGTAATAAGCACCTTTGTTTTGCTGAGGTTAGGTCAATAGTTCGGCGTCCTGAAATGCTAGATGTTTTGAATATCTGCCGGTTGACTAGGGGTTGCATGCGGAAGGTTTCTTATTGAAACTTGGTCGTGCCAGCTACAGATTTAAGTTTCTTTTACTTTTTAGAATATTGGAAGTCAATTTAAAGCTTAGGAATAGTATTTTGCATTGCATCAAAATGTTCAACGGTAAACTGTGATTACTAAAATGAAAGGTACATGTACATAACATAATCAGCCTATAATGTTCCCACTGCTGGGACACAGGCCTCCTCTCTTCGAGAGGGAATGGGCTTTAAATCTACCACGCGAGCCCAGTGCGGGTTGGTAGATGTCACATGTCTTTGAACTTTGAGAGCAGTGGTGGCCCAGTGGTAACGTCCCCGACTTATGAGTTGTAGGTCGTGGGTTCGAACCCTGGCAGGTGCTTTACTTTGTGTAAATAATTTCATCACCACTGCTCTCAAAACGGTAAAGGAAAACATCGTGAGGAAACCGGCATGTCCTAGAACCAAATGAAAATATTCCAACAAAATTATATTACGTAACTAGCTTCTGCCCGCGACTTTGTTCGCGTGGAAGTCGTAACATTCACAATATACTAAAATAACAGTCACAGTTTTAGAAAATCTCGGCCCCGATCCACCGCGTCGCATCGCATCGCCCGCCCGTGCTATTACTTTGTTTCCGCTTAGTGTTCTTTCACATTTTTTCTTTTTGCTCGGCTTCTAAGGGTCATAGTGTGGTGTTAAAAAGCTTATCATCTCCTTTAAGAATTGTGCTATCAAATACTAATAATTTTTCAAATTGGACTAGTTGTTTCAGAGATTATTTAACATTTTTTATTATTCTTTAGAACAACAAAATAAATTTAATTATTTCTTTTATTTTTATTTATTTTTTAATTTTCAATTTTAATTCATGTAGTTTTGTTGTTTTTTATTTTTAGCCTGTATTTACTGTTTGTAATATGATAGAACTTGAAATATGTAAATGCTGTGCACACCTGTAAGTAACTAATTCACTCTAGATTTTAAGTTTAATTGTTACAGTACCCCAAAAAATGTATTAGTGAATAAGTCGTTGGAGTGCCGTAATTAAATAAATAAATAAACAAACAAACTTTTCAGCTTTATTACCGATAGGTAATAAAAGGCTAGGCAGATAGATATATCTGCCTAGCCTTTTCCCAACTATGTTGGGGTCGGCGTCCAGTCTAACCGGATGCAGCTGAATACCAGTATTTTACATGGAGCGACTGCTTATCTGACCTCCACAACCCAGTAACTGGATACGATACCCCTTGGTAAGACTGGTTGTCAGACTTTCAGGGTTTAACGACCCGTAACGACTGTCAAAGATCCACGAATGACAGCCGGGACCAACGGCTTAACGTGCTTTCCGAGGCACGGAGGACTCTCGGTATGTAAAGATGGTCACCCATCCACGGGCCAACCCCGGCAAGCGTAGCTTAATCTGATGGATCGACCCGTGCGGCTGTTATTACTTAGCCACGAGCTCCTTAACACGCGGTTCAGCTTGATTACCTATATTATATAATTTACATATAATAAATATAGATTTTTCCCAAATAATAAAAACTGATCATATTTTCCTTGTTCCTGAGCCGTCTTCGATTGTAATCAAAAGTAGTATTAAATACTCATTACAATTGACATAAAAAAAACTTAAAAAAAAAAAAAACAACCGACTTCCCAAAAAAAACACTACAAAGTGAAAAATAACTTTAATTTCGGAAGTCGGTGTCTTTGGATCTGTATTTTAGTTTTTTGCCACCGACTTCCGAAATTAAAGTTATTTTTCACTTTGTAGTGTTTTTTTTGGAAGTCGGTTGTTTTTTTTTTTGTAAAAAGTTTTTTATTTTTCACTTTTTAGTGGGTCAGTTTGTAATTTATCTAATTTACAATAGCCTAATGTCAAATGCTCATCACCTTTTACAAAATATTGCTTTTCCCGATGCAGGGGCGTTAAATGTTGAGGAGTTCTCCTGGTAAGAACTAGGAGAACTGATGGTGACTTCACCATATGCATTTTGACGAGCATAAATTGCTTCGCAACCATATTACAGTGCCTAATCGAATCGCAACGGTGAAATACTTATTATTAAGAAGTTCCGGTGGCCATCTGTGGTATTCATCATCAGTTCCGCTCGCTATAGGTATGCCTATAAAATTTGAGGATTTCCCTCGATTTCCATGGGATCCCCTCATCAGATTCTGATTTGGTGGCAATGGGACCACCTCGGGAGCATACCCTTTCATACAAAAAAATAATTTTCAAAATCCGTCCACAATTGACGGACTAATCGGTGAACATAAATAAAAAAAAAAAAAAAAAACGAACATACAGCCGAACATATAACCTCCTCCTTTTTGGAAGTCGGTTAAAAAGCGTTTTGAAAAGTAATGTTATTCTGTTGTACAATTTAACATGCTAAACAAAGAGCGTCTTAAAAGAAATTTAGCAATTTAATTCTGTGCATATAAAACATGTAAGAAGTATATACTGTAAGGATTTTGTTGGTGTTTTACCCTCGGATAGCAGTAAACGTCGGTATTAAACGAGAGTTAGTACACATATGAAGTAAATATACAAGACAAAGAGAATGTGTTGTAGCAAAAACATATTTATGTAAGACCGCCTCGTTAGTCTATTGGTCCCTACGGTGACTGCTAAGCATGGTTTCGGTTCCCAGACCCTGAGTCTCGACATAGATAGCGATCGCAATGTCCTAATGGGATCTCTACACTTCCTCACTCCTTAAACATCATCATTAGATAATACAGTTCCTTGCTCTTGTTTCATGTTTATTATTGTACATACATGATCAAATTAAATTAGCTAGCGAAACTCCTCAGACGTGATGGGTATCGATATTTAAACATGATAAACCAAAAAAGAAATTAATTGGATGAGTTTTTTTTTTGGGTTCGTTAACTTGGTTGTAGTCACTTAAAATATCAGATTTCTCTAAAATTCACAGACGTGATGGGTATTGATAACTAAACACGATAAAATAAAAATAAACAGATACTCTCAAATCATACTTCCAGTAACAACACTACCAGCGTTCGTTGACCCCAAAAAAACATCAAATCTTTTAATTTTTTCTTGTTTATATATCGATATCCAACACGTCTGCGGAGTTTCACTAGTTAATATAATAAGACCCTGTATATATAATTATATTTATATAGATAAGTGTATTGCTTTATGTATCTATGTACGTATTTATTGTATATGTAAATGGTACACCACAGGCTACCTTCAGTATTGTCTCTCCTTCTCCCTGTAATCCATCCAAAGGTTGTCTGTAAAAGATCGCTTTTAAGCGATAAGACCGCCCATTGCTAACCCTATGTAAAATTTCAACATTTATATGTGTAATTTTAATGGTGTACATAAAAAAAAGTATTATTCTAGACGGTAAACTATGCACGAAAAAATCACAATCTTGTCAAGTATTTTTGACCGTCTAGTGACTCCATTAGGACTTTGCGACAAAATTCGGTCGTAAAGCGATCGCTATGTATAATATGTAGAGAATGCAGGCTCAGTCTATCTTAGTGTTTTTAAATGAAGATTTTTTTATTGATGTATGTTTATTACACACTCGTCTCTCAGTTTCTGTGGGAGTGATTCCGTGAAAAAGGACGGAAATGTGTAACAGAACGTATCAGCTTGACCATGGAAAAAGTAGGTACTTTTTAATAGCATGGAATTAGTGTTCTCATGGTATTACTAAGTACTATATAGATGGTAAGCAGAGGTGGTCGAATTTCGACCAGTGGGCGACCACTAGGAATTAATAATTATTCGAATAAATATTTCAATAATTAGCTTTTTAAATTGTGAGGTTCATTTCTGTCGCTGCTCAGTTGCTTATTACCACGGTAAGATGTCAGATGTTACACATCTTAAGCGACTACTGTAGGTCTCGCTCGTGTTTTAGCAGTCTGAATCTAAATTCTGTGCCCAATCGCTGGCAATAGGCTCGCCCGTATTATCATAAACTTAAAAATAACTAGCGAAATGTGGGTGTTTCATTTAGGGAATACAGGCTTGATACAATGTATATAATATTCCTTAAATTATGTCTTTCGTGCCACGTGAATTCATAGTTTGGGTCGACGTTAATAACCTATAATTAACGAAGCCTGATCGAATTGATAGGTCGGTTGAATCGTTTCACTAAAACCCAATAAATACCACCTCATTAATCCTTTCTAATTATACCTTTCCTAAACTAAATTAATCATTTCTTAATTTGATAGTCTGTCTAGACTAAAATGGTTTTCTATTAGCTTAATAATTATTATAGTCGATCAAAACTTGTGATTCTTTTGATTGACAGATTACTAATTTTTAAATTAAAAAAAAAATCAGATGGCTTTTAATATTGTTAATATTAGGCATTTGTTTCACTTTGAGCTTTTATCTAATAACATCGTAACGAAGGCAATACCGTACATTGAATACATAGAAGAAAAAGTGATTGCTACGAGGTCTTGGAACGATTCGAATGCTGAAAATATAGTTTTTATAATTGTTGTCTTCTTGTCTCAATGTAGGTAGGCAGGCCCATCACCCCGCAAGTAGTACCGGATAGATTCTGTTTAAATTTTGCATTGAAATTCCCTATAAGTCTGATCAGTCTGCAGGCTATAAATTATCACAGTATTTGCTATGGGGATTGAGCAATATTGCATCGTGTTCGTATTCTTCTATATAATAGTTTACCGCAAATTGTATCGCAAATCATTTAATTTAATGTATTGCGTAATGCAAGTTATTTTACATTCTATTGTATAGAATCAAGTTTTATATCTGAACAGACAGCTGTGCTGCTGGGGAGTTTCTTGCGCCACTTCTTCTTCCCGGCTAAAGCACTAGGAAGTGGTGAAGGGTGGGCGTTTTTGGGGGACTGTCTCATGTAATTTTTGACGTTTGAAAAGTACTGATTCTCAGCCTAGATTGAATAAAATAATGACTTTTGATTTTGTAAAACGAGAATATTGCTACTCCAGCCATATTAGGGGTTTACCTCGGAATGAGAGATAATATGCTGGAAACTGATATATACCTTCATTTTGGCGTTCTAAAAATTGTCTCAAAAGTCAAAAGTAAGTTATTCAAGGTCAAAGGTCACAAACTTTAGTTTTTCGCGATTATTTAGAACAAAACAAAAATTAAAATTTGATACTTATTTTTTTTTTTTGGGTCAACGACCGTTGTTATTGTTTTTACTAACAGCGGTTAGTGAATTATGAATTGAGAAAATCTGTTTTCTTTTGTATAATCATGTTTAGATATCGATACTCGTCACATTTTAAAGGATACACAATAAATAAGATTTTTTAAACTGATATGACCTTTACTTCAATCCTGACGCCCTCCACGACAATGTGCAAGTCAGGAGGAACGCGCTGTCGAACGACAGACCGAATGACCCTGAACCAACCCCCCCCCCCCCCCCCAAACTTAACCTCCCCCTGAGACCAAAACTACTAAAGTAGTATACTGTATACATCTTAATATATATAATTCTTCTGTACGTGTGTTTGTCACCTGACTCCTCCTAAACGGCAGGACCGATTTGGTTAAAATTGTGTATTTATATTTCAATGGGTTCCTGGATGGTTTGGAAAAACAATACGACCCTGTAGGTGGCGCTGCTGTCAGTATAAGGCGGCACGAAGTTCGCTGGGCAATTAGTATTTACATATATAATTAGTATATTGTGGTGTCTTACGACATTCACGCGAACGAAGACACGGCCAGAAGCTAGTTTTCAATAAAACAATCCTGTAATACTGTTTAAGGGTGTTTCAGTTATAACTTCTACAATAAGCTACAACTAGCTTCATATTTGTAACTGACCGACTTCTTGACAATTCAAAAGTGCCTGTAAATGGTTTAATTGAAATAAACGCTTTGAGTTTGAGTTTGAATAAACACGTAAACACGTTTACGAACAACAAGAGCTTATATCCATTCATGTTCTCTATTATACTCTCGCCAGAACAAAGTTATAAAAGAACATAAGTGTATTATAAAATTATTTGTGTGCGTTTCATCACGTGCCGCCAAGCGTTTCGTGGCGCCGCCTCTTCCGACGGAAACGGCGCGAATTATCATAATGCATGCCTCGTCTCGACGGCTCGAGCTTCACGCAATAACGGATACCTGAAAAACGCGATTTGTGAGTAAGACATATTGACGGAATGACGTGACTCTTTGTTATAATTTGAGAGTATTTCTTTATATTCTGAGTGAGTGTGAAATGGTTTTAAGATTTAAATGTTGAGCGCAAGTATAGGCTAAGTATCCACCTTCATACATCTATTTCTATTTTGATTGCTACGACGTAGCTGATGAGTCATGTAAAGCTACGTGCTACGCCGTAGCAGATATTTTACGCTATTATTCGTAGATCATTTTAACCGTCAGAATATGAATTAATGCATAATATTCACTGTAATTATTAACAGTCAAGTCTTAATAAAGATTTAGAAGAAGAAGTACTCATCCTGTAACAGGAAGTACTATAGTGAAAAGTTTATGTTTTTTTTTTATAAAACCTTTTTATTTGTATCGTAAATAATTTGAGCCGGCTGAAAGAAGTACACTGATGGACATAGACCTCTCCCAAAATTGGGGGTGGGGGGTTGCAATAATCGCCACGCTTGGCAGGCGGGTTGGCGATCGTAGTATGTTGTTAAAATACATAGAGAACGAGAAGATCGATTCGAGAGAATGATCTTTATTTGAATACCTCAACAAGACACACAAGGAAGTTTTGCTCTCCATAATACAAGTGTTCTACATAACAATTAAAATTGAAGATACCACAATGTACATACAGGGTGTTCACAACTCGGGTCATGAGCTCCAACTTTAACTTGGTAAGTTATTATGCTTGTTATATCCTAGCCAAGTACATTAGGCTTAGTTCAAGGAGTTAACAATAACATAAATTGTTACGTTAATATTATGAACTAAACTACTAGTTATGTGGCAGTTTGTATTGTTTAATGTTACGAATAATATTTTACTGTGTATTTGAAATTTGAAATTAGTTGTTCTGACTTTTTTGTAAGACCTCTTATACATATAATGGCTAATGTGGCTAGCAGTAGTAGTGACCTCTTTCAACTTTTCGACTTTCAATGGTAATGGTCTCAATCATGTATCGTTCCTCGTTTACTACGTGCTTTAATTAAACCTTAAGTTAACAATCAATATTCCGGCAAACTGCACTGCTTTTTTAGGGTTCCGTACCCAAAGGGTAAAACGGGAACCCTATTACTAACGCTCCACCGTCTGTCTGTCTGTCCGTCTATCACCAGGCTGTATCTCATGAACCGTGATAGTTAGACAGTTGAAATTTTCACAGATGATGTATTTCTGTTGTCGCTATAGCAACAAATACTAAAAAACAATAAAATTAATATTTAAGGGGGCTCCCATGCAACAAACGTGATTTTTTTGCTCGTTTTTGCTCGATATTGATAACGGCAACAGGAAGATGCTTGAGATATTCACAGAATATTTAGTTATATATTCGCTTAAAAAAAAAAAATATTTAAGGGGGGCTCCCATACAACAAACTGGTGATTTTTTTGCCATTTTTATAGATAATGGTACGGAACCCTTCGTGCGCGAGTCCGACTCGCACTTGGCCGGTATTTTTTTTTTGATTCAAGTTACATTGAATTATTTTAAAATGTTGTTCTTATACATTATCATACTCGTTTTAATGATACCCCTCAAAAACAACATACGACGTTACGTATGATAATCAGAATATACGTATGCACAGATTGATGGGTACATTCCCAAGAAATTCCTTACCCAATATTATTTCCGCAAGCGGTGATGTGATAGAGAAGCCCTTTGTAACCAACAATCGAGTTGTGTCTTCCCTTATTAGATTGATTCCCGAACCCAACACGTATGTTTACGCGTAACTAAATTGCCAAAAGAAATTTCGTACACCTAACAGTTAGTAGACATGTATAAATGTACAAAAGGAAAAACACGGAGCCCCAATTAAGTTTGTCCAGATAAATGTTGGTCCTAAATAGGAGCACAAAATAGATATTTACAGAAGGTCGCGTCCGTACAACAAGTGACAACGCCCGCACAGATAGACACGCTTCACGTTCAGTGATTACAAGCACACTCGCGATTAGCATTCGTTTAAAGGTTGGTTTAAACCAAACAAACATAAAAGCAGAAACAAGAGCATTATTTTCTTGATATTCTTGACATTTTAGTATGGATAGATTAACGCCAGAATGCTCTATCCCTGTTTAAGAGTAGGCTTCTTATTTTTATGTTAATTTGCATGAATATTCTGAAACAGTCACACATACAAACAAAATGAAACTTTAGTATATAATTTATTGGATCTTTTTCTTTACATGTTGAAGACAGTTACGTAATTGTAATATTTTCTCTCAATATTTTTTTATTCGAAAACTATGTGTTTTTTAAGGATAATTATAAAAAACAAACGAGATTGTTTAGCTTTTATGTCTGAAATAAATATTCACAGCAAGAAAATATGGTTTATTATCCCGACACACGATATTTTTTCTCTAGAACAATTATTACTTTAGTTAAAAACGAAATAAGAATTGAGACTTACGCTATTTAGTTTCGTACTCAAACGCGATCAAAGAGCGCACGCGATATTCCAAATTTGTTACTGATGTATTAGCGTTAAGCACATAACGGAGTGGCGGAGCTTGCGTTCGAAATTTGATTTAGACTGCCTGCTCTTAAACAAAAATACTTTGCAGAGAGGGGATAGAATGTGCATTCGCTCGTAGAGTCTGGTATAAACTGTTACATATAGTCTCCGAACGTACGCGTCTATGTGTGCGTGCAGAACTTCGGCTTCATACAGGTGAAAACAGGGTCAGTTGTTGTATAAGCCGACCTTCTGTACCTATCTGTATTGCCACGGTAGGCAGTTGAGTCAAAATACTCGGTCCACCCGACCTCATGGTAACGTTTTTAGTGACCCGTGCTACAATGAGAAAACGGAATGCTTATGGCTTACTTTGTCATAAATTGCGGTGCGTCTTTTGTTTTTTTTGCTAATTTTTGAGTTGTCGCCGTATTTACATAATATAAAACATTACGCCTATACTTGGATAAGCAGAGGTGGAAGTGGTTACAACATTTCGTCAGATGTTTTTCTACAAGCCGTTTGCTCTTAAACAGGCGCAAATCTAAAATCCGTTCTACGGCTGAGAAATACTTAATAGAAAAACACAGCACTGCCTGGTTTAGGAGTCGAACACAGAACTCAATATTCAGCAGTCACAGTTAGGGCCACAAATTAAAACTAGCGAGGTCCTAACGTAGATGGTCCTCAAAATTAACCACCAGGTCCACTGATTTAGTGTCCAACTTATGATTGATCCACTGATCAATAATAAACTAGACCCCCTATTTCAGTATACCCTGTTGCACTTGTAAATAAGAGTGTTTATGCCTGTACATTGTACATCTGTAAATGCGTTCTACTTCAGTGAACATATTTGATTAATTGTGAGTCAATAAGGCGATTATTTGGTCCCTGATGTGTCTACTAAGGAAGCAATTATTACCCGCAGACTGGTAACGGTTGGGAATGGTTTCATTATTAATAAGGCCACGTATAAATGTTGTGTTATTATCATACACTTACACCTACTATGCCGCATAGTGCCGTATGGTGCACAGTCGACCGCACGTCGATGGTAACATTTTGACCTTGAACTGGGTTGGCATAAGATGGCAGGTTATACTGGTTTTGTTACCACTGACTTGCGGTCTAATAAATAATAATAAAATAAAATAATAAAAAGCTTTTATTGATTCCTTACAATTATTTCGATACACACACACATTATTATTTCCATAAAAAATACATTTCAATTTACTTATAATTCAATTCATAATGGTTAGTTATTAGTATTATTTTGTTATTTCATTATAAAGACCGCCTAGCGCGGTAAAAGCCTCCTCCATCTGTCTCCATCTTGTTCTGTCTCTAGCTAGTCTGCTCCATGATTTTCCTATTAAGCCTGATAAGTCGTCACTCCATCTCTTGTTCGGTCTTCCACGCTTACGCTGTTTGTTACTAGGATACCAGTTTGTTATGGTTTGAGTCCTTCTGTCATCGCTAACTCTTTGTAAATGTCCGGCTTGCGGTCTACTGTACCACATATTACTGAAGACATGATGACAAAAATGACTGAAATAAATCATAAGGGTATTGATTATGGAAAACTATATGGCCTACACTTAACCATCATGATAACGTTAATAACTGTGTTATGGCGCGCACTTTGTAGCTCAAATACGCTTACAAGCACTTTACGGAGAAGTCCAGGTAGTTATAAGTTTGAGTACCTGCCCAGCAAAAATACACGCGTCAGTCAAGGGTTTGTCTAACTTAGCCTTAAAGTTTCACTCAACTGAATAGGCATTTTGTTTTCAGAAAATAGAAAAAAGTTCGTGCGCGTCTCTTCTGAAGCTCTAATTCTACGGAACACGACAAAAATATGACATTTTACTCTCATACTGACTTTTCATTAAATTACTTCGTAATGAATAAATGTATTACACCCGGGATTCCTTTCTTCAGTTTTTGCTTCCTTATTTTATTATAAACCGTTGAAAGTGTCTTATGCTCCGAGTTTTTTTTTGTCAAGGGTATAATAAATTTTATTTCAACGCCCTTTTTGGATTATTTCAAAATGCAAATGGGCTGTCCTAGTCACTGTCATCCCTTTGTAATTCATAAAATGAACTGGATGAAAGCACAATGAACGAATATTTAAGCTGTTGGTAAATACCTAAATAAAAAATACAACACTGCCTTTTAATGTCTCCTTTTACATTATTAAATTCTTATTTTGTTTTTTTTATGTTGTTGCTGTATTTCTGTATGTATCATAATTTAAGCAGCTTTTGAATATTCGTTTCTTATTTTAAGCTTTAAAAGCTTGCTTGTTGTTATTTTAATGCACAACATTTGAATGGTTTTAATAACAATAGAAATCTACAGTAATTGTAATTTATGAGTAAATAAAAGAAAAATTCCTCAAAATTTACAAAGTTAATTGTACAGCTACTCCCTCTGTTGACGTAAAGGTGACTAAGGATTAAGTGTACGAATTTAACTGCAAAGAAATCCCCAAGGGCTGCATGGGGCACACCAATCATCGTATAAGAGACGCTGAATAAATAACATGCCGAATTCAATATCACTACCCCTCCTTCCCTTGTCGTTGTCGGGTTAAATCATTGATTTCACATTAATGTTTTAACACGATTTATAATATTTGCATCGCATGAGTTTACAGACAATATCACGGCACATCATACATAGATACAGAACGAGAATGAAGTGTTTCTACACAGAGAATCTATTCCCAAAACAGTAACACAATGATAATTATAATAATCATGGATAGAATCTTATCCTTTCTACCCTGCATAAAGCAGTCCACGTCATAACAAACATCTTCAAACTCTGCACTATATATGTATGCCTGCTCTATACTATATCATTTGATACTGCAGGATATTAATATCAAATACATACACGCCATCTTGATAAGCCAATCCTTGCAACTATACTCCGTTGGTTTAGGTAGTTAAATAAAGGTAAACAAAAAAAACCACGTGACGAGAGAGATGTCAAGTAACTGACTAAACGTAATACATGTCATTTCAGTTGTCATGCTACGTCATAGTTGTGCTTTTCAATTTAGCAACGCTATAATTATTTCGTTGAGGTTTAGAGAACCGGTCTTTTTGGGCTCTTTACAATAAGATTACAAAATATTGTAGTATTAATATAAATCTAACACAAAAATTGTGCTCAAGGACTTACATCTACGAAAAGTAGTTAAGAATAAATGATAAAGTTTGTAATAAAAGAGGAAACTATTGTAAAAATCAAAAATAAATTTAATTTGGTTAAAAGTTACAACGTATTTTTAAACAAGAAAGTGTAATCTATAAAAACCCTTTTTATGATTTGTTTACCTTTATTTAACTACCTAAACCAATGGAGTATAGGTCCTGTTGTTGTTGCTCTAACGGTACGTGTCCATTGTTGCAGTGTCGACGGTGGACGTGGACGCGGTGCTGGGCCGCACGGCATCGCTGCCATGTGACGTCACGCCCGACACTAATGAAGACAGGGTCTATATGGTGCTGTGGTTCAGGAAAAGTGGGGGGAAACCTATTTATAGGTAAGTGAGCGATAGTTAATGTATACATAAGTGTTTTGAAAACCAATGTACATTTAATATGAATAATCCCTTTGCCATGAGTGTGTAATGACTGTTATTTAAGTATAACGATGCACACAGTACTTTTATGTCTGTTTTCTTTTAACTTTTTTTTTGTGAATTCGTGGACAATGGTGTGGGTTACGGACAATGGAGTAACATAAATATGGAATAGATTATATTTAAATGTATTTCTAAGTCCTTACTTTGCTAATTTAAGAATCTTTATTTAAGCTTTGCATGTAACTGTTTTTTGTCCCTAACAAATAAAATAAAAATAAAATAACAAAAGACGACAATTACAGGAAAAACCTGAAAATATGAGCTCTTACCTATTTACGCAAATAAGTCCGACAACCAAGGGGTATCGTATTACCCAATAACTGGGTTGTGGAGGTCAGATAGGCAGTGGCTCTATGTAAAATACTGGTATTCAGCTGTATCCGGTTAGACTGGAAGCTGACCCCAACATAGGCTAGGCAGATGACAATGATGATGACCTTTTTACGTAACTGTTTTATTACATAAACCTTTCTGCTAAATAATGAGAAGATAAGAAGTAAATATTAAAAAAAAAAATAGAAGCGAATTAACTTAAGGTGCAGATATATGATTTTAGTGACTTTTAAATCTGTTATTACGCCTTCATTTAATGCAAGGATGTTATGCAAACAATGTATGTTAAACTAGAACGCATACACATCAATTCTTTAAGTGAATATTTAAGTATTGTAGTAAAATATTTTATGAAATAAATTCTACCCAAAGCATAAAAAACGATATTACTTTCAAACTACTTAAGATATTTTCATGATTTTTTTTTTGTATGAATAGACTGTTTTATTATCTATAATTGTATCTCTGATTTTATTCAAATATTCATATTTTCGTTACTAAAAACAAATATTCCCTATGAAAATTAATGGTTGCGCGGCGTGAGCGAGACGCGCATTTGTATTGCCAAGGTCAACGGCGACTATCTGACCCTTAAGAGCCCATGCATAACTTATTATCTCGGAAAAATTCAGGAAGGAATCGACATTTTCAATTTTGGCATATTAAACTGACACGTTAGCTACAGTTGCAAATATGTTCTGTAAATTTCTTACAACTACATAATAAAGGACAGTATTTATTTCGAAAATATTTACATTATTTAAAAACTAACACACTTAAAATACTAATAATTGTACAAGTATATAAAAAAAGAAGGGAAAAAATCATGGGGCATCAAAAAATTCTTCCGCATCGCTGTCAGCAGCTGCCAGCCTTTTGGGCACTTTTCCTGCTGACAGCGATGCAGAAAATTTTTTTGATGCCTTGTGATTATTTCCCCTCCTTTTTTATATACTTACAACTTGGGTAGTCTAAGGTGTTTTTAAATTAGAAGTAGCTATAAAAACATATTATAGGTAAATTATTGTATCGTAATTTTTCAAATTATCATCTTTTCGTAAAAAGTCCTAATTAGTTGTATCTTGTTTGAAAAACGATTTAAGATATGAACGCACTAAAGGGACTTCTACCCAGTGTCATCTATTATTTTTAGGAGACACAAGGAATGAGAAGAAATTGTCTATTTATTTGACCAGAACTCATTCAGTAATTTATATTTTTATTCAGTTATTTATATTGTAGATACGTTTGTACATATACCTACTGCAATTATATTGTTTAAATAATGATGTATGAAAATTCAGATTAATTCAAACCTTTTTAGTGGTGATAAATAAACATAAATACTTACAATCTCCAGTGTAAATAATGCAATCGGTATAATAAATTACTATAGGTAGGTACTTAATTAATGGATCACTGAAAAATTGAGCGTTGTGTGTTCAGTGTTCTTAAAACAATTATGAATGCTTTCATGTAAATGAATGATGCTCACCTTCCGCAAATGTTGCTTTGTTTAATTAATAAACGAGCTTTTTAATTTCCACGAATAAACTGATAAAAGCTAGAGAAAATATTACTTTATATTTTCGCAGATTTTCGCTTAATGAAAAAATTTTTGGTAAAGCGTTTACAAAAATCAAAGAAGTGCTCTGTCGTCATCTTTTGAGACCACTTCTTGATACTGTCATGATTCCTCACAGGGGTTTAAACTAAAAAATTTGATACTTTTACCCAGTTATACGATACGATTAGGGCTCGACAGGACATGTCAGCAAACAAACATTTTATTCAATAGAAAAAAGAGAATTATGGATTATATTTGCGTACCTACACACAAATTGTTATTTTCTGTAAATAATGCTTCCAGGATTTTATTCCACACACAATAAACGAGTTATTTTAACATGGCTGATACATGTATTCATGTAAAACAGTTTGAAAATCTGTTATTAAAAAACATGTGATCATCCAATATCTGTTACATGTCTACATCACACCGATGACATGGATATAATCATCATCATCAGTCTATAGCGGTTCAGCTCAAAGGACGGTGGACAAATGACTTCCTAATTGCACGCCTCTAAGCTCGATTCTCGACCAACCTCACCTCGCACTATTGGTATTAAGCAAGCGATTGCTTATTGAGGTTAAACTAATAATTACTTCCAAATTTTGCTTCCAAATCAAACTGAAATGCAGGTATTGGCAGAAATAGTAATTCCTACAGGAGCTAAGTTCCAAGAAACTTCCTAATCGGTGTTGATGGGTGTTTTATAATTACGTGACCATTTACGAACCACATTACATTCAGCTTATTTTCCCAGTATTTCTACTAAAGTTTTTCTCCACCGTATTATCACACTAGCTTCTGCCCGCGGCTTCGCCCGCGTGGATGTCGGAAAAAATGTCACGAGAACGTACTACCGTGGGTAGTTTAAAAAAACAAAAAAAACAAAATTTTATAATTTACTTTCATGCCCAGTTTTAGGTTTCTTAACTCAAGGAATAAGATTTTTCATACAAACAAAATCCCCCCTTTTCACCCCTTAAAGGTCGAATTCCAAAAACCCCTTCTCAGCAGATGCCTACGTCATAATTTAGAGTAAATCAAGCCACGCAGTAAAATCCTCCCTTGTCAAATTGACTACCCTTTTTCACCCCGTTAGGGGTCAGTTTCAGTGGCTAGAGAGGCGCCACGGCATCCTGTTATATCCACGGGTTCCTACTCTGGATAAAGCGGGAGGGAACGCCCGGGTGTCACCACTGTGTGGATCGCCCAGAGAACACCGGTGGAGGTCTGCCCGACTTGGGTGGAGCACCGCCATATTCTCACGGAGGTGATGCTGGCGGCGATCTCTCGTCGGTCCGGCCCTGGTTCAAGCCATGGTTCGGAGCGAGAGTTCATGGGAGTCCGTCACCTCCTTCTGCGAAGCAGTATTGCTCGCGAAGGAGGAGGCGGAACGCGTGAAGGAGAGGCAAAATTCATGCCCTCACGCCCTTAGTCGCCGCGGCAGACGCCCCGGGCGTCGGGAGTCGCAGGCCGATGCTCGGTTACAGAAGGCGCGGGCTTGCGGACGGTGAGCGATGGGTAGTTCGCAGTCCGATAAGGACCAGACCCGGGACGACGGCGCGTTGTGTTACACGCGCGCCTCAAAGAGATGTCAGCACCAACTGACGGGGTCCGTTAAGGCCAATGCCTGCCAGGGTTGCGAGTTTGTCCGAAAAGGATATCGTGGCCATGGCACACAGGCAAATGAAGGAACACGGCTGGGTTTTAGTCAGTAAAAGTCTGACACGCCCTCGCGCTCCACCCAGAGCGGGAGAAGTTATTTGATAATTACCCACCAAAAAAAAAGAGTTCAATTTTTGTTTCTAAGTATAAATACTGAGTTTCGAGTTTATCGGACCGCACGTTGAAATTCTTCTATACAAACTTTGACATCCCCTTTAAAGTTTGTCATTTTTAGTTTTTCAAACTACCCCCGTAGTTTGAAAAAACTAAAAATGACAAACTTTATAATTTACTTACGTAAGTATACATGCCATGTTTTCGGTTTATTAACTCTTGGAATAAGATTTTTCATACAAACAAAATTCCCCTTTTTACCTCCTTACAAGGTCGAATTTCCAAAAACCCCTTCTTAGCGGATGCTTACGTCATAACTATCGATGTACCAAATTTCAGCCCAATCCGTTCAGTGGTTTGAGCTGTATGTTGATAGCCCAGTCAGTCCTACGACCTTATATTTAAATAAATATTGTGTATTTGTATAAGTTGGAGTAACATTTCGTTTTGTTTCATCGCAATCGCTTCATTCTATGAAAAGTTAGAAACGGTACACGTGTGCTTATATTATTTTTACTTGAATACAAAATTTAGCGAATGAATAACTTCAATACAAAACGTCATCCCCCTTTTCACCCCATTGTGGGTTGAAATAAAACAAAAAACAATGGTTTACGTTCTGTTAGTTTCCAACCTTAAGCCAAAATATTAGTTATTTTAACTTGAAAAATAATGAATTTCATCCCCCTTTTCATCCCTTAAGGGTTGAAATTCTAATAACACCGTTGAGTTAGCTTCCAACCATAAGCCTAGATAATAAATTTTGTGACTTTTACTTCGAAAATTAAGGACTTTCCATACACAACTTCATCCCCATTTTTAACCCTTTGGGGGTAAAATTATCAAAAAATAATTTATATGTGTCTCACACGTATAAATTATTTTCAATCATCAGCCTAAACACAAAATTTGAAGATACTAACTTCAAAACTGACGGACTTTCATATAAATTTCCATCTCTTATTTTACCCCTTTAGGGGTGGATTTCCTAAAAATTCGTTCTTAGTGGATACTTACTATTCACAAAGAACACACCCTCCAAGTTTCATGTCTCTAGGACCAGCGAATTAGGCTGTGTGTTAGTTTCCACCTTTTTTTTTTTGATATGATAGACGTGTAAAAGTGTTTGTACAAACTTACTTACAGAAAATAAATCATTTATCATTTAACCATAAGCCGAAATATTAGTGATTTTAACTTAAAAAATAAAAAAACTTGTATTAAAAAGAAAATTTCATCCCCCTTTCACCCCGTAAGGGTTGAAATTCTAACAACACCATTGCATTAGCTTCCAATCATAACCCTAGATAATATATTTTGTGTTTTTTACTTCGAAAATTAAGGTCTTTGATACGCAACTTCATCCCCCTTTTTAACCCTTCGGGGGTGGAAATATCCGACAAACGCTGAGACACGTGTAAATTAATTTTCAATCGTCAGCCTATACACCAAATTTGAAGATCCTAACTTCAAAACTGACGAACTTTCATATAAACTTCCATCCCCTATTTCACCCTCTTAGGGGAGGAATTTCGAAAAACTCTTTCTTAGTGGATACCTACTTTTCACAAAGAACACACCCTCCAAATTTCATGTTTCTAGGATCAGCGGTTTAGGCTGTGCGTTGATATATCAGTCAGTCAGTCAGGACTTAGAATTTTATATATTAATAGATAACAAACATCACACAATCGAACACTTATTGCAATTCAAAACGTCGAAAGTTCAACCAACCCACTGCACTTCTTAATAAAAACCAAGTTAATAAAAGCCAATCCAACTTAAGAAACAGACTGTCGCCGTAATTCCAGCTAGGCAGTGCCATATAAAAACTTTGTGAATACGTATTTAATTAATAGTATAAAGTCGGGCCTAATGAACCGTTCGCTACCTTAAACGGATGAGCGGAAGCCGAGCACGACCAATCCAATTAACGTTAGGAACACACCTACAACGTACAGCGAAACACACTTAAGATGTCATGGCGCTCGTTAAGGAAATCACACTTGACGATGGAGGTCCGAGGACTTTCCATCAATGTCCTTATGCTGTGAGCTAACTCTTGTCACTCATACGTAACCTGATTTGGATATACGTGGCTAAACTTGGACTAAGCTTTGCTTTATGTTTTTTTCGTGTGGGTTTTTTTTTATAGTTTGACTTCAGATTTTGTAGAGAAATATCGGAATGATTTATGAGTGATTTTGAGAACAAGACTACCGACGAATAGCAACGCATTTATCAATTTCCTGTTTCAGAAAACTCAAACAAAAATTCAAAGAAATATTTAAAGTAAACATCTATTTTAGTATTAATTAATTTTGCTCATCCTTTACGCAAAACGGGAATAACGTGCGTAATAAACTCTCAACAGCAAACGTCTGCTTACGCAACCAAAACAGTTATGCAGATAAAATCTCTATTATATCCTTACAATTGTTTATAATTGCTATTTTATATCAGCAACCGAGCGTAACGAATACTTGGCAGAGATAATACCGTCATAAACTGCGTGCTCAAATTGTTAAATTTACCTGAGCATACCATCGAGCAATCAAATCATCTCTCTCAAAGCTTCTTGCTTTATAAATTAGGATGGAGGTCGGTAGATTGAGAAAATGAAGCCTGTCCGGAAATTGAAAAACTTCACCGTGTTGGGCCGTTCTTTTATTCTAGAATTTGACAGTTTTTTAAGGAAAATAAATTCAGACGCGGACCATGTGGCAATTTACGCGCTTTCATTAGATTCGGGGTGGACGTGATTGTATTAGAGCTGATTGTACCTAGTATGACACTTTTTATGTCTGATTGGGTCTAATAAGGGAGGTATACAAGTATCATTGATTTATCAAAACTAGCTCTCTTATAAAATTGAAAAACATTTTTAATAGGAAAGTAACTTGAGGGTCAACTAAAGTGTTAACTTAAACTTTCCAGGTATATACAGAAATTCCGAAATTATCAATATTTTTTTGTTTCAGTTTTGACGTCCGTGGCCGGTCGTTCAATAAGGCGCTACAATGGTCGGACCCGGGCGCGTTTGGACCCCGAGCATACTTCGCAACAGTCGCCCGACCGGCAGCACTCACACTAAGCTCAGTACAGCTAGATGACGAAGGCGTCTACAGATGCAGGGTAGACTTCAAAAACTCACCAACAAGAAACTTCCAAATCAGACTCACAGTAATAGGTAAGTTAGTTGATAACATCTAAGACACGTGCAGATAAAAAGAACTAAAGTTAAGCAAAGAAAGCTTAATAAAACCAAGCAAATAGAATTAGCGCCAAACTAAAATACTAGATCAAAGTAACTATCTAATTTCAGGTACAAGTTTTGAAAAGCAAAATTAAATCTCTCTAGACCAGACTTGGGGTTTTTTATCGTTCACACAAAACCATCTTTCAGTTACCCTTCGTCTGCCAATTCTGGGTAAACCTTTAGTTATTTTTGCTAATAATTAAAGCATTAAACTTGCATTTTTTCATAAACCAGTTAATTTATAAAAGGTTATTATGATCTGAGCATTCGAGACTAGACAATCTTGTTAAAATAAAAATCAACTAAGTTTTAAATGATAATTTTATGAGGCGACAACTGGGAATCAATTTAGTTATTACGATGAGTCGCGGGAGCCGCGCGGTCGCCGAGTGATGACATCGCACAGACATTTTAATTATCAACTGTCGACTCGGGATCGGCGAGGTTTCTCAGCTGCCTCGCTGATAAAAACGATGCCAGCCGACGATGACACAGATAAAATCTGCAGGAGACAGGTTAAATTTAAAAGGAAATTAGATTTGAATAGATCAAATTGTCTGAACGTTATCAGCCCGCCGTACTGATCCCCTTTATTTGCTTATTAAAACCTTAGACGGAAAATGGTTCACTAAATTATAAAATGAGTTACGAACACTTTATATTCATTCTTTGGTGAATTCTGTTATAATTAATATTGCGCAGTGCCGTGTTTTCACAACGTTATTTACCACTTCCACAATCCGTATCGATGTGAATTATTGGCATTTCATATGGTTTCCCACATACATATATTAACTATGGATATTATTAATATAAATAACCTTGCCGAGTATTGCGGTCGTTCCTCTATAATTACTCTAATAGGCTTATTCAATAGCAACGTAACCGTATTCTTAAGAAATATTACCGCCGAGGAGCATAAAAATATAAACATGGCCTATAAAATGCCGAGCAAACTACCGTTGAGCTTCTCAAAGAAATTACCCTATTCAAGGCGACGAAAGACGTAGGCAAAGGAGATGAGGGAAGTAAATTTCTTTTGCGCAGAACAAAGCATTTAAAAGTAAGCCTACATCGCATATATGCAACTCCATTGAAATCCATTAGTCTGCTCGCGCCGAGAGGTAATTTGCAAGGAGCCTTTTGTTAGCAAAGGGACTGCTCACACAAAGAACTCTCTTACTTACATAATCAGGCATATTCATAACATCATAAAATATCCAATTACCATCGAGGACGGAGGGTGTTCATTAATGGCGTCAAATAATAATCAAATCTGGCGCTCGCGTAATATCGTGAACGATAACGCTCTCAGTTTTCATTCCCATGTTGATGTAATGATGAAGATTGTGAGATAGGTTATTAGTATAGAATCTTATTATATTTGTGTGGGTTATTGTCGTAGTGCCTCCTCATCAGATGTTGATGTATGACAAGTCTGGCGCGGATGTGTCAGGCGTGGTGGGGCCTTTGGAGGAAGGAGCAGCATTGGTGCTGGTCTGCGAAGTTCGGGGTGGTAAGCAGACTTAGATTTCCTTAAACAGAAATTACCCTTTATTATGTAAGGCTGAAGACATAATCTAATGTTCTTATAAATCCATGATAAACCACCTAATTTAGTTTTTATTACCAATTTACGCGGGGTTATAAATCCTACAAGTTGGAAGCTGATTCTTCTGGAATACCTATCTTTAGTTACCTAACAAATTCGGCCATATAATGTTTTAATAACTCACTTTTACACCTACGCTATACGCAAAACTGAACAGGGTTATGAACCACGTATTGACATTCTACTCGGTTCACCGCTCAAAAGTTTAATATACGCGACATATACGCGTACAGTCAGAGACCTGCATTATCTGACCCCTCTTACAAAGAAGAAGGGGTCAGATTATGTAGGTCACTGACTGTACATGGAAATATATTTATTTCCGTACCTTTTTTACAGTTATTGGTTATTTCATCGACTTCTCTTTCAAATGTCACCTTACGGAAAAAAATACCTTGAAAAATTCTCTACCTACACGATTTGAGGTACTTTCGTTTTAAATTACGACCTTAGTGGTTTTTCGGCTGCAATTAGACGCGTAGGAGTTTTTTGAAATATTTTTGTTTACATACATTACTGCTAACTTAACCAGTATCAATATACTTTCGTGTGTCAGTATCTGAACGCAATGCAGAAATAATTTAAATGAATCAACTACAAAATTTCGAATCGCAGATTAATAAAAAACAATTTAATTCACTTCGCCGCTTAACTTAATGCGTCGCAAAAATATTGAACAGTGGGGAGCTCAATTTTTTTCTATTGCTTGATTTCTTTTATGGAAACATTGGAAGAGATATTCCATTTGAATGGGTTCATTGAAAAGTCCGCAGTATGGCCGCCTGGCTTCGAGCCAGTGCTCGCAGCGGATTATCTTCAGCCGTGCGCCCACCAATTGTGATGATGCAGCGGGCCGGACAGGGGGAGGTTAGGCTTTGACCCTGTTATCACGCTCATACTTAATTATGTGACTGAAAAATGAGCAATTTTGTAACCTGTTGCTTAATGCTTTTGAATTATTTCGAACTAATGAAGGTCTTTTGTATAAACTATTTGTCATGATGTTGAAGTGTCTCGTGTTACGTAAACATACGATGATTTTTGAAGATCAAACTACTCCAGTTATCTTGTATCATCATCCATGTAATATTTAAAGTTTTATAATCAAATTTGTAAATACATACATGACTGTACTTGCCGCATCTAAATAAAAAGTTGCTATACCCACCACAGAATAGTGTATTTACTTTTAATTAAACAACCAGATTTTTATTTTGAAAATATTTACATCATTTAAAAACTAACAGACTCAAAATAATAATAATAATTATGTACAAGTATATAAAAATGAGGGTAAATAATCAAAAAATTCGTCCGCATCGCTGTCAACAGGAAAAGTGCTCAAAGTGCTGGCGCTACGTTGTATAGCAATGCTGATTCTTTGCCCAAAAAATAGGCCCTGTCACGTGAGGAGCCGACCAACCGCTTGGCGATGTCTCAAAAAACTAAGTGGGCACTCGGACCCCATGGCCCCAGTGTTTCAACCCCAAACGGCTCGAACTTAACTCAACTTAGTTTTCTTTCAACCCACAATATTTTTCTTTAGTGTTTTTTTATTCTAACAACGAGGCAGATTTCCTGTGAACGATAAGCCAGCAATACTTTGTTTTGAAACTTCCATAATATCCGGTTGGTTTCTCTTATAAATTATAAATTGATTTTGTTTAGTAGTACTCGTATAACCAAGAAAACACATTATATTTGTAACAGTTAGATGAACAACCTTGCCTTTGTGTAACGTAAAACTCGGACTGACAAATGTTTACAGATTTATTTAATTAAATCTAACATTGTGATCATCGAATTTTCCTGCCAGGGTTGCGAGTTTGTCCGAAAGGGATATCGTGGCCCTGGCACACAGGCAACGGAAGGAACACGGGTGGGTTTTAGTCAGTAAAAGTCTGACACTCCCTCCCGCTCCGCCCAGAGCGGGAGAAGTTATTTGATGATTTCCCACCCAAAAAAAAAAAAAAATCATCGAATTTTGTATTTTTCTTCAAATTATATTTTATACATAATTTTACGTCTTTTACAAAACTTGACATTTTTAGTTCACCTTTTTGAAAATCACGAGCACAAAACATTTAAAATATATCAAAAAACTTTAAAACACTTGTCGACTCGCTAAAATAATTTGTTAGACATATATCTACAATTGGTTTTTCCTATAAAAAGTCTTTTTTAAACGAGGCCAGAAAAGCTATACAGATTTGTTCTGTGGGTCATCAAACTCCTTTTTTTTTCCAAGTTTCACGAAAATTTTATTTAGTTCCAGTTTCGTTTACCAGGTCGTCCCGAGCCTACAGTGTCCTGGTGGATAGATGGGACACCAGCCTCCCAGTACATCGGTGTCAAGACGGACACCCATGTGATTGTCAACCGCTTGGAGTTGCAGCATTTGAAGAGAGAAGACCTGAACACCACATTTAAGTGTAGAGCGTCGAATACCAACCTGGTACCACCGCAAGAGAAAGTCGTTAGGCTTGAGCTGAACTGTAAGATTTCAATACTTATTACCTAACCCCCCCTCTATTTTTTTTCCTACCTTATTTTTACTTATTCTTTTATTTTACCCTCTACGCAAAGATATAAATATGTCTAGATAGACAGTCAAAGCTGTGAGCTCGTCGAAAAAAAATGCTTCCAACGGTTGGCCGCAAAATGCACGCACACTAGAATAACACAATGACAGCACAATGACGTGACGCGAGTGTAAGACGTAGCTGTCACCACCAGCACCAGCATAACAAAGTTGGTCTGTTTGTTTTCGTTATTTTGCAGCTAACTAGCCAGCTACTTGGCACTATAACTGGACATATAAATAATCAAAGCCTCTGCGTTAACCTATACATAATTATGAACTTTTAAAACGTTTACCATTGGTAGGTTTGTGTAGAAATAGCAGAAAACGGATAGTTACTCATGCCATACTTTAAGCTCTGGTCAAACTGAGGCGAATCCCGTGCGGGATGCGGGATGAAATGTGCTCGCGCCAATTGTGTCAAATAATTGAATGGAGATCGAACTGGTGTGAATAGTTGCGTGTCTCCCTAATCATTAAAACAATCAACGCACAGTGCGCACGGCATTGGCCTTACTTAGACCAGCCTTTTAGTTCTAATTTAATCACAGGTAAAAACTCATTTTTTTGGTTAGTTTTAGCTTTACCTTAAGGTTCCTTTATTAAATTTGATCATATATAAACCGGCCATGGACACATCTAAATGTATGCCACAACATGTAAATACCATCATCTTTCAAATTGTCCAAATGTCGTAACCATCTTCAGATCACCATTCCATCATACATCTTACTGAGACTAGAATACCATTTAAACGTATGGTAATTTACTGGCATTTAAGATTTGGCAGTACTTTATATTCCCAAGGGCATATATATATTCTTAGTACCTACCTACGTACAAAAAGCTACAAAAGGCAAATTCTAATTTCTAAGAATATTACATAATTTTGTGTAGGTTTTTGTGTGTCAATCATCTTGCCCTTTGTGTAATAAGATTGTTATTCCTCTAAGAGTCTACACTTCACAAAGAAGTAACACGTCATCTTTTCATGTCTAACTTCTAGAATGTTGTCTGTTTTGTTGTTGTAGGTACTTACTGTAGACGTTATTAGTTAAATTAAAAACAAAAGAAAACAGGTACCTAAGTACAGTCACAGCCAAAATATGATCGTCGCCTAAAGGGCTATTTAGGGCACGATAGTATCTGTTTTACGGACTCAGCATTATAATTATAGATTGTATTGTTTTGTCAACCGCAGAATGAAATTCAGCCATCTTATTTACATGACAGACCTAATAAAAAAATGTGAAGATTTTTATTTCATTAAATGACCAGGCCTTTTAAACGATTTTAGGTTGATGTCAACTCGACATTGATCAAAGCTGTATGCTGTTATGATGTTTGTTATCAAGTTATTAAATATAGTTTTCTGTGCAAGTCTGCTCAGTACCGTAGCTTCAAAAGGTATTATATGTTCTGACTGAACAAAAGAATTTGAAAACTGACGAAGATATCACTGAAGTCTTGACTGTAACGTAGTTAGGTAACCATTTTGTTGTTTTGTTCTGAGTCACCAATGTAACTAATAAATCCACAGTGACTTGCAGTTTGCTGGGTTCCGTTCAATCTGAACTAGGAAACAAACGTGGACGGATGGA
Organism: Tiliacea citrago; assembly: GCA_963921375.1. Classification (NCBI taxonomy): domain Eukaryota; kingdom Metazoa; phylum Arthropoda; class Insecta; order Lepidoptera; family Noctuidae; genus Tiliacea; species Tiliacea citrago. The sequence goes on from OY992798.1 coordinate 14,049,681, forward strand.
GATTTAAATATAAGATAACACGTTACTTTTGTACACAATCTTTCCCTTTCTTTAGAACATTTTCTAAACAGCTATAAATCTTCAGTCAAATGCAATTCAGTACTTAGGTATTATTAATACCAACAAAACTACAATTTGAAAGGAACCCACTTTGTTAATACCGTATTAACAAAGTGGGTTCCTTTCAAATTGTAGTTTTGTTGGTCAGTTTTATACAAACGTTAAAACGCAAACGGTTCCTACTTATTTGCGATTTTTGACGATCGAGACATGTGCTCAACAAAATCAAGTAAATGTATAAAGCAAAAGACGATCGACTTCTTATTTTCATGCGACAGTTACGATCGTCAAAAATTAAACAAATCTTTTATTTATTATTTATCTATCTGCAACTGATATGCTTACGATACCTTATAAAATTCGTTAACAGCCAATAACTGTGTCCAAACTCAAATTCGGGACTTATTAAAGACATGGTGGAATGGAGATAAAAATTTAATATAAAAGAAAAGAAAATAATTCTCACGTTGAAAATACGTAAAGGCTCCTTTCATTGGTACACATTTATCCTTTTCTACAAAGTGATTATTGCAAAACACTTGCCTACTAGAGCTTTATTCAGCTGAAAATATTTGATTAATCTTTTCTACCCCAGGCTGTAATTTAAATGAATTTGTCTTAGTCTAGACAAACGTAGACTAATAATGTGGTCTGGTAAATAGATGATTCTTGGAACCTTTTTTAAACAGCTAAAAGGCTGGGACCTTTTTTAAATAATGCAAATCACTACTTTAATTTATTAGGTAAAGAACAAAAATGAGACGTAGGTTTGTACATTTTTTAAATGACTAAATTAAGTATTGCCTTACTACTGCCATTTGCCTCCTCCTACTTTAGGTAGCGGAGAGCAGTGGGGGCCCAGTGGTAAGGGCCTCGGATTACGAGTAAGCAGGTCATGGGCTCGAACCTAGACAGGCGCTTTACATTGTGTAAATTGTTTCATCACCACTGCTCTCAAAGCGGTGAAGGAAAACATCGTGAGGAAACCGACATGTCCTAGAACTAAAAGACATGTGACATCCACCAACCCGCGTTGGGCCCTTGTAATGGATAACGGCCCACTCCCTCTCACAAAGAGGAGGCCAGTGTCCCATTAGTGGGAACATTATAGGCTGATTATGTATGTTTGTATCCAATCTCACACACAAACACCTGCACACCTACAATCACACTCATTTACCCTCACCCTCGCACTCTCACATACTCATACATAATTTAAAAACTAAAGTAAACTATAACTTTTTCCCTTCTGAAGGTGAATCGTCCACTCATAAATATATCAATTGGAACCTCATAGCGATACACTGTTGCTTAAGAAACAGGATACCCTAGTTTAAGACACAGAGTTTAATCTATTGTGTACAAATTTCTGCAGCATCCAAATGTTTTATGTAAATGTTCTCTACCATATATTCAAAAATTGTAAACTTAAAGTACAATTATCTGTATGTGTTTTTGGGAAATAAAGATAATTTTATTATTATTATTATGTATATGCGGGTTGGAGTCAAATGGCAGATAATTATGTCATCTGCTGTTTTGCGTAAAAATTCTAAGATTAAAATGGTATCATAAAACTGATATATGTGCCTATTTGCCATCACGGTTTGTGACAGCTTTTTATTCTTTTCTACTTGCTTGCTGGCTTATCTTCCACTCGGTATTCTCCAAATAAGACAATTAATTTGATTTACCGTGTTTCTGTTATCAGTGGTTCCACTATCGGTGTCTCTGGTGAACCGACCACAGCAGCTGCTGTCGGCTGCCGCAGCGACACTTCGATGCGTGTCTGAAGGCAGCCGGCCGCCTGCACACATAGCCTGGTACAAAGATAACAGAGGCTTCGATAGAAATATGGTAAGTTATATCCGTTGTTGGTAGTGGTTGTTATATTAGTGGTGTGTTGGTTAGTTGTTGTTGTTGTTGTTGGTGGTGCATATTTGTAATTTGTATGGTGTACATAATAAAGAGTATTCTATTCTATTATTATATTATATTTCTCGTGCGGTGCCGGACGTAAAGAATAGCACCATCCCATTTCTTCCCGTGGGTATCGTAAAAGGCGACTAAGGGATTTGCTTGAGAATGGGCAGCAGCGTTTTCTATGCATTTAAACACCATACTGCGATCGCCAACCCGCCTGTCAAGCGTGACGATTATGTCAAACCTTTGGGGGAGGCCTATGTCCAGCAGTGGATGTCTTTTGGCTGAAATGATGATGATGGTGTACATAATAAAGAGTATTCTATTCTATTCCAAGTTATTGACAATTATTTAACGATGTTTGGAAATGTAAAGCTTGTGACCACTTTGTGTGTAGCTTTCTTGCCATGGAAAGTAATCAAAGACACATTAAAAAAAAAAAAACGAGCCTTACAGTAATCGCATATGATGAGTAACATTTGATATCTCGCCTTGGTAATAAGCAACCGAGCAGCGACACAAATTAACCTCAAAATTTAAAAAAGCTAAATAATTAAATATTTATTCATTACTAGTGGGGCGACCACTGGTCGAAATTCGACCTACTTACAATCTATATAGTACTTACTAATTCCATGAGTACACAAATTCCATGCATTTTAAAAGTACTTAATAATTACATGCTATTAAAAATTACCTACTTATTCCATGCTCAAGCTGTCACTTCCTGTTACACACTTCCGTCCCTTTTCACGAAATCACTCATACAGAACGCGAGATGAAGATGATACACATAACAAAATAGGTTTGAATATTGACATCCAGCGTTACAATGCGGATATCCATAATAAAAGATACGTAGGTATTTCACATGAAATTTTAAGTTAATAATATATTAAACACTAAACTGATGCTAAATTAGGGACCTTCATCATTTGAATTCTAGCGTCTAAACTATTGCCAAAATATTGCTATTTTAAACGAAGAGCTCGTTAAATTGAATTATCCTTTAAAGTTAAGTTAAGCTGGCAGTATCATATCGGTAATGTTTTCCCAATGTTTGTCTTATCTGTTCTAGTATCATCGTGTACTTATTCTTGAAGTTAGTATCAAAATGTACAATCGAACGGTGTTTACTTTTATTATTTCTCTATTATTATTGTACAGTTAATTGAATCAATCGATCGAATGATTATATATAAAAGTTTTGTTTTAATGTCAACTAAGTACTAGGCAATTAATATTTATCAATTTGGATTTAATTGAATACAAAAATAAAATCGAATCGCGCCTGTACTATACATATTCCCCAAAGGGTTAGTCAGAGGTGTGTAGCACCTGCAACCACATTTCGCCAGTTACGGTTAGTCCCATGTAATAGGGGGCGAGCCATCAACCGGGCACAAATCCAAACTCCGGGCTACTACTGAAAAATTCCATTTGCAATAGCCCAATAGCACTGTCTCTGTCTGGCCTGTGAATTGAACCCAAGGCCCCACGCTCAGCAGACATGCTTGCGCCCACTATATCAATGAGATCGACGAAAGATTAATGTGAAATGTTATTACTGTTATTAGGTACATTTATCTTCTTTCGGTACATTATTTATATTTTATATTAACAAAGTCATCGGTGTTTCCTCGTTGAAATCCGCATTATCAATGCAATCATGAATAATACGGATTTCGGCGAGGAACCTTCATGGTTAGATAGTTACACACCTCAATGAGGGTGGAACTATATACCTAGATGGTATGTACAGCGTTCAGGAATGTGTGAAGACTCATATTATGCGATATGTACTATTAGACTCAAAACCTGTTTGTAAGGTATCTACCAGAACCTAATTTAATTTTTTGGTTAAATAGATTTCAGGTGATGACATAGTTTGGACTGAGTGCTTTGCTTGCCTAAATGATGCTCTCCAAGCTGCGCCTGCATCAGCTCCTTCATTTGTCCAACGAAGTTTATGTATGCTTTGCGTGTGGAAAATCTATACTACGCGTACGTGCAATAAGAGTGCCTTCAAATGGTGAATAAAGGAATATGATTCTTAGTTGGATATCTCCTCACTTGGTATGCATCTTATTTCACTAGTGTTGAAATTAAGTTGAAAATAATGTCAAACAAATGTTCCGTCTAATATGTGCAAATTGCTAAATTTTTGATGTTCTGTTACATGTGAATTCTCGAGTTTGTTCTTACCTCTAAAGCCTCCATCAACCTTTATCTGTCGAAATTGACGAGTAATATTAAAAATGTTCAGACGTCATTTTGACTAATTCGCATTTTGAATTTACCAGCATACAATGTGACAAGAAGTTAATAAGAGATTCGATTCTAAATCTAGATTTTGAATTAGAATAACCGTGTAATGCTGAGAATTACGATTAAATGATAAAGGACATTTGATAGCTCTAAAATCAGCCTATATATTAAAGCATAAATCTTTGAGTCACCGCATGTTTCATACCGATATTAAGTTTCATAGTCATTCGGTCAATCTCCTTTGAGTGGACCTGCCCAATCAGTGCAAGCATTTGTCAGTAATCGTGCAGCCCGACAGTAGACTGTAGTAAATTATGTGTATTGAAATGTCCTAACATTTGTTTTAAAATTAATTTTTCAAAGATTTTGCTCAATGTAGGTAATATCGAAATAGGCTGAAAACTCGTGGGATCAGTTGTGCTGCCAGATTTGAACAGTGGAATCACTTTACTAAGTTTTATCAGATCAGGAAATACACCAGATGCAATACAAGAATTAAAAACAATTGCTAAAAACGGTGAAATAACATCGATTATTGAAGACATGATATGTACTGATAATCCCCAAAGGTCAGCAGTATTTTTTATATCAAGATCTTTAAAAGATTCTATAATATCCTTAGCGGTAACAACCGTTAATTTAAAGTGTTTATCACATTCTTTTAGTATGGAGTTAGCAGAAATCAATCTTTGCCATGTCCATTTCTGTGAGAAACGATAAGCGTCAGATCTAGGAATTAATATCAATGTCCACTACATCCATTTTTAGTAGCCAGATTGTATTGTTTAACTTGTAAACTTCGTTAATTTAGATTAATAATACCATTTATAAATGAAATAAGTGTTTTTTCCCCTCTTTATTTAATAAATGTTAAGGTTGCCAGCAAAAACAGTGAAATACTGTGAATTTAACAATTCTAAATCTGATGGAGATTGATTTTATACGACACATTTGTGTATAATTAGGTATTCTATTTAAAGTTTCTAATAGGTGATGTATATTCTTATATTTAAATAAATATTTATTTCACAATTTTCTTTATTGTACCTACCACTGTTTGTCTCTGCATCACCGAAAGGTTGACTGGTACAAAATGCCTGTGGCATTAAGTCCGCCTCTGTACATTTGTGTACAGACTTAAAGTATTAAATAAATAAATAACAGCTTGGCCCTGTAAGGTAAACAGTTAACTACTTGTTAGCACACAATACTATTTCTAACCGACTATATGTGCAAGTGTCAATGCTCAGCTTAAAATAGCGTTGAGATATATATATTTTTTTTTTTGCGTGGGAAATTATCAAATAACTTCTTCCGCTCTGGGCGGAACTCAGAGACAGACTCAGACTTTTACTGACTAAAACCCACCCGTGTTCCTTCCGTTGCCTGTGTGCCAGGGCCACGATATCCCTTTCAGACAAACTCGCAACCCTGGCAGGCATTGGCCCTATCGGACCCCGTCAGTTGGTGCTGACATCTCTTTGAGGCGCGCGTGGAACACAACGCGCCGTCGATCCAGGCCTGGTCCTTATCGGACGGCGAGCTACCCATCGCTCACCGTCCGCAGGCCCGTGCCTACGGTGGCCGGAAATCGGCACCCTCACGCGTTTCGCCTCCTCCTTCGCTAGCATTACTGCTTCGCAGAAGGAGGAGCGTTGAGATCTAGCTAAGTGTCAGGTCTGTCTCAGTTTTCCCTAGTCAGTTGTTTAGGAAGCCTCTGCAACACGTAAATGACATAAATAATAAGTTTTAATCATCATCATCCACCTAGTCTTTGCTCAAATATGTTGGGGTCGGCTTCCAGTCTAACCGGATGCAGCTGAATACCAGTAGGTGTATTACATATTTTATAGCGACTGCCTATCTGACCTCCACAGCTGGGTAACACCATACTCTTGGTAAGACTGGTTTTCGGACTTTCATGTTACCGACCAACCACTTTTTCACATGTATTTATCGAAGGATTTAACATTGCTAAGCATTGCCATCCAACGTGGCAACGCTGCCAGTCTTTGGATACTTTTCCCACTGACAGCGATTTTTTTTTTCTTCATATACATAATATAAATATTTTACTGTTAGATTGTATATTGTATTTAAATATATGTCAATAAATGACAATAATTTTGAATACTTTTAAAAATTCAGTGCAAAGGCTACTATGTATTAATTTGGTTCTATTCACACGCCTTGCCAAGTATCTTGTTGAGTTGGTCATCCGTTTGTCCGGAAGGCGTCCTCCGGCCGGGCCGACTGTACGTGATCCTCTTTTCAAAGACCCGCCGTGGTCACAGTGACTGGATTCAAGGAACATTCTCCTATTATAAATGAGAAATATAGGTTCTAAGGTATTTTGTACAAAGTAAAGAATAAAGTCATACTGTATTAAAAACATAAATCACAAGATTAGCTTAAATAAAAATGTTGAACGAAACTAACAATAATCTGCGCCATTTATTCGCAGTACCTATTCTTTAAAAAAAAAGTTTTCAAACGTTAATCTTTTTGCAGTGAATGTGGTAAAAATTGGCTTCCCACAAAATGTACAGTTACTTGTAATTTGTTCGACGTCCAGTGGTCTTATTTGAGCGCAGCGCGGCAGGTAATCCCTCAATTAACTTCCATTCTAAAGCTAAGCACGCACTGTGGCTTTTAAATCGATTGTCGCGTTTTATAGTCCGATTCGGTCATCGATGGACTTTGATTTAGCGCCCGACTAATTGCGCAGCGACCGTTCCAGCTTATACAATAGCTTACAGAAATGCCACTGTTTCGAATAGTCCGTTTGTGACTTTTTTATTGAGTTCTGCTGAAATATCGTGCACGTTGTATTCAAGCGTCTGATTTACAGGAATGTTATTTAGAAAGTCTCGACGACGAATGAGTTTTCGTTCGTCGTTGAGAATCCAATAAAGTTTCATTAAAGTGCAATATTTGGGTTAATTGCAGCTTCATTCGTCTCGTATCGATATGATCGGGTTTAATAACATCCGTATTGATTTCTTTATTCAATAAGATTTTGGTTTCGAATGTTTTTGATTAATCCGAGAGTGAGGCGGGATCACTGCCACATGTACAATTTCGTGTACGTACAATATTGCAAATTAAGAAATATTCGAAACCTCTTGTATAACGTGTTCACATGGTTTTATGTGACCACTTCCTAATATTAGGTACACCAGCGTTGCTATTATCAGTTAGCGAAAAAATATATCAGACTTTGTAAGTTTGCAACAAATACAAATAATTTATTTCTTTAACAAGCTTAGTATTACATAGCTAGTGATAAAAGTGTCCTATTAAGCTGATAAACAATAAACATACTTACATAATTGGGTTAAAAATAAGGCAGGAATGAAATAAAAATGTATTGTATAAGTGTATAACTTGACTACAATGGGACGACAAATCTGTCGGTTACAAAATGCTTGAAGATACGATTGATGAATGTGCAGTATTTGATGATATAATACACATAAAGTCTATTATGTTTTAATGCGTCCAAAATTGCTAACTTCTGCTACTTTCCGTAGGTAACAGACCACTCCAACGAGACATGGTCGGTCAGTACGCTGGTGTTCAGCCCGAGTCCGGTGGACAACGGTGCTATGGTCAAGTGCGTGGCAGCCAACCCCAGTCTACCAACCAAGTCCATTGATGACCAACTTCAGCTCAATGTCGTATGTAAGTATTACATTTCTAACAGGACCTAACTTGTTTTTCCACAGCTTTTGTCGTTGTGGCTGTGACTGCTTCAGAAAATATTTTTTTTATTATTTTGAACAAAATGCTTAAATATCATAAAACATCATAAAAGATAAAAACCGGAGAAATTAGCAGTGAAAAGTTTGATAAACGGATGGGTTGTGAAGGTCACTATACGTAAGGTAAAATACAGTGACGGAAATTAATTGTTAAACAAAATACTGTACGTCAATTTGCCGTGTTACAACTGTCACAGAATGACAGTTGTGGTTTGAATATACGGACGATTTAATTTGGTACACAAGTAATGTCTCTGACTTTACCTACCCATGTTTAACCGCATCTAATTAGGCCGAAAACTGACCCCAAAATTAATGAGAGAAGATTAAACTAATTGTAGTGACCAATCCGTCTCTAATACTGAAGTCATTTAGAACAGAAGAGAATATAATTTTTTTCTGAGTACATGGTATTAAGATCTTATTATTAATAAACAGATTCCCATAATTTTTCCGTTGCCGGCGTAAAAATATTAAAATTGAAGTACAATAAATATAATTATAAAATTAAATTAATTTGAAATGAAAATAGGTAATTTTTAACAATGTTGTAATGGTGTAAATATAAGGATGCAATTTGATTTTTTTTATTTGTGATATACATGTCAAAATTTGCTAATTATGTCCAATGTATATAAAATAATAAAAAGTCAATAAACACACACAAAGTCAATACTTTGTGTGTGTGTTTATTGACTTTTTATATGTAATAAAATGTAATGTCAAAAATTACTACTAACACAAACAATTTACAGTGGATTATTTATGTAATGCTTATAAATACACTATTTTGCTTAGCTACTAAAATATGTCGTGAACCATAACACTGAACGCTTTATTAAAATGTATCGCAACGGACAATTTAATTTCATCATGTATAACAAGGTTTGAGAGCAAACTTTAGGTATTTAGCGTGTACCTAATAACAAAGTAGTTACTCGTGTTCAATATTGATTCAATTTCTCATAATCCTTTGGCCCAGTCTCTAGATAATTTAATAATTCAGTTCCAAGAACTTCTCTTTGATAAAATTGTGATAAATATCCCATAGGACAGTCGGGTATCATAGCTAATTGCGAATCTCTGCGTTCATTGGATTTCGAATTAATTTTTCTGAGCAATGTGAGGAATTGTGGGATATTATAATAGTGATAAGTTAAAACCGTAATAACGCTGTTTTTAATTGAAAATGCGCAAGTAGCTTTAATTAATAGCATTGCAGAAAAAGTCGCATGTTTCTTTCTTACATATTTTTGCGCTCATGTAGGATGTTAATTTGGTATGCAGGTACTTAAATACAATTATATACCTACTTACTTTTAATAGGTACCAATAATAACAACAATAACCAGAACAAAAAAAAAATAAAAAAAAATAGAAATAGATAGAAATTCAAGAACCGTAATTCGAGCGTAGCAAATCCGTAGCACTGCGTAGTAATACCGTAGCACTTCGTAGCAGAACTACACCACTGCGTAGCAAGGTGAAACCATCTCCGAGGCTCCACATTTTCTGTGAGATTCGAGTGATTTTTAATTTGATAACAACTATAGTTGTCAAAAAATAACAGGCCCGTTTTGACATTTAACTTGAATCGATTTATCGTGAGTATCGAGTCGTATGGTTACTTCACTAGTTACGTCGCGATTGACCATCGCGGCAAGCGTAGCTTAACCTGATGGATCGACCTTGCCGTATTACTTAGTCACAAGCCCCTACAATAATGTAATGAAATCTGTGTTGTAATGTCTACAATAATGTCAACTAATATTATAAATGTTGAATCCAGACAGTCCCCTAGTCTCGCTGACGCTCGGCAGCACGCTCAACCCGCACGACATCAAGGAAGGCGACGACGTGTACTTTGAATGCAACGTGAAAGCAAACCCTCGGGAACATCGCATCTCCTGGTTCCATAACGTAAGTTATAATATTAATCTATACTTATACAGAGGTAAAATTTGTTTGTTTGTGAGTTTGTAACTACCAGTAGGATTTGAAAAAATCTTTTTGAGTTTGATAGCCCAATTCTTGAGGAAGGTATAGGCTATTTAAAATCGCGCTACGACCCTAAGGAGCCAATAAAAAGTCAGAAAGAACACTAATTGAAAACGAAGTAATAGCGCGGGCGGATGATGCAAGGCGACGCAATGGGTCACACAAGAAATTACACGCGGATGAATTCGCAGGCAGAAGCTAGTTGTTGTTATATTTTTAAATATTGCTGCGATTTGGAACTATAACGCGTACTGTGAACATAATGAAATATTGCATGCATGTCATTTTACGAAAAAATTACAGAACTTTTAACAAAACAATGGCCAAAAAACATAAAACATCTAATACAAATATTTTTATTTGTTGAACATAGATAGGTTAGGTACAGATGTTAATTATTAAAGAACGCTATGTCTAGCCATCATCGGCGTACAAATATTATTTTGGTACAAACATGCTGATTATAATAAATTATCAAACAATTATCACACATTATTAAATAATTAAAATTCCAATCTAGAACAGATTCAGTTCTAGAACTATAGACCTTTATAAGTCTTTTTACTTGACTAAAGAACACCTAAAATACCTTAATAATGACTGCCTCATTGGTCTATTGGTCAAGCGCGACTGCTGAGCCTGCTCCCTGGTCTTGGGTTCGATTCCCAGGTCGGGCAAAGTGTTATTGGGATTTTCCATTAGGAATTTCTCAGTAATAGCCCGGAGTCTGGATTTGTGCCCGGTTGATGGCAACAGGCTTGCCTCCTATTACATGGGACTTAAACATAACTGGCGAAATGTGGGTGTCCTATAGGTACACCTCTGCCTAACCCTTCGGGGATTATGAATACCTTTAATAATTATTACCAGGATAGTTTCGTTTAAAAAAAGAAGTCCCATTGTTGAACAAATGCCCCTGAATTTCAGTTTTATGACACAGCTATAGTGAAAAATGGAAATATAATTTCTACCACTAGACTTACGAAGTCTAGTTTTAATATTAAATTACGTTAGATTTGATTCAGCGCAATTTATTAAAGTTTAACGTAGAAAAGACTACGCGGTGCGGTGTACCGCATCTCTGAGGATCATGTGATTATACTGGAAAATTGCTAAGCTATTAGGATTTGCTATAACATGTCGTGCTTACTCAGTTTATGGTCTCATTGGTGGTAGTTAAATTCGAAGCTCGTAAACAGAATCTACCATAATTTTTATGGCATTTTCTATTTATCGCTTTTCGTAACATTCAACGCTTGAATTTCCACAACTATTTTACTAAAATAAAAAGTAAACTGTTGTTGATTGTTCAAGACAAGACCTCAAATTAAGAAGATCTAAATGGCGCAATGCGGAACATCTTCCAACCGTGCAGTCGTTATTTTTATTCACTGCACCTAAAACCACTTTTTGTTGAGGTTCCTTAAACTTTATAGGTAGGCTTTATACGTATTTATTTATTTATCTTCTTACGTCTACCAATACAGGATGACCCAATGCAATAAATGCGCCTATCCTAACTCAATCGATTATAACTTTTGCGTGTATTGATGATATTGTAAACGAAATACCATTTACAATAATCCACGCAAAATCAGCCTATACGAGTACAACATATTTTTTAGTATATGCGAAACCTGAATATATGTAGTTTGTTCAGAATAAGGAACTGAATCGATTTCAATAATTTTTACACCATGTTATATTTTGTCCCAAAAATATTTAAGTGTGATGGAAAATGTTGTCATCATTTACTTACAATACTCGTACAATCGCCGTACGGTTAGGTACCTACTGCCAAATTATTATCAATGAGCGCAAGACGACCCTGGAGGCGCGGGGGCGCCGTTAGCATGTTTTTGTACGGACAACCCGGTAACATAACAACCTTATAACTGTGTGCATTTCATGATTCTTTACATAATGCGCCATGTTATTTAATTATGTAACCCTCTCTGACTGAGATGTAACCATTACGTTAAACGCCAAATTCTTTATGACAGCTGACAGCTGCACACACAGATTGCGTAACATGCGTTCGGCGCTTGAGTCGTTGCCGACGTTACTGAATGTTGCCATTCTAGATATTATATTTATATATACATAGATAACGAAGTATTGCATTTATTTTATTTTGTTTATTTTTATCTCATTATGCTGCACCGGTTGACGTCATCACGTCAACGCCGGCTGTCGCTGAAAACCAGCGCTGGGGCTCTGTCTAGCATAGGGTCGCAGCATTATGCTGAGCGATGGCCGTTTTGCGTGAATGTGACGCATATTTTCCCTCAACTTGTTCTTTCGTGTTTGTGTTTTTATTTCTTTGCGTTATGTTTACCGCAAATAAACGTATTTTCTTTCTTTCTTTCTTTCTATGATATAGTTTTGAAATTTTGTACATAGTTTCTTTACATAAAAATACTAGACACATGTTTCGGGTTTCGCATATACTAAAACTAATATTGTATATAACGTTCTCACTGCTAGGACACAGGCCAGGAAACCTCTATGAGAGGGAGTGGGCTGTTATCCACCACACGGGCTCAGTGCGGGTTGGTGTTACATATCTTCCAATTTTTGGTTCTTCTAGGTCATGTCGGTCCCCTCACGATGTTTTCCTGCGCCAAAACGGCGCAGGAAAACATCGTGAAGTGCAGTAGCGGTGAAGAAAAAAATTACACAAAGTAATATCCCTGGCTGGGTTCGAACCCACGACCTACGACACGTAAGTCGGGGCCGTTATCACTGGGCCACCACCGCTCTCAATCTACGCAGTTTCCAATATCGGCTAAATTAATCTGGAGGGTATTATGATGTGCTCAAACCTGCCTCGTATACTGCAGCTAGTCAATATTTGCTAAACGGTATATGCTATTGTGTCGTAAACTGTTTAATACACAAGTGGGTTACCCTGCAGGACAGGCCAGTGAGTCAGAATATGACTTCGGGCATCATCGTGAGCACTCGGTCGCTCGTACTGCAAAAGGTGACGAGAAGAGAAGCTGGCAGCTACTCCTGTAAGGCAGCTAATGCGAGAGGAGAGTCCTCGAGTAAAGTCGTCACCTTGAGGGTCCAATGTGAGTAAATAACTTTTGTACTTACTTTTAGCCAGAGTTTCAAGTCAAAATCAATCCAATAAGTATAAAGGCCTATTCAGATATAAGCGATATCGCTGTAGCGCTTGGCAGCGATACTGGTCCAACGTGAATAACCAGAACGCGAACCAGAGAGGGCCTAGACAAAGTTACATTCGATTAGCGAAGACGCTAGTAGAAAAGCTAAAAAATTATCGGGTTGACATAAGCTATCGAAATGTCACGTGTTCATAGGTCAACGAATAGAAATTAGCTAGACAATGTTATCATCATGCGATTCCATGAAAGGAATCGACAGCGTCGAACGATAACTTCCTTAGAGATGCGTAGCCAAGTGGCATTTTTTGACAAGCGTTATCGCCTGCCAATCGAATTTCGTTATCGGTGTGTGTATGAGCGTCGTGTGGCCAACGATAGCGATTGTAGAAATAAAATTGCTCCGAAGCGAATGCCATTTTTCTAGGCCCTCACTATCACTACCGAGCGCGTTAGCGATATCGTTTATATCTGAAGAAGCCTTAAGTCTCCCCTAAAACTTCCACACCAAATAGCCTTTGTCGTTTCGCGTCCAGCAGATTTTCACAACCTTCATAAGGTCCTCGGTGGCATGAAAGCATTTACGATTTAATTTAACTTATTATTCATTATATTCAGTGCTATTATTCTGTAAAATAATTTATTTGGGAACGGGAGAAATTGCAGTTAATATTGCGAAGTTCACCAAGCGAGAATATTCAACTTTATATTCTTTTTGTTACGTTTGAGCCGTGACTTTGGCCGACAAATACGAATTTACGCTCCCAGACACTCTTTGTACTTTTTGTTAAGCCTGAGGGCATGCGCCCCTTAAAGCTAGTAGGGTATAAGGAAGCATCTCTTAATTTTCCTTTTATGTCAAACTTTTGGAGCACTTTTCCGGTTTTTTACATTTTAACAACAAATCGGAAGCAAAGGCTTTGACTTGCTGTTAAAATTAAATTACTGTTTATATTTCTTTCCCGTTTGTTGGCATACAACATTAACTTTTAATTAGCTATTAGAGCTTTACTCTTACTAAGCAACATTCTTTCCCGTCAGACGCTTAATGCTATTTACATTATAATTTCACCCCCAACAAACAGTGCTCAGCGCGTGGGAAGGTAGCGACATCAAATTATAACGGGTACACACTAGACACTTCATTTGCATATCCCTAATCCCCAGTAATATACATCGGACACACAGGCATCCCATAAAATGTCACCGAGCACAGTATGAATTACTGGCCTATAAATACCGACGTGTCTGCGAATAGTATTCAAATGATTGTGGTGGGGATCGACGTACCAACTTCCTTCCGCGGCCGACCGTCCGCATAGTAATTGGCACGAGGGAAGGCGGCACCGGCGGTAAATCATCAAAATTATTGTCTAATATTACTACGATTCTCACCGTAACTCCCCAATCTGCTATTTCGTGGCTTCGCTTAATTCGCAGCTTTGTAAATTTTATTCAAATCTTTAGCATACATTTATTTCACTTAATATTTGGCTGTTCAGTGTTCAATTGTGTTGAGATTATTTTCTTGAAATAAGTCGAGATGTTACCTGTTCTTCGAAACGATTTATTGAACAATGAAATCTCGTTACAGGTCTACGCTTTTCCATGATAAAGGTGAATTCAAGTTAGTAGAGTTAAAGGACAATTTTGTTCATTACTTTTAATGGTTGAGTACCTACTTATTTGATTTAATTTCGAATCCGAAATATTAATGGATATTTTGACTTGTTTCACGAATCAGCGAGGACGATTAATAATATTTCGTTTTGTGGAGGAATTCAAATCAATTTGACTAATTACCGAAGTGAAATAAATTTTAAATAACAAAACGTTGTTCCGAATTTTAGGAGTTCGCCGTATTCGTATTTAATAACGGTAGGTGAAATCATTTTTACATTTTGAGATTAAATTTTGTAAAGAGCAGCAGCGTATGGATTTGGAAGCGGTTTGGCTAATGTAATTAATTCAAAACTTTGCAAACGGATCCATCGTACTGGGAAAACACACGATCCTATTATAATTAGAGGGTATATGTTGATTATACATGTTCGTACGTAAATCAACAACAACGTCCGCAGCGTGATTTATTACACAATTCTATATTGGCGCATCGAGGAGCTTCCTTCCGAGCCCCACTGGCCGACACTTAATTGCCGACGTGAGAGGGAAGACGAAATAATTCGTAACTGCTGAAATAATTGTTCACTTGATTTATATTTATCGCTTTATGACAGGAAAACTGGTCGTTGGAGTTTTTAAATTTATGGATATTTTATGCTTGTTATTTAGGAGGCCGTTGTGGGGTAACGAAGTTAACGATGTACCGGGTATTTGCCTAGTATGCAAATGTTTCCAAATTGTAGTATACCCATCACGTCCGGCTTGGGCCTTTTCCAGTCGACGATGTTTTGTTGGCGAATATTTGGCCGATGTTCTCTTTATCGTTATTCCGATCTTTAAATATTATATATGTATAACAAAATAAGGAAGAGAAAACACATGTTTCATTTCAGTGAGATATTGTTACAAAAGACGCAGACTAGACTAACGATGTAATACCTACCTAATTTATTATTGTGAGTAAATAAAAAAACCGACCAAGTCCGAGTCGGACTCGCACACGAAAGGTTTCGTATCATTGTCTATAAAAATAGCAAAAAATCACGTTTGTTGTATGGGAGCCCCCCTTAAATATTTGTTTTATTTTAATTGAATTATTTATTTTTAAAGTGAATATATAATTATTATAACTAAATATTCTGTGAATATTTCAAGCGTCTATCAGTTGCCGTTATCGATATCGAGCAAAAACGTGCAAAATAATCACGTTTATTGTATGGGAGCCTCCTTAAATATTTATTTTATTCTGTTTTTAGTATTGAATACTGTTTAGTTTTAATACTGTCTAACTATCACGGTTCATGAGATACAGCCTGGTGACAGACGGACAGACAGCCATACAAACAAACAGACCGACAGACGACGGAGCCTTAGTAATAGGGTTCCCGTTTTACCCTTTGGGTACGGAACCCTAAAAACGTTTGGCAATATTTTGTCAGCGACTTCTTTAGTTCTCGTAAGCTTTTGTGCCTTCTTATCGGATCACTGACCTGGGATCTAGATGTCAAAGATCCCATTATTATATTATCGGTGATCGGAGTGAGGATTATACAATTAGAACATAATGGAAAAGGAGGAGTGCCTGTCAGTAGGACCCTGATATAAGTCTGCTTTTATTAGGGCGAAGATCAACATAACATTAAAAAAAAAAAACATTATGTGCATTGCCAGAAACATCATGTTGTATGTTCAAAATGGCAAGTAAAACAAGTGTTTAGACTTGATACAAGTGTTGATAGTTATAACAAGCTAAGTTTCCCTCATTTCGGTATGTACACATTATCAAGACTCACACTGTATAGAAAGTATAATAATTATATTATTATAGGAGATCTGGATGGAACGTTGTATTTCTATTTCATAATATTCCGTGGGTTTCTTTTATTTAGAGTTACACTGTAGTGGGTGGTTGCTACGTCGTAGCTGACAGCCATCAGCTAAAACGTAGCCGACAACCTACATTATTTTGTTTTGTATGCATTGAAAGTTAAAACCACATTGTGTATGTGGTTTTAACACATACATATTATGTTACAATATATACTTAAACATCAAAGTTTTACATAAAAGTATTCTACATACAGATGCGCCAGTATGTGGCGAGACATCACCTCAAGTGGTAGGTGCGGCGCTGGACGAAGCGTTGCGCGTGCGCTGCTCAGTGCACGCCGACCCTGCTGACGTCACCTTCCTGTGGCAGTTCAACAACAGCGGCGAGAGTTTCAATGTGTCTCCTGCTAGATATGGTTCGTATGTATTATTATTATAATAACAGCCAGTTGTTGACGCATTGCTGGTGCATTGCTGTTCTTGTAGACGGAAGGAACGATAAATTAACACAGATTTGCAGTACTTGGTTTGATTTGTTGTTTGCGCACTAGAACAAAAAAAAGAATGTGTTATTGTTTCGATTGGCTTAGCAACTTAATTAGACACTGTCGGATCGTTTCATACGTATTTTATTTTTTAATTCAACCCTTTATTGATAGGTGGTTTCTTTTCCTAATTGGTGGTTTCTTCATAAATTTCTTAGAAGCCTAGATCTGTTTACAATTTTCTATATTTTTACAAAATATTTTATAACTTTCTAAGGTATTGAACCTTGTGTGAGTACAAGATAAATTGTTAAGGTTCCTTCATAACTCAGCAGACATTTAACAGTTGTTTCTGTTCATATTTAAAGATCGACATAAAATATTCAGTACAAAAATATTATCCCTAAAAAGATTGGACGTAAAAAAATGCTAAAGAAAATACAAAATCACAAAGATCTGGATTTCAAATCATCTTTTTCTCAAATCTTACATAAAAAGAAGTCGAGAAAGCAGAACTTACATTGTTCGTATAGTCTTTAAAAGAAATTCCATTTACTTAGCGCGGTTCGTTACATATTCAGGGCGGTGGCGGTGGTACGAACATGAGGTGCTGATTGAACTGTCTCGAGTACTTGCTGCAAACACTCGACTATCTCGGGACAGTTGGACCACTCGACTGTGTGAAATGAACTTAATTACTCATGAATGCTAAGTTCTGGATGTTCTTTTTGATGTTGTCTCGTTGGTGAGGTGTTGTAGATTTTCGAAACTGTTGAATGATTTATACTCCAAATTAATAACACTTACAAGTTTTTAAACGCTTTATATTGTAAACATTTTTAAAAGAGTAACGGTGGAGTTTCTTGCCCATTCTTCTCCATACGAAACTACCTTTTGGAAGGGGCAACAAGAATCAATTCTATTTTTTTGTAAATTTTGACGTTCAAAAGTGCCTCTTATGTGCCTATTTGAATTAAATGGTTTGACTTTGACTTTTGACTTTACAAAGGACAAAAGTTATTGACTTTACACCATTTCAGTCATTAGACAGGTTAATAACTTTCTACTTACAATTTTATTATTCCTATTTTCTTTTGTAATTAACACCTCCCTGCAAAGGAATTAAAAAGTAGGTAATTTGTTTAATATTTTGCTGCACTGAAAAGGTGAAGATGTCCAATGTCCCTTCAAAGTCAAAGTCTTAGGTATCATAACAGAACCTGTTTTGAATTTAATATCGTTGACTACATTTTTATATTTTGTTACTTAGGTACAGTAAACGGCAGTATAAGCGAGCTTCGCTACACCCCCGCGAGTGAGCGCGACTATGGCGCATTGACCTGTCGCGGTACCAACACAGTTGGCAGACAGGCGCAGCCCTGTGTCTTCCAAATCGTTCCTGCTGGTGAGTACCATCTTAGAAAATTTGACGATGACTTTTAGACGGGGAAAAACTTAAATATTTGCGTGTTATCTATTTATAACTTAATAAGAAAGCCTTGACAATTATATTGAATGATCACATTGTTACAAGCTGTTTTTTAGAAATTCAAAATATGTTTAAATTTTTCACACATATACAAAGATACTTATGAAAAAAATGGAATAAACCAACTGACTGCCGCCATGGCCCACGCGCAATGGTCCACATGAAGGACTAAGTGCGGAAACCAAACCCTCTAACATAGAAGAACATAGAAGATACTTATAAAAATCTCAATTTAGGTGCACGAATCCAATACAAATACCGTTTCGTTTTATTTACATAGAGGGTTTTTTTTACTTTCACAAATATGTTTAAAGAGTTTGTGTATAGTCGCGACCATGGGCTTTCTAAATTGCATCGCATATTTGAGTTAAACGGACCCTCGTTAGCCCTAATTGTCAACAATGCCTTGAATATCTCTAAAGTCTTAAACATTTTAATGTCTAAATTATGCGCGATTCTAGATTGAACTAATAAAGAACAATTCCAAGCAAATATTCCAATTTGCTCTCAAAGAAGAAAATCAAACATAGTCAATGAGACGAGTAACGTGGGGCCAAGTTTCCGAACTATTTTTGTCTAGAGATAAAATTATCTTTAGCTTAGATCTCCAACTAGTTTGAAGTTGGGCCCCGTTCCCAATTGACGAAGTTGGCCGAATTGTATTTAAAACATTTTGATAGATTTGTAGACGGAGTTGGATTGGCTAATATTTGGCAATTACGAACATTCCGATGTTGACTTTGAGTTGGAGTTGAGTTGTACTGCTGGAATGACGGTAAAGATATTTGTTAAGCAGGCAGTTTAATGCGCGTGAGAGTAGTACTGATAACTGGCTGCTTTTAAATTAAATTTATTAAGACTACAACTGTATTAAAACGGTTTCTTACAGCTACAAAGGGGACTCTTATTGCTCGGTCCATAAACGGGAAAAGTCTTGTAAAAGTACAAAAAATTTAAATGCGTTGTGTACACCTTCCTATAGGCTGACCAAGACGGCAGGGTATGATGATGTCTAGTTTTGCCGTCCACTTCTTCAATGTCTCTACCCGTCATTTTAGTTTATTTATTTATTAAGGCAAACCAACTAAATACACACAAAGACATTCAAAGTACATATCATTTACAAATACAGTAGCATTGCGTGCATCTAAATTAAAGGTAAGGCACAGCATTTAATAGGGAATATGCATGTTTTTTTTTTTCACTAAATCAATAATAGACAGTAATATAAACCTAAGAAAAGTATTGAAAGTTAAATTAAACTACTGATTGATGCTCAAAAAAATTATGAAACTCCAGCAATTTTCTACTACAGTTCAAACGTCCGTTTCAGTCGCGGTCATGATGTGACGTCATTGTTCACGAAACTGCTTTGTTTACATCTGTTTTTTAGCCCCAAATCTTATATATTAAATTATTGTTTATGCTTTATTCAAGTAGAAATCCCACTTACATATTTACCTTAGTGATATTTTCGTTTTTTTTCAAGCGTTTAGCAAAGAATAGATTTAATTCAAATGTATTGTTTCGTCACTTCCGGCATTTTCGAAGAGGACGCGTTTTGAGTTTGCGTTCCGTTCCACCAAAAAAACGCAACATACATTAATTAATTGTAAAATAAGTAATGCATTCAAAAATGTAAAAAATATTGTAATTTGTTTCTTGACTCCTACACAATGTATATTAAAATAATGGATACGTTTTGAATTACGTGCATATTCCCTATTAAGATATCACTATACAATAATAATTAATATAAAGATGGATAACAATGTAATTAGATCTAACATCAATAATCTTTTATACTTAAAATTAACTTGAATTAACAACAAACTAAAAACCTTATAAAAAAACACACACAAAATAAAATAAATTAAACATTATTGAGCAAAAATTACATAGTATTGAGCACAACTCTTTTATACTTAGTGATACTGCCTGAAAATATGTCGGAGTCAAAATCGTGAAAATGTCTTGACACTTTCTGAGAATATAGGAAAGGGGCATTGCTCCCGTACTTGGTTTTGTGGGCACCAGGAGCAAAAGGCTTATAAATATGAAGTGTAGCTGACGACCGGGGCGTTTTAAAATTAATTAATGATACTCGTAGAAGCTGTGAGCAATCCACGCCTTGATTTAATATCTTGAATAAGAAAATCAGACCTCCAAAATCTCGACGCTAGAGCAAAGATTTCATTATAATGTAATTCAGTCGTAGTACTACACAAAATACAAACTTTTCTGTTTCCATAGCTCGTCCATCACCTCCACGAAACTGCACGGTATCTTCAGGTAATGGCTCCAACTGGATCGAAGATTCAAGCCGGGAAGACTTTGGAGAACCTCTGGTGGTGCGCTGTGTCACTGGGTACGATGGAGGTCTGCCTCAGTTGGTGGTGTTGGAAGCACTGGACTCTGATAGTGGGAAGATAAGGTTCAATGTTACTGCTAATGAGACTGGTAAGCAAAAAAATTAACTAAATAATTAAAGGAAGCAGGAGGAGAAGTGGTGTCCCAGTGGTAACAGCTCCGACTTACGAGTCTTGGGTTCGAACCTAGGCAGGCGCTTTACTTTGTGTAAATAATTTAGTTACAACTGCTCACAAAACGGTGGAGAAAAACATCGTGAGGAAACCGGCATGTGTTAGAACCAAAAATTCAAAAACATGTGACATCTATTAACCTGCACTGGGCCCACGTGGTAGATTACAGCCTGGTCCCTCTCGAAGAGACGGTCCTGGCAGTGGTCACTTAGAGGCTGGTATGCAAATAAAGGAAGTGTTTTTGCTAGGTGCCTTTTGCTGTCACAATCCTGATGTACATTTATTTGTGGTGGACTTATTATGACTTTTTTTTATACGTCTGTATCAGCTGACATCTCAATTTTAGTACCGTTCTAGCCATATCATCTTTTACACAGTCTATTCATCGTTTCGTCTTCCTTTAGTCATAAAGCCATCCATGTGGATCTAGTTTTGTTTTAAAACTGAGCATCTTGTTAAATAACCCTCCTGTAGTCGAGTAAACAAGAAAAAAAAAATGCTTTAAATTGTATATACAAGCGGGCTTTAGAACTTTATAACTTTGTGAAACAAACAGCAGACCGTGGCATACAGGTTTCATTAAAAAAAACCTGTCGTATAAGTACATATAGCTGTTATGTAGTGTAAATCCTTAATACTATTCCACAAAAACCACCAAATATAATCCCATTAAATACAATTGACAAACATTTATCCAGTTTAACTAACAGGACCCGCAGTTACAATCTTCCAGACAATTAAACAATTAACCGCCTCCGTTATATTGCAATCCTAGACAGTGTTGCCATATTCCTTGTACCGGCCGGCGTGCTATGGTCCAGCGGCGGTGCGCTCAGATTGACGGTGCATTCGAGAAATGATAAGGGAGCTTCGGATCGCATCATGCTGCATGCACTCGCGTATCAGGATCCTGAAAGGAGAACAGGTATGTCACAAATTGATGTCTGATGCCTCTTCTGTTTTTTTTAGCTAGAATGTGCCAGTAACGAAGTGAATACAATGTTTTGTAGGTTTTATTATGCTAGAAACAGATTTTTCGTTTAGTCCAACAACAGGACTAGGGAATGCAATCTCGCGAGATTTTAGACCAAGCCGAGATCTCGCGAGATCTTGACCTTTACGAGATCTCGCGAGATTGGGTATTTTTTGATTATCAACACATTTACGATAAAAATAAAACATACATGTAATGTGGCATATATATAAGTTTTATTTCAAAATAAAACACTATAACTATGTATTTCACCATCAAGTTATAATTTCAGTCTTAAAATCTTATTATATTAGGTAACCTTGTTAAATCAGTTTTCCGCAGCAATAATTAGTTTTAAGAATTATTATTATTAGTTAGTATAATTAAAAACCAATAGGAACGAGTAAAATGAAATTGAACTTCTCAAGTTCTCAAAAAAATATAAAACATATAAATAAAAAAATAAAAACAACTCAGTCTCGCAATCTCGCGATATCTCGTACAAAAATTGTACGAGACTAGTCCCATAAAATATTGCTAGATCTCGTCCATATTTTGGATAATTATATTTTGGATGAACGAGATTGCATTGCCTAAACAGGATGTTTTTAATCAATCCTGCCAAAAGATTCAATGACTGAATTACCATTCAGGTAATCTGTATAATGTTGCTTCGAGGGCCTAGACAAAGTGATATTCTAAAAGCGTTGATGATGATGAAAAAATCAAAACTGTATTGGATTGACATGGGCTACCAAAAAGCTAATATCCTTGTTGAAAGTCGTTGTAGGAAGCGATTACCACTTGAACCCTCTAAACCCTAATTGAGTAACATACTATAAATCACAATCTGAATGATTTTGAAGTATATTGCTAATCCATTGCTTCATAATGAGCGAAAAATTTGTCGGCTCAGTAAGGTAGAATGTTGTTGAACTGTCAAAATGAAACCCATTGCTATCAGTAGCAAAGAGTTTCATTTTGACGGTTCAATTTCGTAACACACTATCAGTAGTGTGTAACGAAATTACCCCACTCTGGTCTTTTCCAACAACGTGTAATTGTTAATGCTCCTGTTCATTTTAGCACTGCACACTGGTAGCAAGTCACAATAAGTAAGCAAACAAAACAAGGACGCTTTACTTTGTATTAAACTTCAATGAATTTAACGATAATTAATTTGGAAATATCTCAAACCCTTTTTGATGGCCAACAAACTAATTTCATGGCGTATTACGGCCAGCGCAATTTGCCATTGATAGGAAGACAATAAGCAAGCAATCTGCTAGATAGCTAGGCGTAAATTTGAACCTGCTTACTAGCGTTACACAAACCTTCCATCTCGCTCATACCCACCATATTCAAGACTGCTAGAGTGAGAGAGAAGAGTGTAATTACGCTAATTCACCGTCTGACATCCAATATCGTAATATTCTGTACTAATAATAAGGTAACGGGCGTCTGTTTGTGGTTGTGGTTAATTTTCCAATATACCTTCAGATATATTTTGTTAATATTACTGTACGTAACCTCAATTATTTTATAACCGAACTATCGGTATTAATAATGAACTAGAAGCGTGAGGGAAATTCTAAAACCGATTGTGGAGACAGTATCTTTCTGTTTCCCTTTGTGCAGATTTACCGAATGTCTCTACGTTGATAGAACAATCAACCTTCTGATTTTATGAAGGTTATTTTAGATAGATTAGGTAATTGTCTACAGCCTTAGTTACTTGACACGTGTTGAAAATTCGGAACAAATGATTTCCTAATTATTCCGAATATAGATTTTAATAATAGTCTATGGAAGCAATATAGTAAAATTAAATTAAAATTATCCCCATGGACTATTATTAAAATCTAATCAGAGGCATATTGAGTGTTAGGATTGAAAGACACTTAAATTACTTGCGTATAAAAGTGGCTTGGTTCGGAAGTGGAAAGGAAAAAAAAATCTGACTTAAAAATACATATATTATTATTACCTATCTACTACGTAGGTAATTAAACTAGGAATTGTACACTAGGTGGCAGCAGTAAGATGTCAGGTCCAGGCACCTGTCAAGTTTCAAAGCGCCTCGAGCACAAGAATCAATTCATTTTTTTGTAAAGTGCACTCAAAAGTGCCTCTTATGTGGCTATTTGAAACAAATGATTTGACTTTGGCCTATATTCTATTTAGTAGTGACTGACTGAATGACGAACGAATGATGGACGTCATCATATATTTTATATTCATTTTTGAATGGAAGACCGGTGTCATAGTGGTGCCAGCTGACGGCGTGCATTTTCATGAAAACCCTCATTGCATAAGTAAACGTATCTATCAAAATGATGATGAGAAAGTTGATAGGTATTTATGAACATAAATAAACGATGAATTACTAATTCAACAATAATAATAGTAAATACAATATAATAATAGTCATTTATTTTTATATGGGTATGATTTGTGTAGTTCAAATATACTTAGAACTGCTTTGGCACTATTGTACTAAAACTTTAAATAAACGTATTTTCTTGAATGGAAGAACGTTTCTTTATTTGCGCTAAACATGACGCAAAGAAAGAACACAAACAAGATAAAAAGAATAAGTTGGGGGAAAATATGCGTCACATCCACGCAAAGCGGCCATCGCTCAGCATAATGCTGCGACCCTATGCGAGACAGAGCCCCGGCGCTGGTTTTCAGCGACAGCTAGCGTTGACGTGATGACGTCAACCGGTGCAGCATAGGTATAATGAAATAAAAAATACAATACTTATTTCTAAATGTCTATATAAATACTAGCTGCTGCTTTTTCTAAAATAAAAGTTGCCTAAGTTACTTATAACATTAGCTATTTAGCAGTGAAAGTTCTGTTAAAAATCGGTCCAGCCGTTTCGGAGATTAGCCGGAACAAACAGACAGACATACAGACAGACAAAAAATTTAAAAGTTGTTTTTTTGTTATTCATTTAGTAAAAAGCTGTTATTACACGACTGCTCAAAAAGGAGTGTAATGTGTTTAGGGTTAATGTATGTGAGTTTCTTTGTGCCACCATAACTTTTAAATGCCTGAACAGATTTAAAAAAAATCTTCTATTATTACAATATGGATACAAAATTAAAAGCCTTGATGAGCACATGCTAAAACTATAAAATTTACAGGCATGCATTCAACATATTATGTAATGTGTAGTTGAAAAACAAACATTTCATCCCCACGCCATCCACGCCTCGCCTTGTTTAAAATAAATTTTAGTACTTAAAATAAAAATACCACCACTTAGCATTACATGTTTTAAAATAATACTTGTCACTAAAATGTATAATATACAATAAAATAAATAATTAAAAAAAAAAAACACGACTGCCCTGCCAAAAAATAAACTAAATAATAAAAAACAGTTGAATAAACAGATAAATAATATTATCATTGCAGTCGGGGGGCCCTCTAAAGTGTTCCACAGAATGGTCCCGGTCCGACAGCAATGACAATTTTAATTATCAGTCAGCGAGTAAATGAGTGACCTTTCGCTTTATTTATACAGATTAACTAATAAAACTTTGTTTTTTACATTTTAGTTCGTTTTTTGGCAGGGCAGTCGTGTTTTTAATATATTTCTTTGACATTACAAACGGACACTGTAATTTTATTTATTTGTATAGACAATATAATTAATATATTATAAATATGAGACGTAGGTACTATATATTTAAAGCACCTACGTCTCATATTCCGTCTATATTTCTATTGCATAGTCGACCTCGTCTTCATCACCCTGGTTAAATGGACATGCAGCTTTTAAAACGATAAGGTTGATTTGTTTATGTGACTGTTAGAGAGTTTCAACCTTAGAGACCTTCGTTCGTTCTTTTTAGAGTGCCCACTAAAAATCAGCACTGTGCTATCGGTCCCCCATAGCACAGCATCATGCTGGGTAAAAGCTTTGTCGTCATAGTCACCACGTGCAGCCAATGATTATAAATTTTATTTGTTTTTTTTTATTCCAATTAACTTACCTTTTTATGTGCACATGTTTCTGTGAAAAAAAAAACAATTTTTATTTCTTTCCTTTCTTTTAATTCACTGGGAATTGTATTCAAAGGGAGTTATTTAATTGCGAGGTCGACTTATTATATTTGTACTTACCATTTGGAGACATAAAATACACAAAGCTGTACGTTTACCACTGACTGCTTTTTAAATACGGTTCATTATTATAAGGCTCTGCTTAAAAAAACATTGCGGATGTATTTTTACGTAACATGAGCATAATGATGCAGTCGCTTAGAACACGCTTTTAAAAATGCTTTGGAGCACAAAGGGATGAATATAAATGCGTAATTTTAGTATATAAATTTCGAAATTTAGTGTTTAATTTACGTTGAAACAGTACCCCAAAAAGAGAATATTTTAAAGAAACAACTGAGGACACGTAATATTTTGCGTTTCTTGCAACTTATTTAATTTTTTATATTTTGTGAATGTAAGAACGTTGTAGGCTTAATAGACTGTAGATTTGTAGACAATTTTCTATTTTGTTAAGTACCTTGGTACTTGTTGATGGGCCTACACTGTCCTCCTATACCTATTAACACTGTAATTTGAAAACATTAAAAAAGCCAGTTAAGAGTAACCGTGGAGTTTCTTGCCGGCTCTTCTCCATAGGAAACGACCAATTCAAACCGTGCACCTAGCTTCTGACGTTTCATAAGTGCCCATGAAGATTCATGTGAAATATTTTTTTTTGATTTGATTTGATTTTCTATAAATAACAATATTTTCTGGACCTATAATTTTCCCCTTTTTTTCCATAGCGTAGCTACGTATACCAATATACTATTATGATGTGTTAATAGCACTCGAAACAAAAGACAAAATCATAAAATAAGACACACAAGACGTAAACCATAAACAAAAGCAACTAATGCCTTGAGCTATGCACAAAAACTTAAATGGAAATGGGCAGACCAGAGATGGACCGTAAAAGTAACCCGATGGTAAGGCTCACTAGGCAAAAGAGGCAGAGGGAGACCACTGACAAGATGGGAAGACGAGATCACAAAAACAGCAGGCCCAAACTGGAGACAAGTCGCTCAAGACAGAGACAAATGGGCATCTTTGGAGGAGGCCTTTAACCCAAACTAGGGTTCTTGCATAAATATAGATTTATAGATATAGAACAGATATTAAATAGAAATTAATAAAACTAACAATTAGTCTAAGTTAATCTAACCAAATAATATACCTACTAGAATTAAGATATTACTGTAAACGCAAGAAGTATAAGGATTTTTTTTTTTAATAGCACTCGAAAGTAAAATTAACTTTTATCGATTAGCTGCTTAGGTTATTATTAGTTGAACATTGTTTTCTTTTTCTTTTAAAGGTAGTTTTAAGGAGGAATGAAATGCAAAGAAAAGCAGATAGTAAACATTCTGTTTTGTCATGTAATAGATGGTGGCAGCAGTCTGATGGCCGGAGTCTCCAAAGCTGCCTTCTGGTCAATTATCTTCACTGTCATAATCTGCGGCTGCGCTGCAATTTTTACGGGATTCTTTCTACGCAGAAAGAGGTAAGAACGATCGCAATAAAGAGGTAAGGGCATTAGCAATGAAGTAAAGAATTCTCACTATGTCACAATTCCTTTAACTTTACTGAAACTCATCTTCTTAATTTAATGATTACGTTAATGTTTAACGTGTAATGTTGCGTTTACGTTTTACGGCTTGGTTCATGACATCGTACACCACAATTTTAATTTAGTAATGTCCGCTCACCTAAGAGCGGTGGAACCCAAAACAGTAACTTATTTATTTAAGTACAACGGCCTTTACATTAATAATATAATATTGTGAGATTTGATGCAAAAATTAATAAATAATTATGACGTATTTGGGTATAAATAAAAAAAAAACTTAATAACTATGGCTACTAGTGTAATGATTACCACCAATTCTATGTCTACTAGGCTAAACATAAACACACTGTTCTCCAATGTTAGTTTAAAGTTAATCTGAAAATCGTGATTATTGTTAAATCAGTCAAATACTCTCAAAAAATAAACAAAAAAATAAACCGGCCAAGTGCTGTTAGCGATGTTAACGCCAGTAGCACACCGCCGCGAAACCATCACAGCGAAGCCGCAGTAGTTCAATTTAACTGGCTCGCGTCATGTTTCGCTACTCGAATCGGATGCGATTAGCGGTACATGACGCAAACCAGTTGAATTGAACTACCGCGGTTTGTTTTTGGTTTCGTGGCGGAGATGTGCTACTGGCGTAAGGATCTTGGTCTGCATGTCGACACTTGTCTTGACTAGCGAAAGCAGGTCACTGTCAGTAAAAAAATCTCCGGAACGTTACGGTCACTCACTTCACACATAAAGGCAATGCTTGTGCAGTCCCTAATATTTCCCATAATTGACTATTGTGATGTAAATGAATTTATCAAATATGTAAATGTATTTATTGTTCCCTCCGGCACAACTATCTACATTTTCCTAGTTTTGGCACGTCATTAAACTTTTGAACTTGTGTCGCAAGTTCCACGTTCCATGTCCTGGCAATCTGAATAACGTCAACATACATGTTTGCTCACGTTTCGAGTCGCTAACACAGCTGCAAGCTGCAATACTACAGTCACTGCAACTTGACAAAAGTCTAACTCTCCAGTAGGTATCTTCTCGTAGGTTCTTGTTTCACACTTTTTAGGGTTCCGTACCCAAAGGGTAAAACGGGAACCCTATTACTAAATCTCCGCCGTCTGTCTATCAGTCCGTCTGTCACCAGGCTGTATCTCATGAACCGTGATAGTAAGACAGTTGAAATTTTCACAGATGATGTATTTCTGTTGCCGTTATAACAAAAAATACTAAAAAATAGAATAAAATAAATATTTAAGGGGGCTCCCATACAACAAACGTGATTTTTTTTGCTCGTTTTAGCTCGATGTTGATAACGGCAACAGGTAGACGCTTGAAATATTCACGGAATATTTAGATATATATATATTCACTTTAAAAATAAATAATGAAATTAAAATAAAATAAATATGTAAGGGGACTCCCATACAACAAACGTGATTTTTTTGCCGTTTTTATGGATAACTAGCTGCGACCCGTGGTTTCACCCGCGTAAGTCTCGATCTCGTGGGAATATCGGGATAAAAAGTAGCCTATATCTTAATCCAGGGTGTCAGCTACCTCCATACAAAATTTTATCAAAATTGGTCCAGCCGTTTGAGCGTGAAGAAGTAACAAACATAAACACACACACACACACACTCACAAACTTTCGCCTTTATAATATTAGTGTGATGGTACGGAACCCTTCGTGCGCGAGTCCGACTCGCACTTGGCCGGTTTTTTATTTATGTTTAATGTACTTTTTGAGTATTATAAGCATAAGTATAAGTAGCTAAGACAAATTGTGTAACATGTTTACTTTTCCTGGCCCTGCAGTCTCGACATAGATAGCGATCGCTTCGACTCGACTTCGCTCGACCAAATTCGATCGCAAAGTCCTAATGGGATCTCTAGACGGTCAAAATTGCTTGATAAGCACGAAAAAATCACAATCTTGTCAAGCATTTTTGACTGTTTAGAGACTCCACTAGGATTTTGCGACCGAATTCGGTCAGAGTCGGTTTAACATGCTACACAAAGAGCGTCTTAAAAGAAATTTAGCAATTTAATTCCGTGCATATAAAAAATGTAAGAGGTATAATAGAAGGATTTTGTTGGTGTTTTACCCTCGGATAGCAGTAAACGTCGGTATTAAACGAGAGTTAGTACACATATGAAGTAAATATACAAGACAAAGAGAATGTGTTGTAGCAAAAACATATTTATGTATGTAAGACCGCCTCGTTAGTCTATTGGTCCCTACGGTGACTGCTAAGCATGGTTTCGGTTCCCAGACCCTGTAGTCTCGATATAGATAGCGATCGCTTTACGACCGAATTCGATCGCAAAGTCCTAATGGGATCTCTAGACGGTAAACATAGCTTAATATGCACGAAAAAAATCACAATCTTGTCAAGCATTTTTGACCGTCTAGGGACTCCATTGGAACTTTGCGACAAAATTCGGTCGTAAAGCGATCGCTATGTATGCCAAGACTGCAGGCTTAGCACGAGAACCGTAGAGAAGCGTTTTTTCGACGGAAGAGTAGACGACGACGTTTCCGTGTAGACAGTAGAACATTTTCGGTAGACAAGCGATTTCTATTCTACTGTAGAGTAGAAATAGAAATCGCCAAGCTAAGCCTGCTGGTCTAATAAAAAAGATAAAAAGTTACATTTTTTTTAGCATTTTCTTACCAGGGGGGGGGGGGGGGCAAATCATGCTGGCTAGGCCAACAGGAACAAAGAAATAAAAATATTTTATTTGGGACACGCACAAGAAATACAAAAAGTAAAAATTTAAAATTTAAAACGTCACAAAATTGACATATCTACCTACCTATTTGTCCAATAAACAAAAAAAAAACGATCAAGAACGAACCGACGCCAAAAAGGCTCTTATCTCAGCATAATGCTGCGATATTTAAAAAATAAACGCTGGTATCCTGATAGGGCCCGCTGTGATGCCACGGTGTGTCCGTGCGTGTCTGTTTGACAGTTTTGTATGGAGTTTCGTAAAATGGTCCACAAATTATGAATTGCTTTAATGAAGTCTAATGTCAAATAGCAACTGTCAAACAGATGAATTGCGGGATATGAATTGTACGCAGATCATATTATGATTCTGCCAAAGCGTCCATTTTAGGCCCCCAGTTCTTAAAACTGAATATCATTTATGATACAATTATGGCGTTTTCAAAAAACCTGAAGCTACTCCTCAGTAACACCATTTCTGTCAACATAATAATAAATCAAGAAGCAATGATATGACTCTACAAGCATTCATTCATTTCCAACAAAGAAGCCCACCTGGTTACAAATCAATGTAACTTAATCAAAATCGTGAGCTGTAAGTACGTATTTCACTTAACTGACATGCATTGGATCGCCAATGGCTCAATTTAACATTTGAGGCATGATTAAATCAAAGGGAATCGATTTCGATTACCATTAAAATTGTATGAGTGCAGTCTACGATACTTACGTCAAAGTTACAGCGTGGTATGTCATTGTTATGTAGGATCCGTTTGTAACATTTGGAATGGAATTTTCGAGCGTATACGGAAATATCTAAAGAATATTCGTGCCTTATTTTCTAGTAACAAAAGATTTGATACGTATTTCTGAAATATTAAAGTACTAGCTTTACCCGGCCCGGCTTCGCACGGGTAGCACCTACCATCTACCCTACCCTACCTACCTAGTATTAGATAACTTAAAAAAAAGATGAATGAAATCGGTAAAGTCAGTCTCAAGTTATGCCGTGTCCAGAGGAAATAGGAATTTTATAACTATAGACTAAACAGAAAAAAAAAAAAAAAAACTGCACAAACAAGACGCACATTACAAAAAAACACATAAAATACACATTGTCCATTGCTTGCTTGCGCAATGTCAGCTAATTATAATTAGGTAAATTATCATAATGCTATAATAACTACATATTAAAGTAGCCGCCCCGTCTGTCTGTCTGTATGAACGCGATAAACTCAAAAATTACCGAACTGATTTTCATACGGTTTTTACCGAATGGACGGAGTAATTCACGAGGGAGGTTTAGGTGTATAATTCATTAAGGTTTTGATTAAATTGGCTGAAATATGACGATGTAAAATACTCCAAGTAGAATGAACATCAGTTACATTTTAATCTAAACCGTATGCTCGACGCAAAAGGCTGATACGAAACTAAGACAGAAAAAAAAAATTGGTATAATAATATATGCTCTGCTACCCATGCGAAACCGGAGCGGGTTGTTAGTGTTATAATAATTATGACGATATTCTTTCATTCAGTACGATGATACCATTTCAGCTTAACCTAAACACTATAATTTTAGATGGGAAAATTTACGTGCCTCCCACAGTTCATAATAAATGGAAAAACCGGCCAAGTGCGTGTTCGACCACGCACAATGAAGGGTTCCGTAGTTGGGATGACGTTATCCTAAGAACAAACTTAACATTGTAGTTGAAAAACAGGTTCTCCCATACATTCCAACTGCAAACATAAGTTGGTCGCTGTGATAGTTTCGTCTTGTCGTTATATATGCTAATGTCGTGAATTTTTTCACATATCCAAAAATAACCATTTAGCTAGCCGGAGACACTGACTCTAACAAAAATTAGCACTTAATATTTTGCAAACGGATCCCTGAATCAAAAAAAAAAAAAAAATGGTTTTGACACACTCGCAATATTTTTGAGCGACCTTTCTAAAGACACCACACACAATTGGATAGATGAGAAAAAAAAAACATCCCCACTATACCCGAGCAATAGCGTAAAAAAATATATTTTAAAATTGTATTTTATCATTTTGTCGGGAGTACTAAGAGTCTATGAGCAAAGCCGCGGACAGACAAACAGACGGACATGGCGAAACTATAAGGATTCCTTTTTGAATACGGAACCCCATAAAATCTGACACATAGGTACTACTTAAAACCATCAAATTCAATGCAAAATTTTAATTTACCAGGAGTAATCCGCCGACAAAGCAGCAGTCGTCAGAGTTACAGCTCAATGCGGGCGACGGTCAGTACGTAGTGGCGTACACGTTAAAGCCGCCCAAGCAAGCGCAGCCGGACATATTGAATCCACCGCCAGGTAAGCCCCTCAGATTCCAGTCTAGATTGATTATTTTATGAAAGATTGTCTTGAAATCACCATCAATCATGTAAAGACCTTTGTGAAATAAAGTAAGGTCGGGAATGGTTGTTAAAAATGAAAAATGTTGCGGCTGTAATATGATTTCAGAATAAGATAGGTTTTTCAGATTTTCTTATCTATTTATACGTCATTTTATATTATAATAGTTGTCTGGTTTCGTTTTCCAACAAATTTTAATACAAATTGGAAAGCACTGATGCCGTTAATTTCACAATTATGTCTATCTATATTAAGTTAAAGGTTATGGGTAGGGAAAACATAGAATGACAAGGTTCCTGTAAATTATTCAACCAATCAATCATTCCTCAATGTCATGATTTCATGAACAAGTCATTCAATGGAACAAATCTAACTTAGAGAGAATAAGTAGTAATGATTCTAATGATTATAATTCTGTGAATAATATAATAATAATAATTAATATAATTATAATCCTCGACTGCCTCGTTGGTCTAGTGGTTGCAAGCACGACTTCTGAGCATGAGGTCCCAGGTTCGATTCCCAGTTTGGGCAAAGTGATATTGGGATTTTCCATTAGGAATTTCTCAGAAGCAGCCCGGAGTCTGGATTTGTGCCCGGTTGATGGCAATAGGCTCGCCCCCTATTACATGGGACTTTTAAACATAACTGGTGAAACGTGGGTGTACTATTAGGTACACCTCTGCCTAACCTTTCGGGGATAACAGGCGTGATGTTATGTGTGTTATGATAACTATAATATGTTATAGTCGCGAATCGTATTTTGATCAATAAACAACCTGACACTGACCTGCAAATTGCAAAAAACGTAAGCAAAAATGAATTTCGCGGGCTACAGCTGCGGATTCACCTTAATAGACATAATCGAAATATAGTCAAGTACCAAAAATCCCACAATCTTTGCAATTTTAAACAAGACCTAAAAAACTTATGTCAACAGAAATCCCTAAGCGTTTACGACGTCCTCATCTAAAAGTACCGAATAAGTACAATCGGTACCTACTTATCCGCAACCGACATACGTCAAAGCGATTTTATTGAGTGAGATTCCGGTAACAAGTGGAGTATAAAACAGTTCCACTGAAGATAGCCAGGGTACTGAGCGACCGTTCGATCGTCATTTGCGGTTGTGCTCCGACTATTCTGATGCTAAGTGTTGCTTGGTCGCTGGCTAATTTTATTGAGGGAGTTACAATGTCTTAATAGCTCAATAGATCTTCTGTTGTACGGTTTTGGGCAAATCAGAAAATGTAAATTTGAATTCTGTGTCTTTGTAAATAATGCACGTATGTGTGATGTGTATTAATGACTAAAAAAAGTTTAAAAAAAAGTGGGGTCGGGTGGGTTTGGGAGGGGGTTTGTTTGGTGTTTGGGTTTGTTTGGTGTTTGGGTTTGGTTTGTTGAAGGAAAGTTTTAATATAATCCGTAAATGCCACTGATTCAGAATATAAGCTGGGCTAATGTACCAAACTCTATCCGTATTAATACAAAACAAGCTATATATCTTCAGACCCATGTTTAAACCATGGAGCATTTTTTGTATTTCGGACTTTATTCTGACTACGAAAGAACTTCACTTCTTCATACAAAAATGACTACTTAGTACTGTATTGTATAAAGAACTGTATTTCAATCACAGTTACGTTCTTATTACAATAATACTGACTCGTAATAAGTCCGTTTGTCATAAAGAATGCCATTGACACCAGACACGCACTGCAACTGCGACATCTCACTTAGTTACATGATTTCTTCATTCAAGTCTTTAATACTAATGTAACTTCAAAAGGAACTCGTGCACTCACCTAGATGATTAATTGGTATGTTGCAATATTTTCAAAGGAATAAAAGTAACGTTGTTAAAGGAATGCCTTCCCTTGTGTGTAATATTCTCCCAACAACTGCATGCATTTCCTTACATGCATTGAGCTTTTTAAAACGAAAATTAATAAATGAATTATCCCTGGCTTTCAATTACTTTGAAACCTATGACTAACACAAAGTCTTAAAATACTTCAGTTCATAGCAGTAGGTATGAATGTATGCAATTCTTCAGGTTAATCTTTTGATAAAAGTCTAAAAATCGCGCTAAAAATTTCATTGAACGAGACAATTTTCACGTCGTCGTCGTAAAAATTATATCAATTTTTTTATAGAACAGTGAAGATTTATGAGCAAAGTTTTGAATTAATATCGCGTTTTAAAGCTATAATATGGCTTTAAACACATTTTTATGAAGATTAAAACTGGTTTAACACCTGAAGTTTTCGAAGTAGATAATCTTTTTCTTTGTTTTTGTAATTCTCATCTTAAAAGTCGTGACGTGACTTTCAACGTTATTTTCGCCAATAAAATTGCATACGTAGGGTTATCGCTAACTTATTATTTTAGTCCAATTGTATGTAAGGAGCGTAGCAGGTGGCGTTCTATAGTTTCTGCCTACCCCCATGGGAAAAAGGCGTATTTTAGTCTTGATTATTTTTGCAACTGTAAACTTTAACATATCTTGGACTTTACAATGCTTTACTATCGATAGTTAATATTGCATTAAGAAAACTTTCCTCCATAGCCACAACCATTTCTTTTCTTTCTCACTAAAAACTGAGTCTGGGTAAAATAATCATGCTGTATCAAACGGTTTGCACGCAGACGGGGCCCCGCCGAGCACAAAGTGCGTTACAGAGGCGGCCGCAAAAAATGGCGCACTCCACCCGACCGAGGAGTGGGGGAGCGAGCGCGCCAGCGCAGCGCTCGACGATCACCGACCCGTGAGTATCAAGTTGTGTGGTGTACCTACAGTTTAAAATGAGTACAGGTGTTTCATTTCATAATTGGTTAACATAAAACAATGACCAAAATTATCAAATAGTAGTATTTGCTGGTAGCTTCAGTATACCTACCGGACTACTTATGGACACTCAATTCAATACACAATGCAATATATTAAGGTTCAATAAACTATGTAGTTTATTGAACCTTAATTGTTTGTTTTATTGTAATGACTAATTCTTCTGCATTATGACAGGGTGGATTTTTGAGATGGGGCAGTAAGGGCAGCACCTTAACCATGGTAGCTACAGGAAAACAGTCTTAAGAGACTGTCCTTATCATTTTACGAGCCTATGGACCGCTACAATTAAGACTGGCCAAAAATAAACAAAAAAAAAATTAACTTCGATTTTCGAAATCGCATCAATCGAATTCCGGCAATTCGCAAGGCAGTGGATACAAACATAATTATGGTCCTATACCGTAACTACCTCGCAGTCCTGATCTCAAGCCTCTACATTTTTTTATGTGGCGCTATTTATTAATTAAACTTAATAAAAAGAAATACGACAGTGTTCAGGAACTCAAAGATTTACTTACACGATTCTCTACGGAATTAATCCTAGCGCATTATCAGCTGCTACCCGCTCTGTAGTAAAGAGAATAAACCTATGCCTACGTCAAAACGGCTACCATTTTGAACACCTCATAACTTAGAGCACAAAAGTAAAATTTCTAGGTGTGTCCAAATGTAAAGTTTCAAGTTTTAAATTTTAAGGTGAAATAATACCCAAAGTAGAAGTTATTGTTTTTTATTTGTTTTTCGATCAGTCTTTTTTGTAGCGCTCTGTTTATCGATGGTTAGAAATGTAAGTTCGAGTCTCATTTCTTACGAAATGTATAGAAAAAGTTTTTTGCGATTTATGACTTTTCTAGTACTCAAACCTCAATTGGTTCAATAGAAGTTTTTGATCCTTATAAGAAAGAGGATCAATTGGCATAAAAAAAGTTTTTGTAAAAATTGCCCATTTTCCTGCTGACTGTATTTTTTTTTCAAAATCTGTGAATACAGATCAAAATTTCTCAAAAATATAAGGACTGTCTCTTAAGACCATTTTCCTGTAGTTACAACGGTAGCTGCCTTTACTGCCCCATCTCAAAAATCCAACCTGTATATAATGAAGAAGAATTTGTCAATATGATAAAACATAAAAGTCAAAAAAAGAAGCAAGTTTTTTTAAAAGCCCAAAACATAACCAATACAAAATCATATGGTATTATTCTGCTGAAAATACAAACGCAATCTAAATACTAAGCTTTTCAGTGAGAGCATGACCCACATACCGCGTATTTGTACACCTAGACATGCTATTATATCAAAAGCGCGCTAACCCGATGTGAAAAATCCAACTCATTAAAACGTAGGTTTAATTATGTCATAGACTAGACACTCGGCACATAATTATAGAAGGTACTTTGAAAAAGTCTACTCATGAACTGTGGAAAACCAAAAGCAGTTTTGAAACATTATGTGTAAATTATTAATGCAATTTTATGAGATCGTCCATTCAAAATTGTATAACCATTTTCATTCTCATGGAATTTATTTCGTTTTTGCATGAGCTGACAATTGGCAGGAGATAAGGGTCGTAATAAATAAAACTTTTTACAAAAAATAACCGAAATCCATAAAAAATAAAAACACGAAATAGTGGAAAATAGCTTTATTTTCGGAGTTCGGTGTCTTTGGTTTTGTATTTTAGTTTTTTTTTTCTGAAATTAAAGTTATTTTTCACTTTGTAGTTGCTATGTAAACAACATTGTCAGGAAGTTTCATAACATCATCAGCATACACAACGTGAATTAAATACGTATTATTGAACCTTGCTCCAAAGCTACCATAGCCAAGTTAATAACATTTATATATATGGCACCATCGCGTGAGCTTCTACCAAATAAAAAATATTGCCTCGGTAGTCACGAAGAAATCGATGAACATACATGCAGAGGAACGTAGAACCTCCTCCTTTTTTGAAGTCGGTTAAATGAAATGAAATGAAATGAAATGAAATGAAATGAAATGAAATGAAATCGTTTATTCTGTAAATAGGATATCGGAATCACTTTTACACGTCATATTAAAAAGTAAAAAATAAGCTAGATGTAGTCGACATTTCCTATCTGACTACCCGTGAGAAGAAATGGCGAAACAAACTCAGGGGTCAAAGTCTCTTTTAAAGTCCAGACATAATCTTGGTCAGATCATGTGAGGACCATGTAGATCTGTGTCTGAAATGGTCTTTTGAGGAAAGAACCACACAATTTTGAGTGGACCTGTCCAATCAGTGCAAGCATTTGTCGTAATCGTGCAGCTCGACTCAAGACTTAAGGAGCTCAACGACTCGACGAACAATACCAAAGAAAGTACATTTGGGTAGGCCTCATAAAGTGCTCAAAATGCCAGACCACCATTAAAAACTGAGAAAAAGCATAAAATAATAGGAAAATATTTAAAGAGAAAAAAAAAAAATGACCCACATAGTGCTCACATTCACAATAAATTAAAGCAGTATTTGATCACAAGGCTTGCAGAGCGAGCAGCTCAATCCCAAGCTTTTTTGTCTTCTAAATAATCAGAAATTTTATAGTACCCTTTTTTACAAAGTTTGGTTTTAATACAGCTTTTAAATCGTTTAATGGGTAAGTTTCGAATGTCAGTAGGAAGTTTGTTGTGAAAGCGTATACATTGACCCATGAAAAGTACAGTACCCGGTTGGTAAAATGACACATCGAGCTTTAGAAAATACTGTCACACTGGTATGTGTGACGGAGACGTCGCTTTACAGAGCCGATTTTTTTATAATCTCGATGTGCAATATTTACGGTCAGGTACTGTGTTAATTCACTTAATAAAAATCTTAAATTCACTGACAAACAACGCACAGCCTAAGTTGCTGGGTTCAGAAGCATTAAATTTTGCATAAGATTTCCTTATATTTCGAAAGTGAGTAGGTTCTAAGGAAGGATTCTTGAAAATTAAATTTTGTCAATGTTATAATGTCAAAGAATATTCAATTTTACCTTTAACAATTTTATAATTTTTAATCAGAATTTCATAATTTTTAATTTCTTAAAAGTGTAACTTTTAACAAATGTTACCGATTTTTCAATGTTAGCTTATTTCTCTGATTCATTATTTTATGCATATGTTTACATAGAAGTAACTGATGCACTGTTATTTTACTTTTAAAATGTATTATGAGTTTGGAACAGTGTAATCAATTGTAGGTGAACCAAATAAAAAAAATGGGGATGAAAGTTTGTATCGAAATTCATCCCATCCCATCGCACAGCTTGTAACAAGATAATTTTAACGTAACTTCTGTTTCTTTCCACAGGTACTGTCACCACCGAAGGCAGTGTTAAGTAAGCCACCAATTGCATTAGGCAGTATGACGTTAAGTAGGAGAGAACATCTTATAGCTGAAGAAATACCAGGACCAGAGAGTTGTGTATAAATGTGTACAGGAAAAAAAAATGTAAATATACTTGTCAAAAAATAATAGGCCCGTTTTGACATTTAACTTAAATCGATTTATCGTGAGTATCGTGTACCGATTCGTATGGTTACTTCACTAGTTACATCGCGATGGCCAATCGCGAAGTTAAAAGTCAAAACGGGCCTATTATTTTTTTGACAACTTTAGTATTATCTTTTTTCACGAGATTCTTCAAAAGCAAAGAACAAGATTATCTCAAATAAAGAGTCAAAAAACTGATAAGAACCCTGTGAGAAAACTGGTATTATCCTATGAAATAGCATGAACAAAAGCCTCAAAAATGTGCAACATTCTGTCGTCAGGTTCAAACTCCTACATTTATTGATCAGTATTCTAAGAGACTACTGATTCTTCACCTCGTTTGTTGCGTCTGCCTGCAGCTTACAAATTGCGCTTGCAAGTTAAGCAGAACACAGCTAAATGAGAAATGTCTTAGCTTGTGGTGGAGTCTCGTCTTAGCTAACGGTTTGTTGAAATTTTGTTCATTGTTAAAACCAAGGGAACGAACGGTTATTCTGCTAGTTTTTGTTAAAAACTAAGTTATTTATTCTATTCAACATATTCGTGAATTTTTCGTTTGTAACATACTTAAGCATTATTGTATTTAATGTTTTATTCAAATACGGCGTATCAAGGTTTTAACATTCACCGTACAGTAAAAAACTTTTTGGCAAAAATGTTTTTGGCGAGTAGTTTAACGACGACTAGACTTTCTACAAACCGTTGCCATTTTTTTATCTTTACACTGCCGGATACATTTAGTGGAACACCAAAAAAAGTTTACACGTTACGTTGTTCTGCATTAACCCCAACTACATGCCAAAAATACTGGTTTAGAAAAGAATAAAAATAAAAATTCAGCAAATGATTTTCAAGAGTTTAGAATTACTTTGCTAAAGAACATTAGCCAGGATGGCTTAATCCCGCAGACATTAACACCAGACTTGGATAAGACTTGGCCTAAGATGACTGTGAGACCTGTAGAATACTAATCGCTTGTCGGAACGGTTGATCTCGTAAACGCTGCTATAAGAAAGAAATAAACCTGAGACTTGGGTCGGTAGGTATTTATTTACTTTTACGTTTACGTTAATTAATTAATAATAACGCTTTCCGCCATTCTTTAAAAAAGCATGGTGGAAAGTGTGATTATTTTTAATATATTGTAGTCTTGTGAAAAATTTTACCCTGAAGTTGTCCTGCAGTGTACATCTAGTTGTAAATGTTTGTAAAATAAAATGTTGTAAATAACTTTGTATGTATTGACTGTGAAATTGTGATAAATAATTTGTAAATAATATAAATTGAAACAGTTAAAATATAAGGAAATAAACTCTGTTAAGTGTGTGATTGTTTGATTTTGCGATCTAATTGGTTTTGAAATATTATTTTAATCCCACGCTGGAGAGTTCAAGCGATGTTAAAATGTTCACGTATTATAAAGGTGAGCAAATGTGTGCAAACAGTAATTTGGAACAATGTAAAACGGACTTTATTTTTAACCCAAAATGTGCTGTTTGAGGGAAATACTTGAATGTACATTTTTATTAAAATTCTATCTTTATCAATGCGAGTGTAACATTTTGGTAGCAAAATGTTATATACAGGGTCAAATTAAATTAGCTAGCGAAACTCCGCTGACGTGATGGATATTTATAAACATAAACAAAAAAAATATTAATGTAATGTTTTTTTTTTGGGTCATCACTCGTATCTAGCGTTGTCACTTGAAATATCAGTTTTTCTTTGTGCAAAATTCAGAAACGTGATGGGTATCGGTATCTAAACACGATCAAATAAAAAAAAAAACTGATTTTCTCAACTCATACTTCAACTAAAAACACCACCAGCAGTCGAGACCCAAAAAAAAAACGATCAAATCTATTTTATTTTTATTTTGTCGTGCTAAGATAACGACAACCATCTCGTCTGCGGAGTTTCGCTAGTTAATTTAATTTGACCCTGTATATATTAAACGCCATTTAAGTCAACAGTAGAGTTCTATTTCCATAAAAACAAAGCTTTTTATTAGGATTTATATTCTTATCGCCAACCAGGTAAAAGGCGGGGTAGGTACTTAAAAGAAAAGGTTCGTAAAACACATATTTTTGCTCAGTGCACCCTCAAAGCCTGGCTTTAGTGGCGGACGGGCCTTCCAACCGCATGTGACTGGTCGCATAATCTGTGTAAGCAGACTGCTCGCATCATTTTGTATCAAGCACGGCAGCAGATTTATTTATCATTATCTGTTGCCCGCGACTTCATTCGCGTGAAAGTCGTAAAACACCACAATATACTAAAATAACAGCCACATTTTTATAAAACTGCCCTGTACACTACGTTTGTAGTTTTGGTTTCAGCAGCCAAAATAATACAGTGTCAGGACTGGTGACGCGGGACCAAGCGACATACAGCAGTGCTAGTGAGCTGTCAGCGTCATTTCAGTGATGCTAGGGAATCGAGATTTTTATAATATTTTTTTTTATGCTAATTCTGTTGAGCATTTTATATTATTTCAAAGCTAGTAGTAAAGTGTCTAAACTTTACTAAGTATGAGGTTTTTAAATAAAATAGCAAAACAGAAATTCAGTCAGAAACACAATTTTTTTTTCTTATATTTTTTTTCCTAGACTAGTCCTTAAACATTACTATGTTTAGACACTTAAGTACTAGCTTTGAAATAATATAAAATGATCAACATAATTATCATAAAAACTTTTATTAAAATCTCGATTATGATTGTAAATTTAGGTAATACTTGGTCCATCCTTAGCATCAGGTGGGATGACACTGACAGTTCACTCCACGCTCACTTCCCATAAGTTTTCACGGTGAAACGGTCACAGAATCGACATGCAGTTGTCCGTGTGAGAGCAGCTCAAAGAGCACTATAAGATACAGCTCGTACTGAGGTCGACAACCACAGCCTTCAGTAGGAATCTCCCATTGCTTGCGAAGATTTTCGTTTTTAGTGAATGAATGAACGCCTGCGTTCCTGCTTAAACTACCTGATGGCACAACACTGATGCACTGACTGATGCATTCTTACTGATTATTCCTGACAAACGGCTGTCACTAAAATAATATAACAGTAGATTGTAAACACACGGGATTTCTCATTAACAGTCACCTGACCTTTGATTGTTTATGTCTAGATAGTGATGCAAATGTGGGCAGCAAAAGAACTAAAACAAACAGGCCAACTTTGATAGGTTGGTGTACGTGACACCTACGTCATACACTCTTCACTAAAATAACGTCAAAACTTACTAAAATGACGTACCTATTGTATTCCTTGCTCCAGGAAACCTTAGGACAGAATATTTAGAAGTAATTTAATAACATACTTATCCCCATTTTTTCGAGTTTCTATTTTTTTTTTCTGTATCTAATAATAATTATGTAAGTTGTTAATACAAAATAAAAAAATACCGGTTAGTTTTAGCTGTCCCAACATTTTAGGATCAATGTTGAACGAAAATACCTAAATGGAAGCGGCTTGTTTACGCCGATGCTTACTGAATTATAAAAGCACCATTACGTAGGTACCATCGCGGACATGCAAATCGAACCACCATAAGGACTGTTCCTGCTTGCAGTGTTCGGCCGCTTACCTACGCTCATCAACCAATAGCAATCGCCGCATCAGTGTTTTGCTGAGCCCCTTGTTTTAGTTAATAAAAAAAAACATGCAAAATCTTTGGGGACTGCCGATAGAAGTGAAAACTAGCGTTCGGTGACGATGACTCGAGTTCCATGATTTTTGTTCACCCAAAAAGTGCTCAATGCGCATAGAGAACTTTTCACTTCAAAAAAAGACCGTGAAAAAACCGGGTAATGTCGTCAGTAGTAGTAAGTAAAGTGGTCAGACATCTGTGATCATTGTAACAGAGCCTGATACATTTATTTAAACAAAAGGTTTAGGTTAAAAAAAAAGGGGCGGTAAACAGATATGGTCATCGAGCATGGGATTTTGTTTTGAAAGTGGTCTGATTTACATGCCCACGATAGTACACACGGCTACACATCAAGCTATAATATCCACTTTAGGCTGATCCCGCAATGTATAGGAATTTCGTATAATGAGAGGCCAGCTTATACTGAAAATGTATAGTTTGATTTGTGTGAGCCGTGTTTACACTACGCAACCAGTTTAAGTTTGTCAATGAATCATATATCAAGAAAGGACGGTGCACGTGATCGAGGCGTGCATGTCGTATGTCGCTGCTCCTTGCTAGAAGATGACTATGTACTAAATAACCGCTAAATTGGAACTGTTACGGCAAACCTGGTTTTAAATTTTTAACACCGGTATAATACCTACCGGTATTGCCATGAAACCCAATAGCTTTACTTCCCGCATTGCCCTACTTTTGATCGTTTCGTGCTAAAAATTAGTCTTCCTTCTGACATGAGCATGTAGAATGCTCATGTCAGAAGGAAGACTAATTTCTGATGTTATAATTATTTGGTCTCTCATCTTTATATACCATAAACGCTTCTCCATAACTTAGACATGAGAAATTGATGCCTACAAGAAGAAAGAAGAAAG
Source organism: Tiliacea citrago (assembly GCA_963921375.1). Classification (NCBI taxonomy): domain Eukaryota; kingdom Metazoa; phylum Arthropoda; class Insecta; order Lepidoptera; family Noctuidae; genus Tiliacea; species Tiliacea citrago. The sequence goes on from OY992798.1 coordinate 14,093,413, forward strand.
AAAATACGTTTATTTGCCGTAAACATAACGCAAAGAAATAAAAACACAAACGCGAGAGAACAAGTTGAGGGAAAATATGGGTCACATTCACGCAAAACGGCCATCGCTCAGAATAATGCTGCGACCCTATGTGAGACAGAGCCCCAGCGCTGGTTTTCAGCAACAGCCGGCGTTGACGCGATGACGTCAACCGGTGCAGCATTATATGGGATAAAAATAAAGAAATAAGAAATAAAACACATTAAGTACATAAACATAGTCATAGGTATTCCAAATTTTTATTATTTTTTTCCGGTATCGAACCAAGCATTACTTTAATCAAGTCGATCTTTTTCACAGAGATTCCAGCTGCCGTGCCTTTAATTAAAATGTCTGCGGCTTGTCATCCGTACCTCATCCGGAACTTGACCGCAGATATAAAACCCGCACAGTTTTGCTATCTACGTGTCTAAATTTAAAATGGATTCTCTTGGCTAGGACGGTGGTTGGAGCGCAGTTGAATTCGGAAAGGAAGTTTATATTTTGGTGCTGACCCATTTTTTTTGCACTGACTCTGATTTGATATCGTGGATTTTTGAAAGAGATTGTTTTTTTATTTATTAATAAGAACTAAAGTACTTAATAATTTATTACAATCTAGCCTAATAGCAATAATATAATATATAAGCAATTTAACTCTAACTAATTATTGTCTTAAAAAAAATCACGTAAGATTTTTTTTAAGACATTGTAATGAGTCACTAGGTATGTAGGTCCGTAATTGTGACAGATACGTTATTTTTAGTTTTTTCCTTCTTCCTTCTCGTTTGGTGTATTTAATCCTTCACTTTTGGTGAAATCACGACGCGACGGTAACACGACATTTTCACCTATTTATTACTTACCACGCGTTTTTATATTTCTTATGCTACGGCTACACTGTCGCGGTAACGCGAACTACACCTCGCGCGGGCTCTGTTGTACAGCGCGACGTCGCGACCGGTGTGCGAGAGAGAGCGCGAGAAGTGGTGTTCGCGTTATCGCGGCAATGTAGCCGTAGTATTACCAACTGACCCGACTGACGTTGTCCTGTCAACATTTCAAATAAGGTCTTGAGTTCATACAAAAGTCCCATAAAAAAGCACTTTCAGTTTTCCCGATTTTTCCAATTTCCCGGTCAACCTTTCCATTTTTTCTTTCCTTAAAAACATAATTAGGATTATTACGAACATTTCAAAATAAAATAATATCCAAATCGGTCCAGCCGTGCTCAAGTGATGCACTTAACAACGAACAACATTTAATTTTTATTAGGGTTCCGTACCCAAGGGGTAAAACGGGAACCCTATTACTAAGGTCCGCCGTCTGTCTGTCCGTCTATCCGTATGTCTGTCTGTCTGTCCGTCTGTTACCAGGCTGTATCTCATGAACCGTGATAGTTAGACAGTTGAAATTTTCATAGATGATGTATTTCTGTTGCCGCTATAGCAAAACATACTAAAAACCAGAATAACATAAATATTTAAGGGGGCTCCCATACAACAAACGTGATTTTTTTGCCGTTTTTATAGATAATGGTACGGAACCCTTCGTGCGCGAGTCAGACTCGTACTTGGCTGTTTTTTAAATATAGGTGGATAAATAACGCCTTTGGAATGTAATGCAATTGTTTATAATAATATACTTCTGTACGGTATGTGGTCTACAGCTCAGATATCTAATTAAAAAACGTGCTAACCTTGCAGTAGTCGCATATGATGTGTAACATTAAACATCTCACCTTGGTAATAAGCAACTGAGCAGCGACAGAAATTAACCTCAAAATTTAAAAAGCTAAATACGAGGGTACTGAAATATTTATTCCATTAATTATTAATTACTAATGGTCGCCCACTGGTTGAAATTCGACCTACTAATTCCATGGGTACACCAATTCCATGCTATTATAAAGTCCTAACTAATTCCATGCTTTAAAAAAGTACTTACTTATTCCATGCTCCAGCTGTCACTTCGTGTTACACACTTCCGTCCCTTTTCACGCATTCACTCCCACATAAAGCGAGAGAAAAGATGTTACCTACACATGAACACGTGCAGCATCTAGCATCTTTGTTGATTCGAGCTGACTCCAATTATATTCATATTCTTTGAAAATAACTTAACATACTTGAGTGTATCAAGTACCGAAAACCCTAGCTTATATTTGCAACTTACGGAAGAAATAGGACCGCTAACGGCAACACAAAATCTATGAAATCACACGTTTATTCCAAATACAAGACATAAAAGCTGTTCTAGCATATGCATTAAATGCATTTAGCTTAATCGTGGCAACGTGAATTATGCAGCTGCCTCCAAGGGAAATCCCGAAAGCGCAATAATGAACATCCAACGTAATCCACCATCCGGTTGGTAAACCAATTAGGAGTGTTTTGTAACTTACATGTGTACTTATGTCTGTGGCTCTGTTCGCTCATTGTTAATCTGCCAGGGGGCCTAGACAAAGTAACATTCGATTAGCGATAACGCTAGTAGAAAAGCCATAAAATGGGGTTGACATAAGTTATCGAAAAGTCACGTGATCATAGGTCAACGAATAGAAATTAGCTAGACAATGATAACATCATTAGATTTCATGAAACGAATGGACAGCGTCGAACGATAACTTCCTTAGCAGATGCGTAGCCAAGTGGCACTTTTTGACAAGCGTTATCGCTAGTTTTCGATTCGTATGAAGGAGTTCGAATCGAAAACTAGCGATAACGCTTATCGAAAAGTTTAATAACGATGGCGATTGTAGAAATAGAATCGCTCCGAAGTGAATGCCATTTGTCTAGGCCCTCTGTTGTTTCTGAGCGGTAGATAAAATTGATACTGAATCGGCATTTACGAGTGGGCGTAGTTTTTCTTTTACTACCAAATCATCCTAGCCTTTTTCCCAACTATGTTGGAGTTCGCTTCCACTCTAATTGGATGTTTGTATTTTACTAAGTACCTGTTAGTCAAAATTTCAAAATTCGTAAACATATTCTCATTTATTTAGTTACTAATTTACCTAAACTAAGGATGTTATTGTTAGTGTCGGTAAATATTTATATTGACATTGTTTAACTCCATAAAGTGATAATTCACAAAAACAAAGACAATAATGCAAAAAGAAGTAAAACAAAACGCCTGAAGGCACGTAAAGAGGCTCATAAAGACACCTATACGAGCCGCAACGCCGCGCCGTCGGCAGACAATTCGCTAAAAGATGCGAAATTAAATTAATTCTTGTAATGAGCAGTATATTTCATTGAAATTACGTTCGTCAGCTTACATTTATCTAAGTTTAAGGGGCTTGCGTAAAGACGCGTTTCTTTCCGCTGGTGTGCCGTCGAGAATGAGCGAAAAATTCCCAAGCGTGTGCTCGTTTAGCTCGTAATTTTTCATTGAGCCTGAGAGTCGGCGGGAAAGCCTCCAATTAAGTTTCTCTTTACCGTTTGCCCCGGAAAAAGGGGAAGAAAAATGAACAACACAGGCAAGGGACAGTCGCCGGCCCGCCACCGTACGCCGCCGGCACCCTATGATGGCAAATGACCTTTTCCGGTCGCACGACCGCGTTTTGTTTAACTTATTATATTTCTTGAATTGTAGTTTTTTAAGTAGCTTGATATCGTAGTTTACATTCAAATAGCGCCGTCATAAAGACATTATTTTTCATTGCGACGACTTTTTCCGTTTGCGCTAGCAATGTTTCTTTTTACTTTTTGCCATAAATCAAATTCTTGCAATGCAGGTATATTTTTTCTTCTTATTTCTTCCAAGTAAGCTGTAATTATAGACGAAAGATGTCTGTTTAATAGCTGGGTTACAATATAAACGGAATAAAGCCCACAACTGTGTATTCCTGCTCAGAATAAACACCAACACTTACGTTGATTAAAATGAAAGTAATTAAAAAAATATTACCGAGCTAAATGAATTACTTTTGTCCGTTCGGGCGCTTATTTTTTTTCTATATACGCAAGGCCTCATAAAACGTTAGGCTCGGCTAATTCCATTCTTAGATGTAGGTGTAAATGAAAGATTATTGGCATTCTGACAATAAATCCACTCACCTACATTGCTCGTAAAATTCGGTAGGTTGATTGAGTCAGTATTTTTATTGTTTTTCCCCGTGAATCAATGGCGAATGTTTGAGTAATAAAACCGTTTTACGATTGTTTTCACGGGGAAATTTGTGGCCCGTGAAATGTTCTTCCGCAGTCATTTTCTTACTGAACGTTTCTCTCAGGAGACACTTGACATTCTTTGGTTAGATGCCATTAATCGCTCACACCTTCACTTACCTCTATGTTACAGTATCCAAAGAGCTGCCCACGCGTGTAACAAAATTCTCTGTCAAAGTAATTGTACCCTCTTCGACCCCAAGTGATACATACTTCAGTTTAAACTTCTTGCTACTTGAAACTCGGATTATAAGTGACATTGAACTTTAAGTAAGCACCCACCTTAAGGGTATAGTGACAAGACTTCAAAACGAGTCAACTTCACGAATAAATTAGTTAGTTAAATGTGAGAGCTGTAAGTAATTAAAATCAGTATACAAGAGGCTCGAAATTGTGTTTGTTCGAGTATCGATTGGGGCACGGAAATTATATACTGTGACTACAGATTAATGTAGAGCAGACTGCCTTATTACGTATGAAGTCAATTATTACGAAAGTTATGAAGTTTGCACAAGCCAAGTTTTAATGCAGTTTTTTCTTTTCTTTCACCTCTCCATAGTTTTATTCTTTCGCCTGAACGCCGAGGTACGAGTACCTATCATCTACGTTATCTTGCTTCTGTGAGAAAATTAATATTATTTTCAGTGTTTAATGCTTTTGTTATTTTTTTGTTGCTTTCGTAACGTAATAACAAGGTTTTATATTATCTCTATGTTGGTGACTTAACTAATATGTATTTACCTAAGTACATTGTCTCATTAGTCCTGCATTAATTAATCAAGTTTCGCTGTGAACTTTGAAGCACTTGCTGGATTTAACTTTTGAAAAAAAAAAAAACGGCCAAGTGCGATTCGGACTCGCACACAAAGGGTTCCGTACCACCGAACAATGTTTAGTAAAAAACGCCAAAAAAATTAACGTTTCTTCGTTTTTGTAATAGCGACAATATAAATACACAATCTGTGAACATTTCAACTGTCTACCTATTACGGTTCATGTGATACTGCCCGCTGACGGACAGACGGACGGCCGGACGGATAGCGGAGGCTTAGTAATAGGGTTCCGTTTGCCATCCTTTAGGTACGGAACTGTAAAAACGTAATTATGTAATGGCAATGTTGTCATTTGGTTTAAATATGTAGGTTTTTATTTTTATTATTTTAGTAATATTTTATATAGATTATTTTTTAACTTGTGAATGTGAGAACGTTGTAGGCTTAATAGACTGTAGCTTTGTAAACCATCTTCTATTTTGTTAAGTACTTGGTACTTGTTGACGGGCCTACACTGTCCTCCCATACCTATTAACACTATAACTTGAAAACATTGTAAATGCCCACTTTTTAAAAAAATAAGTAACCGTGGAGTTTCTTGCCGGCTCTTCTCCATAGGAAACGACCAATTGGAACCGTGCACCTAGCTTCTGACGTTTCATAAGCGCCCATGTAGGTTTATGTGAAATAAAATATTTTGATTTTGATTTTGATACTAAGCAAGTTGGATTTAACTATCACAAAATAAATATGTATTGTAATCAAACAATAGGTACAAAACCCAAGGTATGTTGTAATTAGGTACATAAAATTATTATGTAGTGTCAAATCACTGCTGATTTTTAAGAAAAAATATCTCCTATTTTCCTTTCCACGAGAATAATATTTGGTCTCTACTTACGTTCTAATACTCGTATAACGATTTCGGTAAACGTATTATAAAATCTATACTGTGTATCTGACAAATGCGTGCACTGACTGAATAGGTCCACCACTCAAATATGTATGATTCTTTCCTCAAAAGACCATTTCAGACATAGATTGGTCTTAAAAAAAAAAAATATGGTCCTCAAAAGATCTGACCATGATTATTTCTGGATTTTTTTATACTCATTGACATTGATTAATTTTCATATGTACAATGACATGAATATTTACTTTGTAAAGTATTATATTATTTTAATTATTGTGAATGTGAACACTATTTCCTTTTCTTTTTTTTTAATTTTTCTCTTTTAGTTAGTTTTAATCTTGGTCTGGCAGTTTGAATAATTAATGCGGCCTACCCAAATGTCCTTTCTTTGGTATTGTTCGTCGAATCGTTGAGCCCCTAAGTTCAGAGTTGAGCTGCACGATTACTGACAAATACGTGCCCTGACTGGATAGGTCCACTCAATCTGAGTGGTTCTTTCCTCAAAAGATCCAAGATTATGTGTGGACTTTAAAAGAGACTGTGACCTATGAGTTAGTTTCGGCATTTCTTCTCAGAGTAGTCACACAGGAAACGCCGACCTCATCTAGTTTTTAAAATATGATTGACGTGTAAAGTGTTTGTACAAACCTACTTCCCGAAATAAAATCATTTATCATTTATACTCATTGTAATAAATTCGTAGCGAAGTCAAAATTGTACCATGGAATATTTTTGAAAAAAAGTAATTGTTACAAGGTCTGGCATTGATTCTAATGCCGATACTATAGTTTTTAGAATTTTTGTCTGTTTGTCTGAATTTATGTTCCAGCATAACGCAAATTCTACCGGAAAAATTCTGTTAAAATTTTGCATAGATATTCCCTATAAATCTGGTCAATTGATACGCTAGCTATACGAACGCGAAAGTGGCCTTAGGAGACTGTTAACGTTTTAAGACATTTTAACCTGCATACAGATTTTGAAAAAAAATACAGTCAGCAAGAAAATGGGAAATTTTAACAAAAAAATAATATTTATGCCAATAGATCCTGTTTGCAGAGTAGGCAAACTCTAGTGGCAGTGGGTTGGCTATGTTTATCGAAGGACCTATGGCCGATGGAGCAGACGAGTCCTGGAGTGGAGACTGCGTATCGGCAAGCGTAGTGTGAGACGCCCACCTGCTAGATGGAACGACGACCTGAAGAAGGTGGCTGGGTCAGACTGCATGCGGAAGGCGGAGGACAGGGTGGAGGACAGGGTGTTGTAGCGTAGCTTGGGAGAGGCCTATATCCAGCAGTGGACTGCGGTAGGATGAGTTGTTGAAGATCCTGTTTTTTTATGAGGATCGAAAATCTTTATTAGAACAACTGAGGTTTGAGTAGGCACTAGTCTTCTAAAGCTAAAAGATTTTTAAAAATTTCGCCAGTTACGTTTACGTCCCATGTAATAGTGGGTGAGCCTATTGCCATTAACCGGGCACTAATCGAGACTTCGGACCGTTGCTGAAAAATTCCAGATGGAAAACCCAATAACACTGCCTGATCCGGAAATCGAACCCAGGTCTTCATGCTTAACAGGAGCGTTGGGGATCACTAGACCAACGAGGCAGTTTATTAATAAAAATGTGGCTGTTATTTTAGTATATTCTTCGTGTCTTTCGACTTCCACGCGAACGAAGTCGCACGCAGAAACTAGTAGGTATTTAATAACGATCCCACAAAATACTGCAACCCTAAACCTTTCAGATTACAGGTAATTCACGTCACATCCAAAATATTAACAAGCAAGGTGTTCTCATAACATTTACATGAAGCTCTGTAATTCGTGGGCAACATACCCCCGAGCGGCGTAAACAGTGATTAAGTTAATTCACAGCGAGGCCGACACCGAGGCCGACGGCCGACGGGCCAGCGCCGGTCGTCGATCATCGCCTGCCGACTAATAATCCCTCACTTTAATTGCTATGAAATCAGCTGCTATTTATACTGCATCCTGCTGTTTACGGTCCGCTGTTTTTCGACCCGATAATTAACTGCATTGTACTATGTAATGGGCCCATAATATAAATACGGTTCTTAATCCCGATCATAATGAGATAATAGTTTGTTATATGTGTTTATTGTTTGTTTTCTCGTACGTGATATAACAACGGGCGCGTGCTGCCGCGGGCCATATCGTGACAGGTTGACGGATCACGACAGGAATGGGTAGCAGGCCCATCGCCCCCGGGCTCACTACTGCCCCTATTCCCTAACATGATCTTAACACCCATGTAGAAAATGTGTAAGTTTACAGACATATAAAAAATTAAACATAAAACCCTTCCCATAAAATATATTCTTTTATCCTTTAGTCTAATTTCGCATAAAATTAAAGTGACACAAAACATAAAGGAGAACCTATTGAAGATTTAGCGCAAGGACATCTTGATAGGTGGTTACATACTTCGGCGAGGGGCTAGATTTAGCCTTTGTTCGGGATAGCTCTATTTAGGCAGAAGAAAGAGATTTATTACCTTTGACGTTCACGATAGACGAGCAAAAAAACGAAGACATGACGACGGTCTGAAAACGTCTATTTTATGTTGAGTGTGTATAAATAGTGGGCCGAATTCTTAACAGTTTATGTGATATGATTTTACAGGGAAAGGTTTCTCGAAGAATAACAAGAAGTAAGGTAGGTATATACTAACATTATGGCTCACATACAAATGTTAGTAGGTGAAAGACGAGAATTCGGATCGTAGAGGGTTTTGGAAGCGAGTACTGGGTATATTTACAGCTTAATAGATAAAACTCAAACGTGGAAGATATTAGAAGCTTGTCACTAGTAACTTCAGTCAGTTATAGGACAAACTATGGGTACAAATATGAAAAATTACGCGTCTCCACTTTAAGGTGCTCTGCTGCTGTGTTCAATAGACGATTACTGCATCGGGCAGAAAGTGACTTCTTAGAAGTCACATCGAGCGTGGTGCGTAATCTGCTTTTATTTCAATTACTACAGTAATAAAAACCTCATTATGTCTGTCTGTCTGTCTGTCCGTCTGTCACCAGGCTGTATCTCATGAACCGTGATAGTTAGACAGTTGAAATATTCACAGATGTATGTATTATGTATTTCTGTTGCCGCCGTAACAACAAATACTAAAAAACCGAATAAAATAAATATTTAAGGGGCTCCCATACAACAAACGTGATTTTTTTGTCGTTTTTACTCGATATTGATAACGGCAACAGGTAGCAGGCAGCTTGAAATATTCACAGAATATTTAGTTATATATTCACTTTAAGAATAAATAATTAAAGTAAAATAAATCAAATATTTAAGAGAAAAGAAACGGAAAAAAAATCACGTTTGTTGTGTGGAGCCCATACAACAAACGTGATTTTTTTGCCGTTTTTATAGATAATGGTACGGAACCCTTCGTGCGCGAGTCCGACTCGCACTTGGCTGGTTTTTATAGCTTCCGGCGTTAATGATAACTCACTTCCACTAGAGGATTCCATTTTTTTACAAATTCTGATGAAATTTGTAATGTTCAGCTGTAAAAATTCTAAAGTTCGTACCAATTTCTTTTCTTTTTAACCGACTTTCAAAAAGGATTATATGTTCGGCTGTATGTTTGTTTTTTTTTTTATGTATGTTTACCGATTACTCCGTCAATTGTGGACGGATTTTGAAAATTCTTTTTTGTTTGGTAGGGTATGCTCCCGAGGTGGTCCCATTGCCACCAAATCAGAATCTGATGAGAGGATCCCATGAAAATCGAGGGAAATCCTCAAACTTTATAGGCATACCTATAGCGATTTGAGTATTTTTTATAGTAATTCGTAGATTTGCTCTCGAAAAGCACCATTTGGTGAAGTGGAACTGATGATGAACACCACAGATGGCCACCGGAACTACTTAATAATAAGTATTTCACCGTTGCGATTTTATTAGGCACTTTAATATGGTTGATAAGCAATTTATGCTCGTCAAAATGCATATGGTGAAGTCACTATCAGTTCTCTTGGTTCTTACCAGGAGAACTCCTCAACAATTAACGCCCCTGCATCGGGAAAAGCAATAGTTTTTAAAAGTTCATGAGCATTTGACATTAGGCTGTTGTTAATTAGATAAATTATAAACTGACCCACTAAAAAGTGAAAATTAAAAACTTTTTACAAAAAACAAACAACCGACTTCCAAAAAAAACACTACAAAGTGAAAAATAACTTTAAGTTCGGAAGTCGGTGCCAAAAAACTAAAATACAGATCCAAAGACACCGACTTCCAAAGTTAACTTTTTCGGAAGTACCTACGGGAATAACTGCTTTTTTCGGAAGTCGGTTGTTTTTTTTTTTTTGTAAAAAGTTCTATATTATTTCTTTACAGCCAGCACGTATTATTTTTTCTTCCAACTACCTAGTACTAATATCGTTGTTGTTAACTCAAAATGCCAGCAGAAACCTGAACATATCTGCGTCGCTAAAACAGTGCAGAAATGATTGTATGTATTTTCATTACTGTATCTCTAAAACGATGCGGAAATGAGTGTATGTTATTCATTGCAGCTTATTGTTGTTACTTTTTAACTTTTTCATTAACCAAAAAGTTTTCATATGTTCCATTATAAAGTGTACGTGATGATTTCTTCAAACGTAATGACATGAATATTTACTTGTCAAGTATTATATTATTTTAATTATTGTGAATGTGGGTTATTGCTTTTCTTTTATTTTTTTTTATTTTCCCTTTATCTTTTATTCTCAGTTAGTGTTAATCATGGTCTGGCAGTTTGAGTCATTTATGCGGCCTACCCAAATGTCTGGACTTTAAAAGAGACTGTGACCTCTGAGTTTGTTTTGGCCTTTCAGAGTAGTCAGATAGGAAACGCCGACCTCATCTAGTTTTAAAAATATGATTGACGTGTAAAAGTGTACAAACACTTGTACAAACCTACTTACAGAAATAAAAATCATTTATCATCTACGCGGACAACCAAAGATATTTAAAAATTGTACGTACTGGCTGTAAATAAATAATCTGTATCCGAGAGTGTGCTTTTAGCGTATTTTTGTTAGCTCACGAAAACTTCATAGTTTTCGTGAGCTCACTAAAATACGCTAAAAGCGCCGTATACGCTCTTAATATCGACATTAATTAAACTGTGTGTCGATGTAACACGAACTTAAAATCACCCTTTAAAATACCACGAGATCCAGTCAAAAATCCCTCACAGATAATCGTGGTCCAGAGCCGAAGGACTTGTCAGATGATAAATCTTCATTTGCCGTGTTCTCACATCCGACCCGCCTCCCCCAATTAGTTAGCTCGCCCACGGTAACACGCCCGGATTTCCGATGTGGTCACCTTTTCTGTTACGGTACGAATCGAGCACGGTTTGTGTACCTGATGTACAATTTAAGGTACCTAATAATAATCAGAGGGGTTAATACGTGAAGCGAAAACTTTGTAGGTACCAGTTTTTACGAAACTTACGCGGACGGAGGAGTATGAAATTTTGCACAGTTAAAGTTTATATTGAGGAGGAGTGCAGAAGGCTAATATTTTTTATAAAGTATTCATTATAAATAAATTAATTTAATAAAAAATAACATTACATACACTATCTTGCATTTGACACAAACATCCACATAGTACCAGGGCCTAATGACTTAAAGCTAGATAGGTGACAGTACGGGTAACCCTTTTGAACGGCTTAAATAAAATTTTGATTACCCGTTGAAAGGGTTTTGATAAAAACCCATACGGTGTGGGTTACCCTTTTGAACGGCTTAGTTTAAGGCATTCAACATTACCCACACCGTATGAGTTTTTGATTAACTGCTTAGAAAAACCCTATCGAAAACCCTTTACATTGAAAGGGTTTTCGATAGGGTTTTTCTAAAATGGTAACTAAAATGGTCCCTAGGTAGAATAAAGATAGAATTGGTCATACTCCGCGTGCTGGGCGGATATCGAAATAACATAATATTATTATTATGATTTTTACATGTCACTGGGTTTTAAGTAGGTATAGAACCCATTCACTGGGTTTCTAGTCTAAACCCATTCAATGGGTTACATCATGATAAAGGTAACCCATTGAATGGGTTACCCCTTCGAAACACTTAACTCTTAACCGGGGTTGTACGGTCCCTGATTATAATTAAGGAAACTGATTGAGATCTGTGTGAAATGAATATTCCATTATTTTGGATGCTGCTTGGGATTTTGCTTGAGTTGCTGAGGTTTTTGAAATGTGAAATGGTTTTAGTTTTGGGTTGTGTGAATATATGAATGTAGGTGGGTACAAACGGTTTCTTTTACTAATTGAATTAAATTATAGGTACATGAAACGACTTTTCTGATCTCGAAGGAAACGAATAATCACATATTCTTTAAAAAATATAAGTAAGTATACTTATTTTTTTGTTTTTTTGGTTGGGAAATTATCAAATAACTTCTCCCGCTCTGGGCGGAGCGGGAGGGCGTGTCAGACTTTTACTGACTAAAACTCACCCGTGTTCCTTCCGTTGCCTGTGTGCCAGGGCCACGATATCCCTTTCGGACAAACTCGCAGCCCTGGCAGGCATTGGTCCTAACGGACCCCGTCAGTTGGTGCTGACATCTCTTTGAGGCGCGCGTGGAATACAACGCGTCGTCGACCCGGGCCTGGTCCTTATCGGACGGCGAGCTACTCATCGTCACCGTCCACAGGCCCGCACCAACAGTGGCCGGAAATCGGCTTGCGACTCCCGACGCCCGGGACGTCTCCTGCGGCGACTAGGGGTGCGAGGGCGCGAACCTTGCCTCTCCCTCACGCGCAAGTATCCTGCGTTCTCAATTAGTTTCCAAATTCCTAAACAAATAATGTATTTTAAATAAGTACCTAACCACCGTTTTCCTTTTGATATTATAATTCTTTACGCTTTATTACTTCATCCAGAATCAAATCGTTTAACTAACCATGATATTATTTTCTGTCTTCAGAAATTATTAATCAATTTTCTAGATGGAAGAAATTAACAAGTTTGTACAAAGCTTCAAGTTAAAATCTAATTATTAGGGCCAGTTATTTGAATGGTAGGATAAACGACTTGTTTTCTAGATTTTTTGTCTAAATTATTTTATAGTATAGTTTCAATATTAATACTCAAAACTTAATTCTTTATTTTTATTTACCTAGTATTGAAGATTTTTGGTAGTCCGCGCGTAACTGCTGGTCACCGCCTGAGGTATGTGAGTGGTGAGACGTGGCAATGCCCCATTGACAAGATTGAGTTAGCTTCACCATTGTCTACCTTCCCCGTCACCACTCACCATACCTCAGGCAGTGACTAGCAGATGCGCCCGGACTATACTTAATACTGTAATAAATCTAAAAATAGTATTTTTTTTATGTTGTTTAGCATAGCAGGTACACCTAATAACCAAATTGAGGATTTCATCATAATACCTGTTTGAACTATGAAAATGCTTGTATATTTATATGGTATAAATAGCTAGATTCCAACTTGAGATACTTATAGTATTAATTTTTGAAGGCCTGCTCAAAATATCTTTACCAATTTTAGAGGGTATTTTGAAGAGGCACACACTATTAGCCTTACAGTAAGCTTTAAAAATAAAACGTATTAAATAATCAACAGCTCTTAAAATGAAATTAAATTAAATTTTTATACCATATAATTTACCTACCCAGATTTAAACAATTTGCTTATTATATTTTGAAGGTGAACCGAAAATCTTATGTAACTATTCCTAAGCCTCAACTCAACTTCAATCCGTTTGAAGATTTTAAACAAGACGGTAACATCAACAATGGACTTCTGCTCCCTCTGACCATACACGTCAGTAATCCGCGAAGGGGTAACGATCGCCAATGAGCAATGTTTCCCATTTCTATGCTAATGGAATTTCGCCAATGAGCGCTGACGATCTAGAGCCCGATCCACGTCCTTCATGAATTTATTTTCCTATTAGTACTGTATTGTTTTCTTAAGTGGACCGCACTCACAAGAAATGATTGGAAAATGTTTATACACGATTAAATATTGTTAGTCAGAATGTAAATTTAGTGACCTTCTTGGTACTCATAAATTTTCTTGGTCTTTTTTTTTTTTTGTTTTTTTTTTTAAAAACGTTGCTCCACACTAGGAATTTCTCCTGTATCGTGGGTTCATTTACAAACATTTAAACTCACATACACAAACAGCCAGACCCGGAACAACTACTTATAGGTCATACAAATATTTGTCCCGTGCGGGAATCGAACCCGCGACACGCAGCGCAGCAGTCAATCGCTTAACCAATGCGCCAACCGTGCCGTCTATTTATATAATAATAGTTTACCTAATAAATTTTATTCGTTATCACATTATTTTAAGGATTACTTACATCATACATCTATTATGTACAAACATATAATAAAATCGTAGCAAAGTCCAAAACTGTACCTACATTGAATATTTTTGAAAAAAGTAGTTCTTACGAGATGTGGGAACGATTCTGATGCCGAAAATATAGTTTTTAGAATTTTTGTCCGTATGTCTATTTTGTCTAGATTTATGTTCCGGATTGACGCAGAAACTACTGATTAGATTCCGTTAAAATTTTGCACAAATATTCCACAAAAGTCGGATCAACGTATCACGCTATTTGCTATGGGGGAGTAGCAATATTGCATTAGGTTCGTTCTTCAACAGTTTACCGCGAGATTGTGAATAAACGAGATTTTTTTTATAATATTGCAGATAAATACGGATTTAACCTCTGAAATTGATACCATCACGCTATGCCAACAAGGATCCGTGTGGTGCCAGACGTAAATAAAAGCTCCATCCTATGTCTTCCCGTGGGTGTCGTAAAAGTCGACTAAGGGACTTACTAGAGAATGGGCAGCAGCGTTCTCTATGCATTTTAACACCATACTGCGGTCGCCAACCCGCCTCCCAAGCGTGGCAATTATGGCAACCCCCCTTTGGGGGAGGCCTATGTCCAGCAGTGTACGTCTTTCGGCTGAAATGATGATGATGAATTCTAAAAGACTGTCAAGATTCTGGACTTAAACATAACTGGTGAAATGTGGCTAGACAACTCTGCCTAACCCTTCGGGGAACACAGGCGTCATCTTAAATTTATGTGTATGTAAACGGTGTTATTACTATTTTAATCGGATTTAACTGTTTACTTAAATATCAATGAATTTACACAGGTTGAAGTAGTTATTTATGATACTAGTGCGGTAAGTTGGTTTTTACAAACGAGTAGACAGAAAGTTTTAAAACGGCTGAGCCGATTTGGATGAAATTTGGCGCATGGGTAGACTGTGACCTGGATTAGGATATAAAATACTTTTTATCACGGTAGTATATTCCCGAGGGATAACTTCCGATATCCACGCGGGCGAAGCCGCAGGCAAAAGCTAGTAGTTGTGCAAAATTGGTTGTTTCTTCGTTATCGAAGACGACGAACAAATCAGTTTCCAAATCCTAGCATGGGAGTCGCAAGCACAGTTATTTAGTACATTGTGGTGTCTTACAACTTCCACGAGAACGAAGTCACGGGCAGAAGCTAGTGGAAATATAAAATTGGAACCCTATGTTTGAGCACGATGAACTTTCTAACTTCTGAAATAATGTTTTTTAAGGTTCCATAGTCAACAAGGAACCCTTATAGTAATGCCATGTCTGTCTGTCTGTCTGTCGGGCTAAGCTCAGAGACTCTTGGTACTAGAAAGCTGTAATTTGGCATGGCATATTAATCAAGCCGAGTAAGTCTTAAAATAAAATCTTGTGTTTTTTTTTTGTATTGTACGTACTCTTTTACCCCACAGTGTGGGGTATCGTTGGATAGGCTGTTCAAAAACATTGCAGGGTTGTGAAAACCGTTTTTCGATTCAGAAATAACTATAACAATAGCTAAAAACAGTTAGCAGCGTTTAATAGCTTTAAAATGGTAACTTTTGTTAGAATCAAGTGTGCGAGCTAATTTTTTTAAATTATATATATGTGAAAATAATCATGGCATCATATACAAAGTTATTTTCAAGTCGTCAATAACCTCTTAAGGGGGCATTGTACTCATCATTATTAACAACTTTTACTATGGTACAAAACCTGAAATCGCGAAAAAAAAATCAGCTGATCCCTACATTTTAACAAATTATTCGAACATAAATGTAGGGAACAGCTGGTTTTTTTTTCGCGATTTCAGTTTTGGTTCCATAGTAAAAGTTGTTCATAATGATGAGTACAATGACCCCTTAAGAGGTTATTGACGACTTAAAAATAACCCTGTATAACGAAATTAAAATGAAAACTATCACAGCTAAGTAGGCTTTACAAATTTACGAGTCGACCAACTTACGTTTTCAGTTGGAAAATTGACCGTAATAACGTATATGGATGTATGGAAGAACATGTTTTATATTTATAGTTAGACAGTTGAAATTTTAACAGATGATGTATTTCTGTTGCCGCTATAGCAACAAATACTAAAAACCAGAATAACATAAATATTTAAGGGGGCTCCCATACAACAAACGTGATTTTTTTGCCGTTGTTATGGATAATGGTACGGAATCCTTCCTGCGTGAGTGAGACTCGCACTTGGCTGGTTTTTTTTAATAAAAATATCAGAATTCAAAAGAACCCTAGTATGAATACAATTCTTTTGATGTTACCAGGCTTCAAGAGTCTTACCTACAATCATACGTACGTCTCCATTCCTAATATCTCCCATTTCAAGATATCAATAGCACTTTTGAATTAAGTCGTATTTCCAGACATCCCGTATGACGCTCACAAGTCGATGTATAGAATATGCGGAGAACTCCGACAATCATTGCTTTGGCCTTTTGTGTACATTAATCTGTACTTTTCTAAGCATCTGCTTTGAAAAGTAATAAAAATCGGCTTAGCAAGACACGTATGGGCGTAGAATGCGAATAATACTCGAATAGCATTTTTTTTTGCCGCTGGTAACACGTCCTCGCCCCTTCCTTACACTCTTTTGTAGGTGATTTTCGAATTTGCCGACAGAAAAAACATATTTGTCAAGGCATATTCAGAGTCACGTCGAGTAAATACGTTTGAACATGCTCGCAGTTTTATTTCACGTGGGGTAAACACTTTCTAAGATGAATTTCTCGCTTCACAAACAAAATGAAGTATTTTAATATTTTTTCCTTTCACAGTGGCGGATACCTGTCGTCGTATTCATATAAAATATCTGTGTAAATTTGAATTCGAAAGATATGTGCTTTTAGAACTATTTCCAAGGATAGGTATTATATTTGAAACTGAACGTTTCATGAATTTGCTTCCATAAGTTATGTACCAAAAAGACCTGTAGATATATAAGGATGCCTTCGTTGTACAGTGTTTGGAAGCTGGATGCAAAGCCTTATAAATAAGTTTAAATAAGTTTTTTATTTCATAATCAACAGGTTTTAACAAATAAGTCGTAGAGGCTTTCTTTTAAGTATAGAGATACCTGTAACAGAAGACTATGTGACTTCCATAACTATGTGTACAACATACAAAGCCTGTTAATAACAGAATTTAATTATGTAGCTATAATAACAAAACCTAGAACTACAGAATTAAAAAATAATTACAATTATAATAATTAATTAGGTACTTGAATTCGTAATCTCAGGTACCTAATTAATTATTGTGTGTGCGTGTGTGTGTGTGAGGGAGGGTGTGTGTGCGCGTGTGTTAGCGAGTCAGAGAGACAAGGAAACCAAAATTATATTACGCAGTGTGAACTAAGTGGTAAACGACTATTATTAACGATATTAATGTCCACGTTATCAATCATTCCTTAAGGGGTTCCTTCTTATGGGTTGATAGTTTAGATTTAGAGCATTTTGAGCCATACATGTCCTAAAAGACGTACGTTTTATCTGCTATTTTTTAGTTAATTGCCAACACTTAAAGCTTAAGATTTACATCTTATCCAATAAACCAAGTTCCAAGCATCTGTGTTATCGAAATAAATACTAGACACTGGAAGTCGTAGAATACTTTTAAAATTTGGAAAAGAAAATAGCCTCAATCACTCACCTTTTTTAAAACATGCCCCTTAAAGCTTTGCACCTAGCTTCCAAACAACCTGTATAAAATGCAGTTCATAACTGTCTGATATATTTGTAAAGGAAATATAATATCACGAGAAAAAGTTGATGGAAACAAAGCATTTACTGGTTGATTTCGGCCCAGTCTTGGCAACAGCTAAGAGCGTTTCGAGAGCCCGCGGGCTACAATGGTAACTATAACAACCAAATCTCAACTATTTCACTATTAAATCAGAAACTTACAATAAATCATAAAATCCTTTTCAAATCTCACGAACGATTCATTTTAACGTCTTGACGTGCTGTTAAATGGCTCTCAACATTAATCACGATGCAAAGAGGTGTGAAGAATAAGGTCGGGACAAGACAAGACATACGAGAAGAGCACGTGACGACGGGTCGTGGACGGCACGGCGACGGCAAGGGGACGGAGGACGGTCATCTTCATCGCTCAAGACAGAGCATCCGACCGGATATTATGCCCTGACCGATTTAGCTAGGTATATAAATACGATGACGTTGAAAAATACGCGGCCCACTTTTATTATAGTTGGCAACATTATTTAGATGGTAAGCACTACGTGATGGGTTTTCGTAAGTGGTTTTGAGACACGTGGATGTCTTGCTTTAAGAGCATATTTTTTAATAGAACAATTTGTTAGCTTTTCGTTATGGCTGGAGGTTTATGGACTATATTATTTATGTACAAAGTACAGATTCAAAACCTAACAAGATTTATTTAAGAGATTTCTGCCTTTTGTGCAGGTTCCTATTACCTGCAGTGGAATACAAACCATATATATTCAAGATAGTTAAATACTCAACTCTAAATTCTATGAAACGAAAACGGTATCTTTTTGACAACTTGGATGGAAAGTTTGATAAATTACAAAGCAAAGTGAATGTACCTACTTTAAAATTAATTAATTGCTTATTAAATATTAAAGTTATGAAAGTTTTAATTTCCAACAATCCGTTATTAATACTTTTAGTAAAACTTAAAAAGTTTTTAAACTCTTACATTTTTTACACCGTCTTGATTTACGAGTATTTTATCGATCTCTCTTTTTAAAATCATGGCTAACCTACTTGGAGAGAAAATGTATATCTATAAGACCACTGCTGCTCCAGCTGTAAGGTATAAGCAGCTCCTGCCAGGGTTGCGGGTTTGTCCGAAAGAGATACCGTGGCTCTGGCACACAGGCAACTGAAGGAACACGGGTGGGTTTTAGTCAGTAAAAGTTTGACACGCTCTCCCGCTCCGCCCACAGCGGGAGAAGTTATTTAATAACCCCCCCCCCCCCCCCCCCAAAGGTATAATTAGCTATGTTAAGGCAGTGATATTACAGTCGCGCTTGGTAGCGATACTGGATCGCCTTCGGGTTAGTCATTTTGGACCAATATCGCTATTGAGCGCGGCAGCGATATCGCTTATATCTGAACAGGCCTTACGACTTCACAGGAGGTCACAGTCATGAATACAGACAGGCAGTCACGCTTATGAACAAACCTGAGTTATTTCGACAATGTTGATTATGTTAGACTCACTCACTAATTGTCCGGAAAATACAAAATGATCAGTGTCCTACTGCGTTCTTCATTAATCGGCTATAAAAATGGCGGTGGTTCTATGTTTGTCTGTATACAATGTACTTTTTTCTATTTTGATGTTCATGGATATTTTCGTCAATAAAATGTGAACCGATTAAAAAAAAACACTTTAAACATTTTATTTTTTCACATTTTTTGACAAAAATATCGATAAATAAGGTCATTTAAATTTGTTGAAATTCTGATGAGTGATTTTTTAAGTTAGCTTTAGTAATACGTATTTAATCCACTTTGTGTATATTGATGATGTTAATATTTAAGTTCCTTTCAATATTGTTTACATAGCAAGTAGTGGAATACGAATTTGTGTGGGGAAGGTAGTAGGTACTGTAAAAGACCTAACTCGAACCTTTTAAATGAAAGGCAGTGGACTGTAAAACTAACTTATAATTAAAGTTACAGCTAGATTTTAGCGATCGTTGGTGAAGTGACGAAGCATCGAGCTCTCTCATGCTTCCACGACGCCCGTCCCGCTCGCCCGCGCAGCCGCTCGACTCCAGACACGAAGATAGCCGAAGGCGCCCGAACAGGTACCATAACTAAAAAGTGAAAAATAAAAAAAATTAACTACAAAAAAAACTACCCACTTCCAAAAAAACCACTACAAAGTGAATTTAACTTTAATTTCGTACACATCTATTCTATATGTGAATATTTAAGTATTGTTGTAAATTACTTAATGAAATAAACTCAGGAAGTCATGTCTACCCAAAGAATAAAAAAAACCAGCCAAGTGTGTGTCGGACCACGCACAATGAAGGGTTCCGTAGTTAGGATGAATTTATCCCAAAAACAAACTTAAGATTGTAGTTGAAAAACATGCTCTCCCATATATCGATATACTTTACGGTCAATTCTTCAACTGCAAATTTAAGTTGGTGGACTATTACTCGTTAACTAGTAAACCCTACTTAGCTGTGATAGTTTTCCTTTTAATTCCGTTATATAATACTACTGCCATGAATTTTTTCACATATCCAAAACCAACGATTTAGCTGACACTTGACTCTAACAAAAAATAGCACTTTAAAGCTTAATATTACGCAAACGGATCTCAGAATTGAAAAATGGCTTTCACAGACCAACAATATTTTTAAACGGCCTATCCAACGATACCCCACATCATGTACTAGATGAGAAAAAAAAAATATCAACCCCGTTTTACGTGCAAGGGAGGTACCCTAAAAAAAAATGTTTTTCATGGTTTTATTTTACGACTTTTTCAGCGTGATGAATATGTACACCCTTGCCAAATTAAAGCTTTCTAGGACTAAGTGTCTCCGAGCTAAGCCGGGAACAGACGGACGGACAGACAGACAGACAGACGGACATGGCGAAACTATAAGGGTTCCTTGTTTACTACGGAACCCTAAAAAACGATATTATTTTCAAACTACTTAAGATATTTCATGATTTTATTTACATGAATAGACTATTTAATTATCTATATCTGGGATTTTTTGCAAATGTTCATATTTCCGTTACTTAAAATATATATTCCCTTTGAAACCGAACGGTAGCCTGGCGTGAGCGCAAAGTGCTTTTGTATGGCCAAGTTCACCGCAATTTAACCGATCCTAACTACCAAAAATACGTACCCAGTAGTTTAGGACAAACTAAGAAAACCTAGAACCTAGTTTGCCCAGTAACTTAACTACCTTGAGTGTAGAGTGTAATCATATTTCAAACACCGCCTTCCCGGCCCCTTGACTAATTACTTATTATAATATACCTACAATGTTATATGGCGGCCATTTTGTCGTGTCGTATAATTTGCATGCGACAATCATCAACGGGTTAGCACAATTTTCTTTCATAACGGATCACTAGGCTGTGACCTATGATAATAAATGCACATGCTTAAAATACTTCGAAGTATAAGGGTAATTTCACACTGTAGACAAAACCGGTTGAGACCAACCTGGATTAAACCGGCTTTGTTCCTATTGTTAAATTAATATGTATGCATGCTACAGTATAAGTTTGGCAACCAAGGGTAATAGTGGACCAGAGTTTGTCGGACCTAGGGTGGATTTTTGAGATGGGGCAGTAAGGATTGGTACCTAAACCGTTGTAGCTACAGGAAAATGGTCTTACAAGACTGTCCTTAATTTTTTTAGACATTATTCTACATCAGATAATGGGCAGTTTTAACAAAACCTTTTTTTGACTCTAATTGATCCTGTTTTTTATAATGACCAAAAAACTATAGGACCAACGGAGGTTCGAGTACTAGAAAAGTCAGAAATCATGAAAAAACTTTTTCCATACATTTTGTAGGAAATGAGACTCCAACCTAATTTTTACGATGGATGGCCGAAAATAAACAAAAAAGATTAACTTCAAATTTCGAAAAAGTTCTATTGTAAGGACCTTTTCTTACTGTCCCGTCTCAAAAATCCACCCTGTATATTAGGTATATATTATATATATTTTTTTTTTGGCTTCGCACGGTTTGTGCATTTAGCCAGTGTCATGTAAAATTAGGTAACTAGTACAAAGCTGTAACTAATATTAATAATGTATAATTATGAAATGAAGTCCATTCAATGATGCATGACAAAGATCCCGCCCCGCTCCCCTTGAGTTTCAGTAAAGACGAGGCACTTTACTGAAACCTCGCACGGACTTCTTAAGAGAACTTAAAGTGATGTTGCACTGTTTTGTTTCATTTGTCTACACTAGTGCAGGTTCACGAACACTTAATGGTTAATAATCCACCACTATTACACAATAATATTCGGCTAAACACAAATTTTAGAAAATAAAACAAAACTGCTAACATGACGCTTCACTTTCCCGCCAAGAACCACCCTGTATATATTCACTTTAGTACCTACAACCTTAATCTATAAAAATAAATAAAATTGAAAAGTCGGTTTGTAATGTCAAAATAAAAACTTTTTACTAAATGCAGTAGGTACGTATATAAGTACGGTACTTACAAAAAAACAATTAAACAGATTTTTCTGTCTGGTTGTTTGTTCCGGCTCATCTCCGAAACGGCTGGACCGATTTTGATGGGACTGGCAGATAGCTGACGTTCTAAGGAGTAACTTAGGCTACTCTTATTTTAGAAAAAAGCCACGCGGGCTATGCCGCGAGCAGCACCGACTTTTAAACTATACAGAGTAAAAAGTGCAATCAAGGAACTTTACACATTAGAGACGCTGACTCGGACTGTCGGGAGTCGCAAGCCGATTTCCGGCCACCGTAGGCGCGGGCCTGCGGACGGTGAGCGATTGGTAGCTGGCCGTCCGATAAGGACCAGGCCCGGATCGACGGCGCGTAGTGTTCCACGCGCGCCTCAAAGAGATGTCATCCAACTGACGGGGTCCGTTAGAACCAATATCCCTTTCGGACAAACTCGCAACCCTGGCAGGTTGCGAGTTTGTCCGAAAGGGATATTGGGCCCTGGCACACAGGCAACGGAAGGAACACGGGTGGGTTTTAGTCAGTAAAAGTCTGACACGCCCTCCCGCTCTGCCCAGAGCGGGAGAAGTTGTTGATAATTTCCCAAACAAAAAAAAAGGGTAGGTAGCATACGACCGTTTTTTTATAGTTCATGATATTATGTCCTCTTTAGGCGCTTATTCAATTTAATGTGACGTCACACAGCCTATAAAGCAGACGATCAACACGCATCCAACGATACCTCATTTGTCAAATTATGGTAGTTGGAAACAGATGAACATACAACATGTCCACATACATACGTACCGGTCAAAATCATAACCGTCGTTTTTGTTTCGCCGTAGTCGGGTAAAAAATAAGAAAAATAAAACGTCAACAGCACTAATACGATCACACGCAGCTATAATATATATTTTTTTTTATATATTATTACTAGCTGCGCCCCACGGTTTCACCCGCTTAAGTCTCGATCCCGTGGGAATATCAGGATAAAGAGTAGCCTATGTCTTAATCCAGGGTGTCAGCTACCTCAATACAAAATTTTATCACAATTGGTCCAGCCGTTTGAGCGTGAAGAAGTAACAAATATACACACACACTCACAAACTTTCGCCTTTATAATATTAGTGTAATGTATTTTATTATAAGTGTGATGTGATTATAACACCAGTAAAAACAATGACAACCGTTTTCCACTAACAACATTTCATATAGCGACCATCATCCAGCAATTAGGTAAAAACCTTAGCGAGCGGAGATCATTAAAGTGACGAGGGCAGTCGCGACGATACAGGGTTCACATCCGGGTGCGGAAGGCCCTGCCCGGGTGATGGAACACTTTGCCCGGGCTTCCTGCCCAGCAACTTGTGTGTTTGTCAATGATACATAATTTCCTGCAGTGGTCTGTGTGGCCACACTTTATTGTTGTCATTGTTGGGTAAATTAGATGTCTAATGTGTTTTGAGAATTATGATTTTGTAGTGTGTCCTAGTTGATTAGGTAATACATACATATACATAAACTCACGCCTTCTTCCCACGGGGGTAGGTAGAAACTATAGAACGCCACCTGCTCCGCTCTTTACATACTCCTTTTGCTTCCTTTACGTACATACATCTGGTTTTACACGCTGGTTGCGACTACTATGCACCTGACCTTTCTGAAGAACATCACCAATTACGTCACTATTTTTTTTTTTTTTTTTAACCGTTGCCCCACACTAGGAATTTCTCCTGTATCGTGGGTGCGTTTACAAATATTTAAACTCACATACACAAACAGCCAGACCTGGAACAACTACTTGTAGGTCATAAAAATATTTGTTCCGTGCGGGAATCGAACCCGCGACACACAGCGCAGCAGTCAATCACTTAACCACTGCGCCAACCGTGCCGTCATATGTCCTTCTAGGGCGCCCCTGCCAGCGTTTCCACTCACTTCTTCTGCCTTGCTTACCTTTTGTAAGTCGCCCTTCATTCATCCTCTCAAAATTACCAAACCATCTACATAAGCACCCTCTTTCCAATTTTGTTACTACATCTTCTTTTAAACCACACCAGTCGTACCGTTGATTAAGTAATAAAAGATAATATTAATTTATTTTCTTTCTTTGTTTCTAGATAACTGGAAAATTGCTTCTTCCGAAATTATATAATACCTATTTTATTCAAACCTCAGAAAATACACATAAAATAAACAAACAAATAAGTTACTATAACAAATTTATAAAGTAGGTAAAGAAAATTTAAATGCACTGTTAGCAACGAGTTTGTTGAAATAATCCTTCATATAACAGATTTTCGTCCAATAGCTCCAGTGCACATATATGGCTAATGCAGCCTAAACGAGCCAATAATAGCCCAATAATACCGAGATAATAATTAATACCACATATACAGTGAAAATGTACCAAAGGCTTTGTAACGTCATCAATGAATCGCCCCGAGCGGCTCGTACAAAGGAGGCCCACTTTCACCGGTCGATTTGCAACCAAAATCTACTCTGGTTATAATGCAAAGCCATACATTCCGAAACTAATTCCCGTCATAAAGGCAATCCGATGAATGAGGTATGAATAAACGCGCAAACAGGTCACGGGGACCGAATTATCCGATGTAGTCGCGGAGTTGGTGGCGTAAACCAGATAGTTATAAAACTTATGCTGCCCTTTTCTAACTGAAAAGGAGACAGTTTTTGTATCTAGGTATTTACCTAGCTATTTATGGCACTGAAAAACGAATCCAGTTTGATTTCATTATAAATACTATGTGGTAAAGTTATCGTTACTCACAACACATTATACTTAAATTGTATCAACAACAATAACCACCCAATCAGATAAACAATTTCCTTCGCACCCGAACTCCTATACTACTGATACCGCGATAATACTGGTAATCATAGCATGGATTCTCACTTAATTGTCGCCTGGGTGCCTCCACCAGCAGATATCTAAACGGCTCTATTGAAAACTGCGCTTACATATTGTGAACTGGCTCGCTTCCAGCAGATTATCCGTGGCTCCACTGCAATATTTGTGTCTCACGTACGAGGACTATTCAGGGGATCGAAAAACTTTTCTAATATTCTGCTTTGAGACGAAAACACTTGCGGGGGATCTCAAGACTGATCAACGTTTGAACGCGTGTGTTTGGTTGAGGTGGTAAAAATGTGTTTGGGAAAATATTTTATGACAGTCTCATGGTTTTAATGCGATTCATTTTATTTTTTTGTGTTCTGTGTACTTTAGCATACACAGCCTCTTCCCACTGCTGGGACACAGGCCTCCTCTCTATGAGACCAGGCCACGGACCCAGTGCGGTTTGGTGGATGTCACATGTCTTCGAATTTTTTGTTCTAGGAAATGCCGGTTTCCTCACGATGTTTTCCTTCACTGTTTTGAGAGCAGTGGTGATGAAATAATTTACACAAAGTAAAGTGCCTGGCTGGGTTCGAACCTACGACCTACAATTCGTATGTCGCGGTCATTTCCACTGGGCTACCACAGCTGCTCTCTGTGTGCCATAATCTGGGTAAAATTTATAAATTCTTTATTTTTGTGGACTACAGCTCCGCTAGCGGTTCTTAGATACTTAGAGATTTATATTTTTCTGAATAAACTATTGATCATCATACTACTCCCTTTAAAGTTCACTGCTGAACTTGGGTTTTAAAAATTTGCGGTAGGTACCTTAATAGGTAATATTGTAATTAAGAGGCTATTTGAATGGAAAACATTTATTAACACTACGAAATTCACAACGCATGCAAAGACTAGCGTACAATGAGTATAATCAGGCTATTTTTTTTTCTGCTTCTAGCTTTCGGTATTTTTGGATTATAATGTAAGAATGTCATCAACGTACGAGTATAAGACTGCTATTATTCTATTTCCATCGCTAAACACTTTTTGATAAAGACATGGTTCTATTTTTAACAGTACGAAACTTAAATTGTGCAACTGCTTCTAGCTCATGGAACCAACGGTTTGACGTTTCAGTCGATATAACGATAGCCAGCGAGCTTGCCATACAGGAAAGCAGTCGTA
This sequence comes from Tiliacea citrago, assembly GCA_963921375.1. NCBI lineage: Eukaryota > Metazoa > Arthropoda > Insecta > Lepidoptera > Noctuidae > Tiliacea > Tiliacea citrago. The sequence continues at coordinate 14,119,934 of OY992798.1, forward strand.
ACATCCTATTGGTTAATGAGTCCATCATATTCTACAGCTAGTGAAAATAATAATAAAATTATAAGGTTGAGCTTCTTACGATCGCAGAATACGTTTCATTGTAGTCCACTCCACGTACCTCCATAAATCCTTTAGCTACAAGCCTTTTTTTTTTTTTGGGTGGTAAATTATCAAATAACTTCTCCCGCTCTGGGTGGAGCGGGAGGGAGTGTCAGACTTTTACTGACTAAAACCAACCCGTGTTCCTTCAGATGTTTCGCAGAAGGAGGTCCCGGCCTCCCATGCACTCTCGCTCCGAACCATGGCCTGAACCAGGGCCGGACGCGAGAGATCGCCGCCGCCGATTGCCTCCATGAGGACACGGCGGTGCTCCGCCCAAGCAGGGTAGACCTCCACCGTATGCTCCACCGTGTCCTCCCGGCGATCCACACAGTGGTGACACCCGGGCGTTTCCTCCCGCTTTATCCTAAACAGGAACCTCCCGAAACATCCATGTCCGGTGAGGACCTGCGTCAGGCGGAAGGTGAGGACGCCGTGGCGCCTCTCTAGCCACTGCTCAAAGAGGGGACTTATCGCCACAATTGTGGCGTGCCCTTTAGCTACAAGCCTGGACTTATATTTCAACACCATAATTATCGTCACTATCTCGCTTATTTTGGAGCGCTCACGAATATTGTATCTTCTTTATCTTGTATATTATTGATAGACGCGCCACTTTCAACCACAGGTTTTATTTGTTTCTCCTCTATATCAATAGAAACGACTGTGTTCTCCGTCATGTCGGTACGATGTCTAGGAAAAACAATATTCAATTTTTTTACATTTCTTGAGAATGTTGTCTGACTTGTTTTCGGGTTCATCAGTCGATAAATAGTAATTTCACTGTAGCCGATGAAAATCAGTTCTTCAGTCTTCATATCAAGCTTTTGTCGTTTCTGTTTAGGTTTCAATGCATATGACAACCGAAAATATTCAAACGACTCAAATATACTTTCTATCTGACCAAAGTTCTTGAGGTACTTTATTCAAGGCAGCCTTTGTTAGGCTTCTATTCTTTAAATATAGCACTGTACATACCGCTTCGGCCCAATACTTTTTTACTAAGTTTGGCCTCTCGAAGTTACGTTCTTGCTTTCTCAATGATCGTTCTGTTCGCCCTCTCAGCTACACCATTTTGCTCTGGGGTAGGAAGGAACCATCTTCTGATGCGTTATACGTGCTGACCATAAAATCATATCGAAGGCTTGGTTACAGAATTATTTACTTGCCTTATATTCACGAAATTTATCGATGGTTTGACTCTTATTTCTCAAGAAGTAAACATGCGTCTTACGCCTATAATCGTCGATAAACAACCGAATATATCGAGATCCACTGTATGATGGTTCTTCCATCGGTAAGCATAAATTTGATGTACAATTTCCAAAAAATCTTTCGCTCGTGTACCTTGACTTTTGATAGGGGCTTGTGGCTAAGTAACAACAGCCACACGGGTCGATCGATCAGGTTAAGCTACGCTTGCCACGGTTGGTCAGTGGATGGGTGACCATCTTTACATACCAAGACCCTTTCATGCCTCGGAAAGCACATTAAGCCGTTGGTCCTAGCTGTTATTTGTTGATCTATAACAGTCGTTACGGGTCGTCCGAAGCCCGAAAGTCTGACAACCAGTCTTACGAAGGCTATCGTGTTACCCATGGCAGTAATTGGGTTGTGGAGGTCAGATAGGCAGTCGCTCCATGTAAAATACTGGTATTTAGCTGCATCCGGTTAGACTGGAAGCCGACCCCAACATAGTTGGGAAAAGGCTAGGCAGATAATGACCTTGAATTTTCATAGAGCTCTTACAAGTTTTTCCATTTATGCATGACACACATGGTTCAATTTTATCACTTCACTTAAAATTCAATCCAGTCACCTTATTTTTCAATGAATTCATATTATATTTTTGTCCCAAATGAGCTAAACTACTATGCCAAATATTTGACAAACCTCATTTGACAAAGTCAAGTTGACAACACAATTTTCTTTTTCAATCAACTCGAAAATTCTATCAACCTCTTTAAACGTTGCTACTGTTTGATCTGTTTTAATTTTAATAGAGCAACCTCTTGCGTCAAAGTTTACGGCGAACTCCTTCTTTATTTACAAGATCGCTTACTGAAATTAAATTCATAGAAAGTCCGGGAACATGATAAACATTCGTTAATAGGAGTTCAGTGTTATTATTTTCTTTCGGGATGGCGTTCCTCCCTCCTATTACTTTAATTTCTTCCCATTTATCTTTAGGTCGTTCTGTCGTATTTTATAATTCAAACATGTTTGTTCATTCTTTGACATGTAATTCGAGCATCGACGGTTCAGTACCGTCGGTCCTTTTTTTACCATGCTTGCCATACTCAGGCATGGATTCGCTCTCTTAGTGACTTTGCATTTAGATGCTTTATAGAACCACTTGAATATCAATGCCTTTTTTCTTGTCAAACTTATTTTTATTTTGCGCCATTGTAACTATGGCTTGCTCTCCATTCTGAACATTTTCGCTCTGTCGGCTTACTTCTTGCATCAACTTTGACTTTATCTGCTCCAGTTTCATTTCTTTTCCACTGTTGTCTATCGCCATTAAAGTGGGTTGTAATCTGACAATAAACCGCTTAATAATATATAAATTATTCACTCGTCAGAGATTTTTGCATCAATGTCAGCAAGTTATTGCGCTAAACAATATTATTTTGGAAATATATTTTTCCATGGTTTTCATGGTTTCAATTTTCCAGTTGACATTGTCATAACTCTCGTTGCAATTTGATTCATCTGCCCCAGCCATTGTCTTCGTAAGTGTCGCTGAGATTCACCCAAACTTCACGTGCTGTCTTGCCACTATTCACATAATGTCGTTCGTGCCTTCCTGTCAGTTCAGCTGTTATCTCTGTAGCTTCAATTACCTTGACCCAGTTTTTGGACTCTTAAGTAATTCTTCACCAGTTTCCAATTCGCGAAGTCCTCAGCACCATTCAATTTTCTTATCCCACAAATTGAACCTGAAGGTTCTTCTGCCATGACGAGAGTTTTACAGTATTACAAGTAAAACTGAAAAAAAAAGTTGGCTGTTGTAAAAACTGTTTTTTAGGGTTCCGTACCTCAAAAGGAAAAAACGGAACCCTTATAGGATCACTTCGTTGTCCGTCTGTCTGTCTGTCAGTCTGTCAAGACCATTTTTCTCAGGAACGCGTAGAGGTATCAAGTTGAAATTAATATCAACTACGTAAGGTATGGTCCCTTGATGCTCTAAAAAAATCAAGCTTCCAAGTCAACGCAATAAAAAAATACGGCGATATAATCGACATTATTGCGACATATTTCGATACTCGCATAAATCAAAACCTATAGGGTACTTCCCGTTGACCAAGAATCATGAAATTTGGCAAGAAGCAAGGTCTTACAGCACAAGTATAGTAAAAAGTCCGAAAACTGTAAATTTGTAGTTTTATCACATTAAAAAAATATTGCGAATATCTCGCACATAAATCAAAACCTATAGGGTACTTCCCGTTGACCTAGAATCATGCAATTTGGGCAGACGCAAGGTCTCACAGCACAAGTAAAAGAAAAAGTCCGAAAATTGTTAATTTGTAGTTTTATCACATAAAAAAATCATTTTTTGCGATTACAAACTTAAATTTTCAGTTGGGAACTTGACCGTGGCGTATATCGATGTATGATGATGTTTCTCAACTACAATGTTAAGTTTGTTTTAGGGATAAATTCATCCTAACTCCCCCTTTAGGGAAAAATTCTAAACCCTTCATTGTGCGTGGTCCGACACGCACTTGGCCGGTTTTTTTTTATGATACTCGTATTTATTGTGTTCTAGTTTCTAGGCGTTTTTGGAGTCTGGGGCTGGGCCCATAACCTATTGAAATCAAGAGGCAGAGCAAAAGTGCTGAATTTGGTTTAATAGAAATAAATGCGTTGAGTTTGAGTTTGAGATGTATGACGAAAAAGATAATGTTGCTACTCATGGGGATGAGCCAAAGAATAATCTAAATATGACGGTAATTTATAGTTACCAAATATCTACTTCACCATAATATTTATTCACTATATTTTTCCGCTCACAAACAAGAAACTCCTATTACCTACCATGCAGTTTTCAACTTGAGATATCGCAGTGTATTGGGTAAAACACGTCGGTCCTTATTTCGCAACTCCAGCGTATAACGGATGTGTTTTTCAACTACCACAAAATTTTAATGTATACTTTTAAATTTAAATCTATGAACCGTTTTAAATGTTGAAAAACATTGCAGAGACCGCACTTAGGTAAATATTCTCTCAAAGTTGAGAATGGATATTAATAAATAGTGAAGTCTGTCAACTTGTTTCTGTATTTCGTTCAATAATGTTCAATAGGTGCTTGCCCTTCCGATTAATTGGTTAAGTATATTGTACTAGCTGTTGCCCCTGACTTCATATGCGTGTATTTTATCATTTTTAATACCAATATACAGAATGAAAAGAAGCGTATGTCCAGGACCCAGGCTACCTATTTATCCAATTGCATAACAATCGGTTTCGTTGTTTAGGCGTGAAACGATATCAGACAGATAGAGTTACTTACGCTTTTAGAATACTGATGTGATTGTTGCAGGACCTGAGCCAACTTGAACCTGGTGTCGAAATTGTTTTGTTGTGATGTATGTCCCATAGGTAAATATCACCCGTCTCTCTACTATTCCAGTGCTTGTTCAAGGATGCATATCCAGTACGGCTCTAATAATCCGCGCCCCCCGGTTTACTCTTTGAAACATGAGGCTTCAGGGGCTAGTGTGAATCTTTGGGTTCATTTGTGCAATCGAGTCTAGTTCAACTACGCTGGGGTCGGTGCATTTCATTCATTCATACATTCATTCATAAAGTTTACAGGTGTTTGGAGAACGGTTACCGATACTTTAAGGTCATATTATAATATAACTCATTTTTATCGATAAATGCACTTTTATAAATACTCCTAACCCAACATCCCGCGAATTATCCTACAAAATTGACGACCATGTAATGGAGGAGAATTTATATACTTAAATCGTTTGCAATAAGGGCATTTGCACGTCTATACCTATCCAATCAAATCAAAATCAAATCCATTTGTTTGCTAAGGTTTGAAGTATTTATAAAAGTGTATTTGTCGATACGTGTTCCGTGTGGTGCCGGACATAAAGAATAGCACCATCCTATTTCTTCCCGTGGATGTCGTAAAAGGCGACTAAGGGACTTACTAGAGAATGGGCAGCAGCGTTCTCTATGCTTTTTAACACCACACTGTGCGATCGCCAACCCGCCTGCTAAGCGTGGCGATTATGGCAACCCCTCCCCCTTTTGGGGGAGGGCTATGTCCAGCAGTGGAGATCTTTCGGCTGAAATGATGATGATGATTTGTCGATAAAAATAAGTATATAATAATTATTAAAGTTAAAGTATCTGTAGGTAACCGTTTTCCAAACACACTGTATATTATTATACAGGGTGGAATTTTGTAATGCCACCTGGAGGGATAGTACTCTTAATACTGCAGGTAGAAAGTTTTACTCAAAGGAAACATTCCTTTATTTTTGAATAGAAAGCAAACTGCATTCAAAGATTTTCGAAAATTCTCTTCTCGCACACCCGGGAATCGAACCGGCTAAAATCTGAAAAAATTATACCCTGTACTTTTATTGCATCGATCGTTAGGGTCAATTATAAGGATGAAATCTCTCTAACAAACATGATAAATTAAATGAAAGGAAAACCAGGAAATCTGAAGTTACAAATTCAATGAGTCAAGTTAAAGCTCTTTAACTAACATCCATCTTTTGGAATGCAGACTCCTTGGATTAATCAAATATGGGTAGGTATTGATGTTATACATTATCAGTGATATTAGTTCAGCAGATCTAAAGTTGTTGTGCCAAGCGAAACTCTGAAAGTTTTGGTTTATGTGTAACTGAAGGACACCAAAACCGCTAACCGACTTTCGATAAAATTTTATTTAAATTATTACTATTACTATTTTTTTTTTTTACATACATATGCTACCATTACAGTGTCCCAATTCGGTGATGTAGTTAATTTATTTAGTTCATGAAATAATTTACAACATATTAATATCCATGCCATACAAGATTTACAAATTTAAAAAAATAACACATTAACGTTTCCCTTGCGAACTCGCTCAGTGAACATGAAAAAAGATCTATTCTGTCGGCAACCAAAAGTGTGCGCATAGTTCGCGTCAAACGGGATATCGTGGCCCTGGCACACAGGCAACTGAAGTAACACGGGTGGGTTTTAGTCAGTAAAAGTCTGACACGCCCTTTCACTCCGCCCAGAGTGGGAGAAGTTATTTGATAATTACTCACCAAAAAAAAAAAGAAAAGGGGAACGTTGTCCAAGAGTTTAGTTCAACCGCGCGGCACCGCGAACAAGTTGGGCCGCCGCCGTCGGCGCTGCACGTTCCCATCTGGCACACACAAACCTATCCCCAGTAGCACACCCGGATTATTTATGTTAAAACGTAACATAAGTTGAGAAGAGAGAAGATGTTTTTTCTGCAATATTTAGGCTATCTGTTTTATTCAATCATCTAATTACACATACAAAAATGTAGTCCTCACTTAGGTCCATTAAATCAATCTAAAAATAATTGAATTTAATAAAGAAATTGTTTGAATAGAAATGTAATCTTGTATGCCACAGCTGTATTTGTGTGCCTCTTATAATTTGTCAAAGCTACTTAATTTAATTAGTCAGGTTAGGTCTGCAGAACTAAACGTTACAAGATAAGTAGGCACGACACGTGAACACATATCACCGAGGATATTAAGAAATTACAAGACAAGTAGGTACCTAGTTTCTTTTAATGTTTTAAATGTCTAGATCATCTTGACTTCGGTCTTTCAAGAGAGCAAATTAGTATAATACCAGCGCTGCGACACTTATTTTTTTTTTTTTAAGTGCCGCAGCATCATGCTGAGATAGGGGCCTTTTGGCCTCGTACAGGACTTTCTGTTTTTATTTTCATTTTTACTTTATTTTTGTTTTTGATCTTTATGTTTCTATGAGTGTGTTTTTGTATAGTTTAATTTGTGATCTGTGCGAGTCCCAATAAATGCTTTTTCTTTCTTTCTTTCTTTCTTTCTATTTTATGTCCAGGTACGTAATAATTATGTCTAAATTAGGAAAACAAGAGAAATTGATAATATTCCATTTTAAACTTATAAGTAGGTAAGTAATTAAAAAACAACGATTATTGCAGTTATTTAGTATACAAGGGATTAATATTATTATTTATTACACGGCTACAAACAGGAAAAGATACTAATAAAATGAGATGTTTTTGTTAACTCTAAACAAATTTATCTATATCTGCCCCGTTAGTGGTTGTTGCAATTCTCTGTTTTCGCGCGCTAGTGTAAGTACCTGTCTATTTTGTTTTAATTTCTAGACATAAAAATAACAAATAATAAAAAAAAAAAAAAAAATTAGGGAATGAGTAATAAACAAATTTAATTTTTCCAAGCTATTGCCCGGGCTGCTAAGGAAGCCAGCGCGGGCCGCGTCTGGAAGACCTTTCAGCTAAACGATTTAAGACGTACCTCGGGTGCTTTATGTATTATATGTTTCTGTGATTACATCGTGTCTCAGAAATATTGGCTTGTACCCACACCTTTAAATATGACACCTTACTGAAACACGCTGTATGGTTAGTTGAGGAGAGGAGAGTTGAGAGCTGTTGGGAGAGGTTCGCTTTACACAGGTCGTCTTAGCGTTCTACTATTCACTAAAGCATACAATCTTTCGAAGAAAAGCGACACGAAGCTATTATCAAGAAGCGCCAAATATACCCAAAAAGAGACCTAAGCCCTCCTATACGTATACATAGACTACACTGCAGGCCAACTTTATTGTTCCAGTTGCAACCGGGTGTTCAAAACTAAATTCGGTCTTGCGAGTCATCTAAGGGCACAAGCAAGGAATTGATTTTTAAGACTCGGCGTTATCGAAATCGATATATGGAGGAGTATGTTTATAGTTTTTTTTAAGTTTCTATCTATCCTTATTCTCATAAATAGGTAGGGTCGGAGATTACAGATAATTATAAATAACTCGATAATTATAATACCTGCGTATCTATTGTAAATAGTCAGTTGTATGTAATAATTGTTTATAGACAAACTGTGTAACATCCTTTTTAACCGACTTCAAAAAGTGAAGTTCTCAGTTCTTCAGAATCTTTTATTTTTATTTATTTACCCCAATTACTCGAAGATGGCTCAACTGATATGAAAAATTATTTTTTTTATTTGAAAAGTCGCATATAAGGTTTACTAACTTTGCTTGCGTAGTTTTTGAATTAGCTTCAATAATACGTATTTTTCCCACATATTATATGTGGATGATGTTATAATGACTTCCTGTCACTGTTTTTTACATATCAAGTAGTGGTATTCGAATTTGTGCGAAGTGCCTCATTTAAAAAGTGAAAAATAAAAACTTTTTACATCCAAAAACGACCCTACAAACTAAAGAAATCACTTTAATTTCCGAAGTCGGTGAAAATACAAAACTAAAGACACCGACGACGGTCGATTGTTTTCTTTCAGTTTATCGATGGTAAAAAATGTAAGTTTGAGTCTCATTTCCTACGAAATGTATGCGAAAAGTTTTTTGCGATTTATGACTTTTCTAGTTCTCAAACCTCAATTGGTCCAATAGAGGTTTTTGATCCTTATAAGAAAGAGGATCGATTGGCATAAAAAAAAGTTTTTGTGAAAATTGCTTATTTTCCTGCTGACTGTACATATTTTTCAAAATCTGTGAATGCAGATCAAAATTTCTCAAAAAGATAAGGATAGTCTCCTAAGACCATTTTCGCGTAGCTGCAACGGATAAGGTACTTCCCCTTACTGCCCCGCTGAAAGTTTCCACCCTGTATATAAAAAAAAAAAAAACAATCAAACAAACATATATTAGAATTTTATCTTTAGGTATAGATACCATCACTTCTGCAGAGTTTCACTAGCTAATTTAAATTGACCCTGTACAGATTTATTCCGTTGTGTTTTTTATGTACAGCTGCAATAATTGTGTAGTTACTCCTCATGAGTCTTACAGGCGGGATCCTGCCATTTTGCCGAAAAGATTTTGCCAAATTTTCATTACCCAAACAAATTTTAGCAACCTTTTTTTATACCATTGCAATATTTCGAATGATTTTAGTACGCATATTTTCATTTGGTCAAATTTTTACTTGGCAAAATATTACCAAGTATAATGTCATTATGGCATTTGGTCTTTAATCAAATGATTTATTACAGCAAACAATCTTCAGACAATAAACGTTTTTGAGCGAGCGAAGCGAGCGGTGCCGCGGTAGCGGCCGGCGAGTGCCAGACACGACTTGCATTAATAGAAAAAAAAAAGATATTGTTTTTAGTAGGTTACCCGGAACATAACTATTTAGATTAGGTTAATTTCTTTTAAAAAAAATGGGTAGGTTAGGTTAGGTTAAAACTGTGACTTCCTACGCACGAGCCGAGCGAGCGAAGCGAGCGGTGCCGCGGCAGTGGCCGGCGAGTGCCAGAAACGACTTGCATTAATAGAAAAAAGAGATTGTTTTTAGTAGGTTACCCGGATCTGAACTATTTAGATTAGGTTAATACTTATTTATATTATTAAGTATTTGATTTTGCGTAAAAACTGTTATTCCAACTGAAATATTTGGTAAACAAGTTATAGTTTAAACGTTCATTTGTCAAACATTAGGTTTGCGTTACAATTTTTTGTGAATAGATTTTTTGCTAAGTAATAATTTGGCAAATGAAATTGAAATTATGCGAGAAATATTTTGGGAAGTGAAAATTTGTCAAATTCCTTTCGGTCAAACAAGGGAGACCCCTTACAGGCACTTTATGAGCAGGCAGTCTAAATCAAATTTCGAACGCAAGCTCCATCCCTCGCTCCCCGCCACTCCGATAGATACTAAACGCTATACATCAGTATTAAAGTTGAATATCGCATGCGCTCTTTGATCGTGTTCGAGCACGAAACTAAATAGCGTAAGTCTCAATTCTTATTTCGTTTATAACTAAAGTATAAACTATTTCCTTGCTGTGAATATTTATTTTAGACATAAAAGCTAATCAATCTTTTTTGTTTTTTTTAATAATTATTCTTAAAAAATACATGATTTTCGAATAAAAAAATAATTGAGGGAAAATATTACAATTACGCAACTGTCTTCAACATGAAAAGAAAAACATCCAATAAATCATATACTAAAGTTTTATTTTGCTTGTATGTGTGACTGTTTCTGAATATTCATGCAAATAAAAATAAATATAGGGAGCCTCCTCTTAAAACCACTCCTTGGATATAGGGACGCTAATAAGCAATACAATGTCAAGCCACAAGGACTTTATTTCTAGAAAATGGCGTCTAAAGATGTCATACTACGTGCTATTTTGAATATCGACCGTCTTAAAGCTCGTACAGACTAGTGCAACATCGCGGGCGCGACAAGCAGCGTCAAAGAAATTGTGCTACTATTGTCGCGTCGCGCCCGCGATATTGGACCAGTCTGTACGAGCCTTTACGGAGCTTGACGGTGTATTGACAAATGTTGTATAAGTGATTTATATTTGTACACCAATTTCATTGGTAGGACAGAGAGCTCGACTAAAATGTATACATGAGACCTTTATTAAAATACCTATGTTCACAAATAAGATTGATTGATTGATTGATTTCCATTTGATTTATGATTTAGATGTTTTTTTTTCCGTCGTTATTTGATTTAAGTGACTTGAAACTGTCTTGCATAATTTTGAATACGGGATGCATTATCAGAATACATCAGTATCTCCGTATTTGAGTTTTTGTGGGTTGACACATTATTGCTTAACATCATCCATTATAGATAAGGTCGAAAAACACAATCCTCACTACGGACAACAACGAAATGTTGTAGGTACATATAAAATTGTCGAAATAGCGGACAACAATGTAAAATACAATTCAACCACGTCAGTCTCAGGTCGTCACCGCTGACAGCCAATATTTAAAAACTGGACCACACCGCAAACAAATATGTAAATGTAGGTAAGTGCATACTGCAGATCCAATCCTATAAGTATTAATGACGTCATTTTTCTCATGTTTACCAATACAATGCTCTCTCATTATTTAACAAAGTAAATAGGTAGGTAGAGATCTAACCACGGATTTGTTGCTCGACTAGTGGCGTCATTAATCGCTCATTATTATTAGTATGGCGCTGGACTGACGTAATCTATGAAAACGAGACGTGCGTTGTCTTGCGCGATCGGCTAGTTATGATTAGTTGACCAACAAATCTGGTAACAAGTGAGATATTACGAGTACTTACAACTACATACAAACTCTTTCGTAAGGATGTGACTGCACACATTGAAACTGTAATTCGGAGGGGCGAGCCATGTTATCGTAGTTTATCTCGTCAGTTTTACAAAATACTCAATTTAGTCAAGCAATCACAGGATTTTGGGATGAGATTTGGCAGATCAAATCTCGAATCGATAGGTGTGATTGGTTGCCTTTATAGAAGAACGACAGCTAACTTTGTAACATTTAGTCAGTAACATTTAGATCAGTGAGCCTCGCACGTATATAGGCTTTCGCCTATAGTTCGGCTACAGATGTCTAATTTATTTTGTAACGAGAAAATATAGCCTATAAGACATTTGTACCATTGTAAACGATTATTGAAAATAAACTTATTAATATAAAAACGGGCAGTCTTTGGGGACTGCCGATAGAAGTGAGAACTAGCGTTCGGTGACGATGACGCGAGTTCCCTGATTTTTGTTCACCCAAAATGTGCTCAACGCGCCTAAAGAAGTTTTCACTTCAAAAAAACAGTAAACGAGTTGTTCGTCGTAGGTTCGAACCCAGACAGGCGCTTTGTTTTGTGTAAATTGTCTAATCACCACTACTCTCAATATAGTCAAGTAAAACATCGTGAGGAAACCGGCATGCCCTAGAACTAAAAATTCGAAGACATGTGACATCGACCAACCCGCACTAGGCCCGCGTGGTAGATTACGGTCCACTCCCTCTCGGAGAGAGGATGCCTGTGTCCCAGGAGTGGATCATTATAGGCTGATTATGCTTAAGAATGTATTCATATTTATGGGTGGATACTACTATACTCGTCAAAAAATAATAGAAAGAAAGAAACAAAAATAATTTTATTTGTCACAGAAACACGTGCAAGATATATGAAAACATAAACTGGTAAAACAAATAGTCGGCAGCTGCACGTCATGACTGTGACAAGAAGGCTTGCACTCAGCATGATGCTGTGCTATGGGGGACCCACAGCACAGCGCTGATTTTCAGTGGTCACCCGAAAAATACGTACGGAACCCAAGTCAGGTTTATTGAGTTGTACATAATAGCTAACAAAATAAAATAAAACAAACAGTACTTAGTAATTGGTATTTTTGTAATAGGCCCGTTTTAACAATCATTTAACTTGAATCGATTAAATCGTGAGTATCGAGTATCGAGTCGTATGGTTACTTCACTAGTTACGTCGCGATTAACCAGCGCGACTCGGTACGGTTTATTGCTGTTCTACAATGTTTCTAAAAAGATTTTTCTTTATTATACCTACAATTTTTTTGACGCCCTAGGAGGACATATAGTGACCAAATTGGTAATGTTCTTCAGAAAGGTCAGGTGCGTAGTACTCGCAATCGGCGTGCGTGTATGACCAGATGTATGAACGTAGGCGAAGCAAAAGGAGTATGTAAGGAGCGTAGCAGGTGGCGTTCTATAGTTTCTGCCTACCCCCATGGGAAGAAGGCGTGAGTTTATGTATGTGTATATATGTATGTAATTTTTTTTATTACTTATCGACGTTCGGTGCACTTTTTCTTCGACAAATCCCCTCATTTAAAGATTTTTACCTCTCTGTTTCTCGCGCTCTGAATCCACTGGACCAGCTACTCTCTTCACGTCATCTTCCCAACGTTTCACTCTGTTATTAATTGGGTCCATATTTTTCCTCTCTTATCATAAATGTCTAGTCCATCGCGATTTTTGTGTTTTACATTCATTTGTCGCATCTTTAAACTTAGTTGTACTTTTTAATTCTTCTACTCTTACTTTGTCTCTTCTCTTGACTCCAATTACATTAAACTTCTTAGCAAACATTTTTTTTTTGTCAAAAAGGTAAAAAAAAACGTAGGTAATGACTAGAGATCGGATATTTGGATGCATATTTACCTAAAGTACGTTTTTTCCCCGGCAAATGATACAAAGTATGGAAACTGCTTCTTAAAATATATTTTTATTCCGGGATCGCGGGGTTTGATTAATAACAGTGTGTAGGTATACAATTTTGTATTCCTAAGTATAACAAATATTTCTTATCTATTTAGTACTAGGCAAGAATTTTGTGGAAAATATAACACGTTTAAAAAACACTATTAATATTTCTTCAAACCTTTTATTCTAAAATGAAATATATTTATTCGGGGATACACAGTACAAAAGATTAGTTCTTAAAAACTTGTCAGTCCTGGAAACCGACACTTTTTCCCGTACCGAAGCGCACTCCATACTAGTCAACTCTCAAACTTTAGGTGAATATGCATCCGAATATCCGATCTCTAGTAATGACAGTGTAAATACAAAACTGCTCATGCGATGAATGAATGACAATTACGAGAAATTAATACAAATTGAAACGTTAACGTGAATGGGCTAATACCATCCAGTCTTCATACATACCTACTTCTAATAATAATTGATGTTATATTTAGACCGTGTGATTCGTTTTACTGTGGCTTTCAAAGGTAACTTTATAGCCTTCTAAACGAGAAAGCAAAGCTTACAGAAAGCTTTGCCTTATCATTAAGAAATCAGGAATCAAAACTGGGTTCATACTCGTACAATAGTTATTTATGATACTAGTGCGGTAAGTTGGTTTTTAGTCGAGGGCTTACCATAGTCACGAGTTTGTAAATACCATTTCCGCACGTGTGTCATACAACGTTATTTAACACATTTGCGAGAAAACAGTACAATAGGTAATGAAACAAGCCATCAAAACATTTTCAGAGAATGATTGAGTATTTTTACGAGTCTTCCATGATAATTATAAAATTATTGTATATCATTAAATAGCGCTCTCGCAATTTTGGCGGCAAAAGAACATGGAGCTGGAGTAGATTCTATATTAATATCGGATTCCTCGCTTGAACTCATATTATTATTTTGTTTATAAATATCACGGAACCAAATGGGAAATATACCTAGGCAAAGACCCTTCTATAAAAAACGTTTTTTTTTTTTTTTTTACAATGTTTGTAAATATGTGAGCACCATGTATCTATCACATAATTCATTTATCTGTCATTGCTTCATTATTAATTCTTTTTACCTATTGTGGCATAGTAATTTTATTCTAGGTGCATCGTCTTCACATATAATTATATAATTGATGTACCGATACAAAATATTGTAAAACATTTTAAAAGAGTAACGGTGGAGTTTCTTGCCCATTCTTCTCCATACGAAACTACCTTTTGGAAGGGGCGACTAGAATCAATTCTATTTTATTTGTAAATTTTGACGTTCAAAAGTGCCATCTATGTGCCTATTTGAAATAAATAATTTGACTTTGACTTATACAAAAAACAAACGACATCCGTTGTTAACCACAAAAATGATTGTATCTACAGAAAAACAACAATCAAACAAAAAGAATTCAGTTGTTAGTACACGAGTATTAGAAACACTCAAGTGAACACTAAAAATTAAAATGGTCGCTTGCAAATACACTAGTGGCCGTTCAGCTATGTTAGCTTCACTGTTTTTTACCAAATAAAATTGTACCGTTGAATTGAAAATATATTTTCCCATAAAAAGTGAGCCGAACTAGTTTTATTTTAGTGTAGCGTTGATTATTATAGTTTTTGCTTATAGATTCACGTTTTAGAGATCCTTTGTTTTTTAGGATCCGTACTTCAAAAGGAAAAAAACGGAACCCTTATGGGATCACTCCTGTGTCTGTCTGTCCGTCTCTTACAGCCGACTTGCTCCGAATTTAATGGAAGTAAGTTAAGTTGAAAGGTACACATATGAATTTCTGTGACCCAAACACGGACGTGTAACGTAAATTAATGAATTTTGGATTTAAGGGTCACTTTTGGGGGCTAAATAGAAAAAAAAAAAGTTTTGCTAACTGTACCGTGGGACATATGAAATAAAAGGGCTTGTTGTGTAGGCCTTAAACATATTTTTTTATAGTTTTAAAATAAATAGTTTTAAAGTCAAACAAGCAAGCGCAAGCGCTACTGCTGATCATGACGTCCTGGGTTCGATTCCCAGGTCGGGAAAAGTGTTACTGGGTTTTTCCACCAGGAATTTGTCAGTAGCAGCCCGGAGTCTGGATTTGTGCCCGGTTGATGGCAATAGGCTCGCCCCCTATTACATGGGACTTCAACATAACTGGCGAAACGTGGGTGTACCTACTATAGGTATACCTCTGCCTTACCCTTCGGGGATTACAGGCGTGATGTTATGTGTGTGTGTTATGTGTAGTTTTAAAGTTATTTAAGAAAATTGATGAAAATTTACCCCATAACTCCGAAATAACTGTGCCTAAAATTTTGAAAAAAATACAGAAAATAGTTTACAGGAAAAAACCTATGATAAGTCTATGGTCTTAAAATAACATGGTAAATCACTCAATATTGTGGGTACAAACTTGCATTTGCAGTTGGTATGGATGGAGGAACATGTCTTTCAACAATGTTAAGTTTGTCATTGGGATAATTCCATCCCAACTACGAAACCCTTCATTGTGCGTGGTCTGACACGCCCTTGGCCATTTTTTTTGTATGATTGATTTCGTTACCAGGAAATATGTATTTTCAGTGTACAGAATCTTCAGAGATAAATTAAAGAGCTGTAGAAATGCATAAAAGATTCATTATTTATTGTGTCGATATGACATGTACATACACTTCTTAGGTACAGAACGATTTTTGAAAATGTATCGTAAATTGTACGGTAACTTGTATTTTTATTACAACACAAAAAAAGGGACCGGTATACCCCAATAAGCTGATAAGATTTCGGGACAAACTTACAACGGTCGGGAAATTTCAATAGCTATTGAATTAAGTATTGTCGTCCAAGGAAGGGCAATATGACACGTGTTCCAGGGCGCATACCTCGGGGTCCAGAGCTCTCGGGGGCTACGTGATCCCACTGCGGAAGGCGTCGCTCCACACCTCTGACACTGATCTATTGAATCATTTCAAACGATTGTGCGCACGATAATACCGCACTACTGGTATTATGACCCTCGTTTAAACTGATTGTCCAACCATGCTCCACGAATTTGTAGATGTAACTTGCATTTCAAGTTACTGCAAATAGCATTGAATTCCACGATACCTCGTAACATTTAACAAGCGAGACCAATATAAATTATAGCCATGAAAACTATGCTAACGAGAGCTCAACGAGTGTAAAACTTTCAAACAAAAATATAATATGAAAATGTTATTATTCAAACTATCGAATCGTGAAAAGCTTAAATAAAGGCACTAATACACAATTTTATTGCCCGCCATTTAAAAGCAAGCGTTCGCGGTGTCGGCGCGGCAAAAAACTAAAAATGCCCAGTTGCATTTCAAATTAACCCAGCCCGACCTTTTGGAAAGCGAATTCAAATTTTTCAGTGGACACAGTAAAAATGCTCGTGAAACAGCTAACCTCTTTGCGGGTGAGTGGGGGCGTCGCGTTTATTGGGACAATGAAATTAGCATAGTAATGAAAAATATTGGTCGCCTGTACGCCGCGGCCGCGTTTCCTCCGCACCCAATTTATCAGCGGTCGAGAGTAAAACAAAATTACATAGTATGCCCATGTTTACACCGTGCACTGTCACTAAATTAAGTGGGCATTGTCACTCGTTGCGGTCGCATGTCCCATCACTATTTTATTGGGAGAATCGATGAGTTTTTTGAGATTAACTGTTTCGTATATGAGATTTATTTGCGAAAACAATGCAATTAATTTCTCAAAGTAATTGAGTTCATGGTTTAAATTAAATATAAATATGTTTCAGTGTGATTACAATAAAATTGTTATGTCATTTTTATACGTAGTTCCAATAACAGTCAATGTTAACAGTTTCTTATGAAAAAAGGCACTCCAGTTAGATGGAGCACTTAAAAAGAATCGAGCAATCACAGCGAAATTAAAACAAGTTTCAAACGAGGTAAAAAACCTCTTTTTCCATTCGATGTGGATAAATTGAAGTAAAAGCTGGTGGAAGGTGACACGGTAATTAAATTTGATCTTAGCGAAAACCCCCGCTGGACGATTTTAAGCGAGTCGGAAACCGAGATCGCAATTAAGATATTAAAGAAAACTTATGGATCAAAATAACTTAAGGTTTTCGTAGAAATAGTTAGCTAATTATTTTTCATCGATTTTGGCTCAGTTGGTAAACAAAATCAATTTTGTTGAAACTTTTAGCTAATAATTTTATAACTTTTGCTATAAATCCTAACTGTGAGTGACATAACATATTAAAATTTGACAAAATTTGTTTTAGAGTTGTCGCAGTGCACTCTAATAATATTGAGCTTAAAATGTCAAAACACAGTATTTAACTAAAATGTACTTAGGAACCGAAAGCAACGATTTTATACGTTATTTACCTAAAGGATTTTACTGTCTGACTCAATTTGAACTAAATTAATGAAATCATTCAGTCTACTGAGTAGTCACTCAGTATAAACTATGGATACTTGACCAGTTAATTGTACTTAACATTTTATTCAGCAAGCTCTTACTTAGCCGTTTCGAGTCAGCAGAATATCCCAGAGCTATGAATAATGTAGAGCGCACGGCACAATTTTAATGTATTCCGGATTTATTTATTCGTGTAAAACAAAGGGCTTTTGGGTGTTACGGAACAATTTAATATTTACTTTTTTTACATTTTGAACCTGATTTTCGGACGTTCGCATTAATTTCTTTAGAAACACTAACATACCAACGTAGTATGTTGGGGTAAGTTCCGCGCTAAATTAAGACTGTACGAATCAAATTCCCGGCTAAAGCAATCCTTTTAAATGCTCACAACATTCTCCTCTGACGTAAGGCAGAATAAAACGATGCAGAATTTTATTCGTACGGTCTTATCTCTTAAAACGTTTTTTTATGTTGTCTTGTCCTGTTTAAAATGACAGAGACAGCATGGGAATGAATGGTGATTTAAATAACATTGAGTTGCGTTTGAGAATTTGGCAATCTTAGCTTTATAATTATTTAGTTATTCTGAGTCAGTAATATTTTATTTACATCTACAACATCATGTGTTTCATTAATATTCAGAACTTGTCGTGGTAAAACGTCACTAAGATAAAGGAGTGTGGGAGACAAATTTCCAAAGGCAGATTTGTTCAGAGCTTAGTTTTACTCTTAAGGCTTTTATTTTCCGAGTATCTGTGTTAAAATATCCACAATATAACTTATTCGGGATAAAATAGATAATCTATTTTTAATCTGATTAAATTAAATCACACACGTTTTAACAAAAGGAAAAATCCGGCAACAATCCGTGTTCTGAACACGTAAAAGTCTCATAAATATTTTAGTTTCAAATAAAATATTGGAGGGTTTCCTCATGCTTTTAATTATCACAAAATAAAAATGCTATATTAAATAATTCTTAATTTGTCATATTTTTAGAGCAATATCATATCATCGGTTTTCCCATGCTTATTTTTCTTGCTAAAATCTGACGACTGACGTTAATATGTACCCTCTCTAGACGTACATAGCTCGAAATTACTCGGCGGGAGTTTAGATAAGGTCTCTCTTGACAGTGGCCGACGGTAGCCCTCCGGCAACCACCCGGCGACCGCCCGGCGACCACCCGGCCCGATACTGTACCTCAGCCGGATGAATTTATCTTATTTTATTACGAAATATGTTACAATAAAACAATGGATCATTTTTTGCGGACTATGTTAGTTTTACATCATTTCCATGTTAGTTTTGTAATGTTATGCTATGCTCATTAGATTGTTTAAGTGTATTTTGTTTCTTTTTATTATTTTGTTGTGGGCAATTAATTTATGGTAAACGGGATTTCCTGTCATGCTGCGCCACAAAGTGGTAGTTTCGCCTTCAAAATCCAGTCCAACTTTGACTCTTTTGTAGGTCTTTAATCTGTAGTGGCAATCTCCGCTGCGTTTGTCCATACGGTTAAAAATTGTTTTATTTTTGTTTCTATTTGCTGTAAAAAATCGCTTCCATAACGTATTTTTTTTATATCGTCTTCATATTTATTTATAAATTCAACATTATTTACCTATTTTTATTTTTTTATATTTATTTATTTAAGGCACTAAGTCCCAATCGCAATACATAAAATTAAAACAAAAATCATTACGCCATTAAAATACAATACATTCAAATTAATTATTTCAATAAAATACACATTATTATAAAATTGAATACACATTTTAAAAAAAATATTGGCGGTAGGCATCATTGTACTTCACATGCATGGTACTAAATACTAAGTGTCGACCTTTTAAATTTGGTCCATAGCTGTAAAAACAGCAATAGGTACCTCTCTGGCGGGGCGGCTAAGCTCGGCCGCTTATGCTGTTAGAAAGATAAGACAGCTAACAGATATAGAAACCGCGCGTTTGGTTTATTTTAGTTACTTCCACAGCATTATGTCGTATGGCATTTTACTGTGGGGTCGGGCTGCTGACATTGAGTCCATCTTTATTTTGCAAAAGAGAGCTGTCGGAGCAATTTATAATCTCCGTCGCCGCGAATCTCTTCTCTTTACTATTTAAAAGGATTAATATTATGACGGTACCTTGCCAATTCATTTATGAAAATATTATGTATGTAAGGAAAAATCTACATATTTTTAACAAGATAAGCGATAGACATAATTTTAATACTAGAAATAAAGATAAAATAGATCAACCATTTTTCAGATTATCTAAAGTACATACATTTTTTATGGGGTACTGTGTTAAATGTTACAACAAAATACCTTGTGATATATTGAAATTAAATGAGAGAAAATTTAAAACACATATTAAAACTACACATTGTAAACAAGCATATTACAAGTTAGAGGATTATATCCAGGACAGGAATGCTTGGAAACATGCTGGTCCAGCTCCATAGGACAATCTAGAGTCTAGACAAAATCAAACTGGTTGCTATTTTTATGGTAAAATCTGTTATTTTTATGATATTGATTTTACATTCTGTGATACCCTATACGCACACACTGACTTATTTTTTTATTTTTTTAGAAAAACATACTTGTATGATGTTTGTAAATATGTGAACACCACGTATCTATCTAATAATTAAGTTATTTTTCATTGCTTAGTTTTTAATTCGTTTTACCTATTATGGTATAGTAATTTTATTCTAGGTGCATCGTCTTCACATATAATCATATAATTAATGTAATCAAACAAAATATTGTAAAACATTTTTAAAAGAGTACCGGTGGAGTTTCTTGCCCATTCTTCTACATACGAAACTACCTTTTGGAAGGGGCAACTAGAATCAATTCTGTTTTTTTTGTAAATTTTGACGTTCAAAAGTGCCTCTTATGTGCCTATTTGAAATAAATGGTTTGACTCTGACTTTGACTTTGGTACGGAACAACGTCTTTTTAACACACGTGCTACAAAAGGAAAATCTGCGCGCAAGCATATTGCACCTTATCGAGAGCGATCGTCTTTCCCGTTCTATGTCGGCGTCATCTGTGAGTTCGTCAGTTAGGATGTGGGCCAGATACCTAAACTTTCCTTTCGTACAACCCTTCCCGGTGAACCATAAATAAAAATTTCTAGGACTGTCTCCGGTCCCTTACCAGCCCTAAAAACTAGCATTTCAATACACTTCCTCGAAAACTGGTTCATATCGAACTACGATTAGGTTCACATTTCACACGCGTGCGATTTTTTATTTTCCAACACGTGTGCGGTAATAAAAATTGCCACAGATAACTTACACCTATACTTAGTTCAAATTGGTTTAATGTCTCTATTCACACCGTCTCGCGCCAGAGACGGTCCTCTCTAATCGGAGGTGATTTTTTTTTAAATCTCGGCGAAGATGCGTCTTTACGGCGTTAATTTTTTTGGAATATTTAAATAATGTTTATAAAATAGAATACCATGATTATTACAATAAAAAACTTTTATGAACAAATTAACATTTATTTGTGTTCTAAACTCAAAAATATTTGAATTTTCTATTTTTCATATTAGGCTGTTTATCGGATTTATACCTTTGCTTCTCCTTCAACCTGGCGAAAGCAAAGCGCGGAAAAAAAAGAAAATTAAATGATAGTTTCCTAATAATTCATGACAAAAATATTTGTCGTTTATTTATTTTATTTCTTCAAAAGTGTATTTAAAAAACCGGCCAAGTGCGAGTCGGACTCGCGCACGAAGAGTTCCGTACCATTATCTATAAAAACGGCAAAACAATCACGTTTTTTGTATGAAAGTCCCCTTAAATATTTATTTTATTCTGTTTTTTAGTATTTGTTGTTATAGCGGCAACAGAAATACATAATCTGTGAAAATTTCAGCTGTCTAACTATCACGGTTCATGAGATACAGCCTGGTGACAGACGGACAGACAGACAGACAGACAGACGGACAGACAGACAGACAGACAGACGGACAGACAGACAGACAGACGGCAGAGCCTTATTAATAGGGTTCCCGTTTTACCCTTTGGGTACGGAACCCTAAAAACATCGTTTCATACACGTGGACATTTGTTATTGCAGTTCTCGGCTCTAAAAAACCTCGCCTACGTAATAACAAACACTCCTTCCCCTTCTCCACTTGTATCAAAATGTATTATTTCAATTTTCATAATATTATAGACCATGTCATGAGAGCCGGCATAACGATCGCAAATACCCACTAGCTACCTGAGAGCTCTTATTGAGGGGCTCAAGAGGACCATGTCATCTGCATAACTTATATTATTAAAGCACACACCGCCTATGTGGCATCTGACACCTCCTCAGCTCCTCAATAAGGCCATTCACGTAGATATTGCAAAAGGTCCGGAGAAGTCAGTCTCCCGTGACGTACGCCACATTTTAACCTAAAACCACCGTCGCCCCATAGCTCTATTAGTTTGGTTACCGTACCAGTATTGTAGCATACTTACTTAGTCCGACTGTACTCCCGAGTCGCGCAATTTGCCCCAGAGAATATCATAATTCACCAGATCAAATTAAAGATGAAACAATTTTTTGTGTACGAGTAACAAAATAATTTAAAAGAGTGTCCATGGATTTTCTTGCCCATTCTTCTCCATAGGTACCTACTGATACTTGGAATGGGCAACTAGCATCATATTTCTAACTGAACGACTCCTTGACAATTCAAAAGTGCCTGTAAATGGATTGATTAAAATAAATGCTTTGAGTTTGAATTTTTGAGGTTTAACCCTTTTAGAAGCAACTTTGGAAGGCTCTGTTTAGCAGTTTAATGCGGTAGGTAGAATTAGTAAATTGTAAAGACTTCCATAAATGTACTACCTGTAAGCATGAAAGCGTCAACATGAAGGCTGCTTAAAAAAGAAAAATGTAAAGGCATTAAATATCAATTTGCATACGTTTACTACGGGCCGTTTATCGGCGCCTTAAGAAAGCGTGTAAACATTGCTCTATAATTTTACAACACGCATAAAACTGGTCTAACCCTTAGCTTGTAAGGTTTTATCGAAGCACACCAGAATCAATTTGTTGAAAATCTCAAAAGTCACGTTCTTAGCGCGGCTTCACGCATAATCCACAGATTCCTTTAATGAATGAGCTTCATAAAAGCTTTTTGGTTTATTGTAAACAAGGTAAGAATTCATTAGCCACGCTGAAGTAACGGCGCGGGTCGCCTACGTGACTCTCAGGTGATAAAACTGGCAGACGACGTTTAAGGGCCTGTCGTGGCCTTAAATTATTAAACGAAATTTTCCATCTTGCGTTTCATGAGATTGAAAGTAAGACACTTGTGACAGATTCCACTAGACAAGTTAGGTGCCTACTAGTTCTCCTGCTTACACAGTTTAAATAAATAAAAAATCTTTATTGCAGACCACATGGCCCATAAAAAACTCTATAAAATAATAACATAATACAAAAAAAAAATACAATAAAATTACAAACAAACATAAACTTACACCAACTTACGCCTTTAAGTACATAACATACATAATCAGCCTATAGTGTTCCCACTGTTGGGACTCAGGCCTCCTCTCCGTGAGATGGGCTGTAATTCACCACGCAGGCTCAGTGCGGCAACCTGCTAAAAACCCGACCAAAAATTCGACGACATGTGACATCTACCAACGTAAATGTCACATGTCGTCGAATTTTTGGTTCAAGGGTATGCCGGTTTCCTCACGATGTTTTCCTTCACCGTTTTGAGAGCAGTGGTGATGAAATTATTTACACAAAGTAAAGTGCCTGGCTGGGTTCGAACCTACGACCTACAATTCGTATGTCGCGGTCATTTCCACTGGGCTACCACAGCTGCTCTCTGTGTGCCATAATCTGGGTAAAATTTATTAATTTTCTTTCTTTTTGTGGACTACAGCTATTAGTGTTCTTAGATACTTGGAAATTTATATTTTTCTGAATAAACTGTTGATCATCATACTACTCCCTTTAAAGTTCACTGCTGAAGCACCTGCCTAGGTTCGAACCCACGACATGTTACCACTGAGCTACACACCACCACCACCACTGCTCTCACAGTTTAAGTACTTTACCTAAATCGGTAGCGTGACACACCCCAGTTACCTTCACCGTAAACTATTTTAAGAATTGTTTCTTCAATTCAAATTCTGTCCCTCTCCTATAAATAAAGCGGTAATCTTTCCCGCCTCGCTCAAATTGAATTTATAGTCAACAAAGCTGTTTCCTAGAGACCGCGAAAAGATAAACTGAGATTTGCCAGAGAGCAATTAAAACTTTACCTTAGAACTAACTTCGTTAGCGGACTAGTGTTGCCTGCGGGATTATAAACGCAGTCAAGAAATATGTCCGCTTTTACTTTTGAACGCGAAAACGGTCGATCGAAGCGACCAACTGGTAAATTAAACCGGAGACAACTGTAATGAAAGTGTCTCATGTAAATTTACACCCGCACTGAGGTCACGTAACAGCGAACTTTGAGCACCAAATTAAGCACATTGAAATTGGACTTCTTCAGGAAATGTTTATTATAAATAACCTTTCGGTTTACCTTTATACGCAAAGCTTATTGCGTAAGATTTTGTAAGGAGTACGCTCGAATAAATATTAGAATATTTTTTGGATTTATAAAAGTCCATCGCTATTCAAAATAACGGATCAATGGTTCGTTACTTCAATAGGTATTTTTTTCAAAGGCGAAAGCTTTATTCAATCCTAAACATGTTTCAGTGTAAGTGATAGCTGGTGCGGATCGCCACTGCTTTATCTTAAGGGTGTTAATCCCGAACTCTATACCGTTCTTATCTATCGGTTTCATAGAAGAACGGGCTATAGAGCTTTTGTAAAAAAAGGTTTTCTCAGACACAGCGAACTGTATAATTTTTTCCTTAGCTAACAATATTCTTTGAAGGAAATGACTTTGTGAGGCCAGCGCGCCCTTCTAATGCGTTGAACAAATTATACGTACCTTCCCGTTTTCCACTGACACCAGCTACTTTCCCTCTACATTTTGTAAGTGAAAGATGAAATTATGAGTCTAATTTCAACATTGATAAAGTCAAATTGTACCAATTTTATCTAAAAGTCCTTTGACTGTCATGAAATCTTTTTCAAAGCTCAAAGATTTTGTGTCCGATTATATCACGTGCTTTCTTTATACAGATTTCGTGGGAACTAAAATGATAAAAAATGTAGAAGAAAATACTACGAAAAACTTTTGAAAACAACTTTTTGGTATTCGACTTTACAAAAGCTAATTCTAAGAAACACTGCTTAAGCGCTTGCTTTAGGGTGCGGTCCTAATGGTCGCGGGAACGAATAAAAAACACCTGTTCTATTTAATATAAACAGAATTGTTAGAGGACAGCGGTTTAAAAAAAAAACTAATATATGTAGCCTGTAACAATAGTTGCAGGGCAAAAGGATGTCTCGTAAACCTCGTCTTTTTTGACGTTTCGAAATGATGCCACCACATACAGCGTAAAACGTTTATAGAGGATGATATTCTCACAGCATGTATGTCTATTTTTAATATTCCTGTTTAGTTTATTCTATCACATTTAAATTAAATTACATTATTTTTCTTTATGTATGCTGTATCGGTACAGCGTCTTATTAAGGCGCGGACAAGAGGCAAATGATAAAAGTAGGCTTGTCTTAAACAAAAAAAATGCCAAATCTATACAGTTTGTGGTAGCGGAAAAATTATATGTTATTCTTGAACATATTTCTTAGAACTTGGTTGTTACCAAAACACGTTTGGAAAAAAAAATTACACCTTATTTCATCCCAAAAATATTTAAGTATGATGGAAAATGTTATCACCATTTAACTACTTACAATACCGTCCAATGCCGTACGGTTAGGTACCTACTGCGAAATTATTATCAATGAGCGCAAGACGATGCTGGAGGCCCGGGGGCGCCGTTAGCATGTTTTTGTACGGACAACCCGGTAACATAACAACCTTATAACTTTGTGATTTTTCATGATACGTATATGTAAAAATATGTAAGTATGTAATGTATAAATGTATATATATATGTATAGTTTTAAAATTTTGTACATAGGTTCTTTACATAAAAATACTAGACACGTATTTCGGGTTTCGCATATACTAAAACTAATATTGTATAAGAACACCTCATGCTCATACATGGCAGAATTCTATACTTCAATTAAATTCTATAATGGCAGAAAATAAAAAGACAATTGACAAGTGCATTTGTTGTTTCTCAAATTGTATCATAGTGGGACTCATAGTTCATGTTAATAATTATTTACATGCAGCCGTACTGAGCTGTTTGTGAAGGACTATCGAGAAATAATAACCAGAACAAACCTTTTTTTTTTGTTCACGGGGTGGAAAATCCTCATGGATGGATCCCGCGGAGGGGACTGTCACTGACTTTTACTGACTAAAAACCACCCCAGTGTTCCCTACCCAAACTTGCACCGGGGATCTTGTGATCTAGTGCGACTTCCGTGATTCCAGGCTGGTGCCAGCCCTCTGCGGGCCACCTCAAGTCTAGGGGGGGGGGGGGGGTGTTTGACCCCCCGCAACCTCTGAAAGGGGCGCGCGTGGAACACTTCGCGCTGCCACCTCAGGTCCAGTATGATAGGGGGCGGTGGATGTCCCCAAGTCCACCGTCCCTGGGCCCATTGAGGGGGGCCGAAAGAGGGCATTATCTATCCTCTGCCGACGCCCGGTGCGCCTCCTGCGGGCCAGGTGAGCAGAAGACATCTCCCGCTCCCTTTCCACAGCCTCCTCCGGCGAAAAGACGGTTTCGCAGAAGGATACCACCGCGTCCTAGGACTCCTCGCTGCCGACCATCGGCTCGACCACGGCCGGCAGCGACAGGTCACTGCCTACTCCTGAGAACCAAAATAAACGTAGCCTAACCTGTTATAAAGTCATCACCACACCGTGGCATGAACAACACGTAAGGTGAGAGATGAATCATACTTTAAACCATTTCCAAAATCATCCTCAAACAAAACGCAAAGTAGAATTTAAAACGTTGTTTTCCATAATTACCATCTCCATCAGTGAGACTCGACCCATATTTCTGTACACACAGCAATACTAGCTATTAAACTCAGCTTGGCGGTGAACGACGTGCAATTTCCAACTCTAACTCCTTGACACATAGTTTGAAATTTTCTGGCACGTGTCCTGAAACGGTATAAAAGTTGTTGCTCCGTGTAGGTAGTTCACTGCGGCAATTATCGGCACGTGTTCGCAGTTTCTCAATACCTTACTATTTCTAGTCTTGAGTGTTATTCAGAGAAAGTATATGAACCACGAGTGTATATGCCATTCATTTCTTTTATTGGAGAAGTGAACAATTTTAGTACGAACGCGGTTGGTAGATGTCTACGATTTGTGAATCAGGATATGGTGGGGGAGAGGTTTTATATATTAGAATACGTGTTATTATTATAATAATATAATAGCATGTTCAACGAAGTGTTTATGGGCCATCACAATATCATTTTGTATTTTATTGAACCGTAATCACCAATTACCGTTTGTTGCTCTTTACATATAATAATAATTACTATGTCTATTTCAGTGCAAATAGTTTAATCATAATGCTTATTACGACTGAACTATTTGCTCAATTATAGGTAATCTATATAAACAGATATTCAAATTACAGTATAAAATTATTTAAATCTATATAATTGCGAAGTGTGGTGCCAGATGTAAAGAATAGCACCATCCTATTTCTTCCCGTGGGTGTCGCAAAAGGTGACTAACGGACTTACTACAGTATGGGCACCAGCGTTCTCTATGCATTTTAACACCTTACTGCGATCGCCAACCCGCCTACCAAGCGTTGCGATTGCGTTGCAGCAGTGGACGTCTTTTGGCTGAAATGATGATGATGATGATGACATGAAGCATCTGACCACCACAACCCAGATATAAGGTAATACGATACCTCTTGGTAAGACTGGTTGTTAGACTTTCAGGCTGTCAAAGATCCAAGAATGACAGCCAGGACCAATGGGTTAACGTGCTTTCCGCGGCACCGAGGGATCTCTGTATATTAATATGGTCACCCATCCACGGACCGACCGCGGCAAGGGTAGCTTAACTTGATCGATCGACTCGCGCGGCTGTTATTACTTAACCACGCATTCAAAAGTCTACAAAAAAAAAACAAACCAGATCTAGACTTCATCATTTTTATCCGAAAATAATCATATTCGTATACAGCGTGTTATGGAAAGGATATATCCCTACAAACAGGGTGAAGAGTACATCTGGTTCAGAAAATTTCAGCTCAAAAAGAATAACTTTGAAAATGTTTTTTTTTTATTATTTATATAGTTTATTAATTTTAAATCATAACAAACTTGTCACCACACTACGAGGGTCATTAACCATTATCTGTGTCTGTGCGCCTAATACACTCACACACCTCTGCGATACGGTGCCACAATGACACGTGGCGGCGCGGGCGGCACGATTGGCGGCGGGATCAGACGAATGGATTAAAACGTGTACCGATCAACAGACTTGGTCTAGTGCTGTGTTGAATTCAATTGAAACATTTGATTTTGATTAGTTAAATGTTTCTTAACTTTATAATTAAGTAGGCATTATTAAAAAAATGTTGCCATGTAGTTTGTTATCCCCAAAAGAATCCGTGCCTTTGATCTGTATATATCCTTTCCGTAATACGCTGTATACACAAGCCACATTATATACCTGCTCAAAATATCTTAGACCTGCAGAAAAACAGTATGCCCATAGACTAGCACGGGTACTTTTTGACACGTGTTGCCTTATTACCTCCCGTAGTCTGTGTATGCGGGGCCGACTGTACCTTATACAGAATGACGCTAGTATGTTATGTAAATGTCTCGCCTTCAATGATTTAGTGCGGTGAGCAGATGTATTGCTGTTGTCTAGGACTGAATACATTTTTATGAGATTTCAAGAATAGTATTGTGAGTGTTATGTTACAGTCCTATAATCTGAGCAGTCAATCAGAAGGTTTATGTTTATTATTTTGGTGTCTTGAACCTTTTCATTACTATTGTTTAGAAAACATTTTCTAAACAACTACTAGACTCTCAACGTCAGTACTTCAAAGAAATAAGATTACATTTTTAACAAAGTATTTGAGGTACTTTTTTGTATGAACACACTTCAGAAAAATAAACCTAATTTCTGTCTTATCGAAATTTATAACTAAACCAACAAATCAAACGAAAAAATTGCAAAAAATACGGCCTCTATTTCTCTATAAGATGAGAAATATAATGCAGATACTACGTTAAGATATACAATATCTATGGTGAGCTTCTCAAATTTAATCATATCAGAAGGAATAATCACAATTTTCTATAGATTTTAAATTACATCACATCAAAACCCCTCAATATCTAGTTTTCCATAAAATAATGGCAATACAAAACGATTAGATACTGTTTGTAGTCAACAATAAATAAAATAACATTAACTCTGGCACACATTATGACCATTTTACTGTGAATTACATTACAAACAATATGTTATTGTAATGGACAATATGTGGTAACATCATTCTAACAAAACATCCCGTAGGTGACGTAAAGTTGTTGATGTGTTGAACGGTTTGGAGCTAGATAATAAATAGACGTAAACATTAAATGAAAATGGACTAATTAAAGAGATAATAGTAGATTGTTATACAAGGGGCTAAAATGACCCATTATATACGAGGTAGTTTTATTGAGTAAATAGAAACCGAGTTATAATGAGGTTTTAGCGCCGTGTGTTACACTATACTTTTCACTACGATTGCGAGAAAATAAAATAATCCAATACACCTTGACGGCAACAGATTCAAAATTATTTCTTTTCCCTTCTTTTCCATCTGCAAATACGGATCTCCATTCTTACTAAATGATGACATTTTCACTGTTGTAAAATGAATTACGGTCACCACTTCAATTTGTAATTAGAGAAAATATTCTAAAGATTTCGCGACAATGCCTTTTTTTATTTCTTCTGTAGCCGCAACCAAAGAAAATCTATACGGCAAGGCCGCAACGCAATTCACGCATTCTACCTTTGAGTATTTATCTTAGCTCTAAGCATTCTACCTTTGAGTATTTATCTTAGCTCTAAGCATTCTACCGAAGAAATCGCCGCTTTTAGTTCCATTTTCAAAAATAAAATGTTCCTCTTTTTTAAGAAACTGATAAATCGAGTCTGATTCATGATTATTTTACTAAAGGTGAATCCGCAGCTGTAGCCCGCGAAATTCAAATGTTCTTACGTTTTTGCTATTTGCAGATCAGTGTCAGGTTGTATCTTAATCACAATATAATTCGATAACATAAATTTATTTACAGAATTATAATAATTAAAATCATTAATACAGCTACAGCTGCGAATACACCTCAATAATAATGACTTTTTTTAATGTAACAAAAAAAAAAAAAACTTTTTCTCCTAGGGGAAAATATGCTATTTTAGCCCCGCTCTGGTACGCAAAAATGACGGACTTTTTGAGCAAGAGGAGTGAAAAAACATTTATTTTATTGCCACGCACAAATCCTCATCTGATACGTCATACGTATTTTCAAATTCTCTTTTATCGTCACAAATATATATTATATCTTTATCTATAATATTATATATATATTCTCAATCATCTGCCTAGCCTTTTCCCAACTATGTTGGGGTCGGCTTCCAGTCTAACCGGATGCAGCTGAATACCAGTATTTTACATGAAGCGACTGCCTATCTAACCTCCACAACCCAGTTCCTGGGTATTATACCCCTTGGTAAGACTGGTTGTCAGACTTTCAACCTTCTGACGACCCGTAACGACTGTCAAGATCCACAAATGACAGCTGGGACCAACGGCTTAACGTGTTTTCAGAGGCACTCGGTATCTATAATATGATATATTATTATTATTAATATCTTTTATATTTGTAATAAATGTATCTATTAAAAAAAAATATTATTCAATTTAAGAAAATAGACGAAAATTTACCATTTCCTCCCCTATCTCCAAAACTACTGAGCCTAAAATTTAGAAAAATGAAGAAAAAAAAACAGAAAATTATTATTTACTTATAGATTACAGGAAAACCTATGAGAAGTCTATGGTGTTAAAATAACATGGTAAATCACTCAATATTGTGCGTACAAACATAACTTTTTCAGTTGGAATGTATGCGGGAACATGTCTTTCAACTACAAGGTTAAGTTTGTTCTTGGGATAAATTCACCCCAACTACGGAACCCTTCATTGTGCATGGTCCGACACGCACTTGGCCGGTTTTTATGTGTAACATATTTCCTCTCGCTTTCTGTGGGAGTGATTTCGTGAAAAGGGACGGAAGTGTGTAACAGGAAGTGCGAGTTTGAGCATGGAATATGTACTTACGTACTTTTAATAGCATAGAATCGGTACGTGCTGATAATAGCATGGAATTAGTGTACTCATGGAATTAGTAAGTACTATAACAGATTGTAAGTAAAGGGGGTCGAATTTTGATCAGTATAAATTTAGCTTTTTTCGCGGTTAATTTCTGTCGCTGCTCAGTTGCTTATTTTCAATATGAGTTGTCAGATGTTACATACACATCATATGCGACTAATTTTTTGGGCTCGCACGTCTTTTTTTTTCTTGCTATAAAATTATAATCAATCAATAAATATGCCTAGCCTTTTCCCAACTATGTTGGGGTCAGCTTCCAGTCCAACTGAATACAGTTGAATACCAGTACTTCTTGCCATAAACAAAAATGCTAATTAACAGAAAAAATTACATACAACCAAAAGTACTTGCTGAAATACTGACAGCCAAGTAATTCTATCGTCACAACTCATTACACACCCGTAATCATTCTTATCCGACTCCGTAATCTGCAGCCGGATGTTTGCGAACACACCCCAAAGATAAAGCATGATAAATGCTTATAACTCTCGAAAAAAATGTCATGTGACGTCACAACACGGTAATGAGCGAGCGAACGAGAGAGTGAATGAAGTATTTAGCAAGGAAAGAAGCGTTGTTTATAGTTCACACGGTGAGTGAGCGGAGTTGGTGACGTTCTTTTGTTTGTGTTGCAGAATGAATGTGAGACTTTCTTTTAATCGGTTTTGAATGTTGACGGTAATGTTGTGTATTAAGGGTCAGATAAGCGCCGTTGATCTTGGCCATACAAATGCGCGTCGCGCTCACGCCACGCCACCATTAACTTTCACAGGGAATATTTATTTTTAGTAACGAAAATATGAATATTTAAAAAAAATCACAGATAGAATTATAGATAATAAAACAGTCTACTCATACAAAAAAAAAACATGAAAATATATTAAGTAGTTTGAAAGTAATATAGCTTTTTATGCTTTGGGTAGAATTTATTTCATAAAGTATTTTACTACAATACTTAAATATTCACAAATAGAATTGATGTGTATGCGTTTTAGTTTAACATATATTTTTTGCATAACTTATGTGCATTATATGAAGGCGTAATAACAGATTTAAAAGTCACAAAAATTATATATCTGCATCTTAAAGGTTTTTGTTGTACTTTGCGGTTACTGTGTTTTAGGGTTGCTTTTGTTCCTTAGGAGGGGCCTGCGGTTGGTGAGTTGTTGGGGCTGTGTCGTCGCTCGAGCAGTAAGGCTCAAAGAGGTGGCACGCATTATTATATGCGTGCCTTAATGGGAGGAAGTGCGGTCGTGCGATCTGCCGCACTCGGTGTTGGGGCCCGCTAACCATGGCGGGCTGCTACCAGTCGGGGGTGCGGCGAATGTGCAAGTATCTCCCGGGTCCCCTACTCATGGTACTAGAAGGAACAGTGGGGTTTTAGTCGGTAGGAGTCCGACTTACCCTCCGTTCTTCCCAGACGAAGGGTATCCATGAGGATTTCACCACGAAATAAAAAAAAAATATTTATCAGGAACAATTTAAATTGTGTTTGATACATGCCGTTAATATAAATTCTAAAAGTGAACATACAGCAATAATAATAATAAAAAAAACATGTTTACAAAATCAATAATAACAAATAGCACTTTTTTTTTATAGAAACAATGAACAGTGTGGTTTTAGTCGGTAGATGTCCGACATAACTCCGCTTTTCCTAGGCGGAAGGTATCCATGACGAAGAAAAAAAAACTAAAGGGTGCTTTTGTCGCATATTTTTGGAATGTCACATAACGTAATATCACGCCTGTTTTCCTCGGAAGGTTAGGCAGGGGTGTACCTATAGTTCACCCACATTTCGCCAGTTATGTTTAAGTCCCACGTAACAGTGGGCGAGCCTAATGCCATCAACCGGGGATGAATCCTGACTCCGGGCTGCTACTAATAAATTCCAAAAACCCAATAACACTTTCCCCGACGACTTCGAACATTTCTACGTAGTACGTTTGTTTTTATATTAATGGTGTCCAGACTATGTAACTGTCGTTTTGCAGACTTTAGTGAGAATAACTGTGAAAACGGAACGCTATCTTAAAAAAAGAAACCCTTTGTTTAGTTCTTTTTGATCGAATTTTACTTAATCCAACTATGCTATCCAGCTATGTTATAACCTGAGTAACCTAATTCTACCCAAAAAAAAGTCAAAACCATCAAAAATTCACGTCAAAATTGCGCCTAACGTGAAAATCATTTTAATTTATTTCTTCAACATTCGCATCAATATTTCATTTAAAAATGCATACACGGACAAATTCGATGCAGTGCGGCTTGGTGCGTGCTTTATATGGAGGCAATTTCAACCCTCCGCGCGCCGCATCTCGCTAACTATTTGTCACAAAATATGAAGCCACAAAAATTCATGAAATCGAGGTGGCTTGCCGACTTTCATGCTATTTATATCTCTAGGAGGAAGGAAGAGCGACCGGCGGCAATTTCGCCGTGTGAAAAATAAATTCAAGCACTCTCCCTTGGCGATTTTTAATCCGAATTTTCTTTTGAATGTGATGTACCTGCAGCGAGGTGGTGGTGGTTGATCGACGGTTGTGTGTTTGTTTTTTTGGGTTGCAGTTCAATCATTAGCTTTGAGCGGTTTAGTAATCTTATAAATTATAGATTTTCGTGTTTTGCAATGATGAAGACAAAATAAAAATAAACTATATTTTCGAGAGCCCAAAAGTGATAAAGCTATTAACATGACGTGCTGAGACTCACGCGATTGGTTTAACATCACAAAAACTGTACTTTTATAGTTACACAGACTTAATGTGTCAATTGTTTCAAGCTTTCTCACAATTAGTGAAGAAATTGACGAAAATGGGTTTTTTACTTGAACGGACCCTTAAACCTTGAGATGTGTAAATCAGTAGTATAAATATATTTAAAGCTATATATTAACAAATACATTGTTAAGAATTCTGTATACGTTATTATTAATTTATGACAGACTACAATACTATTTTGATATACATAGTTGTATGAAAACATTTTGTTGTAGAGGTGCTACGCCGTAGCACTCAATCGTTCCTTGCTACGTTGTCGTAGACACAGCGTAGCAGGTTGCCGCTACCACTCGTCGCCAATATTGAAAAACCGGCAAAGTGCGTGTCGGACCACGCAAAATGTAGGATTCCGTAGTGGGGATTAATTTATCCTAGGAACAAACTTAACATTGTAGTTGAAAAACATTTTCCCTCATACATTCCAACTGTAAATGTAATTTTATCGGCTGTGACAGACGGACGGACAGACAGACAGACGCACCAGTGATCCTATAAGGGTTCCCTAAAAAAATACTTCTAAATACATGAAAATGTACCTATCGATCACTGACCAGTGACCACACTAACAAATAACATAATCAATGTAATATGTTTCATATAATGTATTTCATGAAACGGTTGAATTTAGCTCAGTAATGATGGCTGTGATAACTGGTTTCGAATACAAATGATATATTTACCGGAGGTAATTGTATGGCAGACGTGCGAACTGTCCGCGATCGATGGCCACTGACATTTTGTGATAGCTGATGGATATTTTGTAAAACATCGTAATACTGCCGCGGCGTCTGTTCTGTAAAAAACTCACCGTCATACTTACCTAAGTATGACGGTGAGTTTTTTGTGAAGTGAAGTGAGTGTGCAGTGAACTGTCATTCCATCCGCCTGTGTCTATATTGTAAAAATTTCACCGTCAAACTTAGGTGAAGTGAACTGTTATCCCACCTGCCTGTGTCTATATTGTAAAAATCTCACCGTAAGACTTAGGTTAAGTGAGTGTGAAGTGAACTGTCATTCCAACCGCCTGTGTCTATATTGTAAAAATCTCACCGTCAGACTTAGGTGAAGTGAACTGTCATTCCACCCGACTGTGTCTATATTGTAAAAATCTCACCGTCAGAATTAAGTGAAATAAACTGTCATTGTGACCGTTCCTAACTTACCCTTGTCTGATAAAATTTTCGTTTTTCCTATTTTTGTTAATATAAGTGTTTAGGTCGGTTTCCCCCTTATGGAAGAAAGAAAGAAAGAAAGCAAAAGCATTTATTGGGACTCGCACAGATCAAAAACTAATCTAAAACAGCATAGAAACAAGAAAAGGGCTGCACTCCTCCATTCATACGTCCCTATAGGGCTCGTCCCAGACTAGTTGGCCTCAAACAGATTAAATTAAAGCTAGGCGAAAAGAAAGAAAAAGCATTTATTGGTACTCGCACAGATCACAAATTAAAATAAACCACACTCATAGAAACATAAAGAACAAAACCAAAAATAAAACAAAGTAAAAATTTAAATAAAAACATAAAGTCCTGACAAGGAGGGGGATACAAGAAAACAATGTTAATATAAAAAATGGTTGGGAATTCATATGTATGAAGATTAAGGAAAGGAAATCTACGGTTCTTTTGATTATGAAAATTGAAAGACAAGAGAGGAATCATCATCATCATCATTTCAGCCGAAAGACGTCCACTGCTGGACATAGGCATCTCCCAAAGGGGCGAGGGGGGTTTGCCATAATCGCCACGCTTGGCAGGCGGGTTGGCGATCGCAGTATGGTGTTTAAATGCATAGAGAACGCTGCTGCCCATTCTCTAGTAAGTCCCATAGTCGCCTTTTACGACACCCACGGGAAGAAATGGGATGGTGCTATTCTTTACGTCCGGCACCACACGGGACTAGACAGGAATATAAAAGAGTAATTGACACGTAACGCTTACATTGGAGACTACATTATTTTGAGTTATGTTAATGCATTTCCAATCATCTAGAAACCCACCTCAGTGACGTGGGGCCGCTTTGCAACAGCTGTCACGCCGTACGTGTACCGCCAGTCCTAACGTGCATAGGCCTAGAAAGGACCCACTGCGGTTCCAGCAGAACACATTCCCTACACTTAAGCATATTTTACTCAGTCCTAAGGCAGAGGACTGCGAAGTTCGTCTGCCATTGAGCGGTACAAGTTTCCAGAAATACTGGACGCGTACTGTAGTAAATAACCCTTTATAACGGCCTACCCACGCTTTACTAAGATAATAAAGAACTAGCAGAAGCGTACCGCATCGTCAGTCGGTTGCAGAATTTTTTACGATTGCCTTGCTATACGCCGAAGTGGTTATTTTAAATTGTCACTTCACACTTCGTTATTCTACCGCATTTAGAGAATACTTGCAGTGTAATTGGCAGCCGTGCGACCATCCTTGTCTAGCAACGGGGCATTTCTATCTGGGCATTAAAATTACGTGTCTCGCTACATATATATTTTCGCTACATACATAGATTTAATGAGACATGATTCCTAGCGTCCTTAGAACGGCTATCAATCCAGTTTGGAGTACTTGGTGTAGCCCCTCCCGGGAAGTGTGAATACATCAAGTCCAATCGAAAGCAACCTGTAGTCAGTCAGTCCATACCTTCACTAACGTTTGATTGATAAGGTTCAAATAATAAGGCTAAGGGGATAAGGCTCAAATATTAATTCCGTTCAGCCATCCATTAGCTGTTTAACTGGCGTTAGTGTCAAGTCCTGGTTGTGGTTGTCTATAGTCTGTTAGTAGATTAGTTGTCTAGTCTTTTGGTAAATGTCACACGCCATAGAAGGCTTTTCCCGTGTCCCTACAACCACACACTGGTGCAAGATACCTTTACCACGCCATAGAAAGGAACAAGAAGGGATAAAACTGTCAACACTCACCCAATCGTTCACAAACACACTCACTGAGATCCACGCGCCTTACACGATACGTGCAATAATACTAGACTAATATAACCTAGTTTAGAACTACACTTATTAAGTGTTAAATACGTATTAAAATAACACTCTAGCACGATTATTCTATAGAGACATTGTCTCATTGCTACCGACTAAGTTCAATTTCTGCTAGCCTAGACTACGTCGACCGCTTCCTATCATGGTCATAAACCAACTGCCCTCATAATTTCAATATCATTCTCACATCCTAAAATCGCAACGTTCAACGCTAGTTTTTTAGGGTTCCGAACCCAAAGGGTAAAACGGGAACCCTATTACTAAGGCTCCGCCGTCTGTCTGTCTGTCTGTCTGTCAGTCTGTCACCAGGCTGTATCTCATGAACCGTGACAGTTAGACTGTTGAAATTTTCACAGATGATGTATTTCTGTTGCCGCTATAACAACAAATACTCTAAAACAGAATGAAAATAATATTTAAGGGGGCTCGCATACAACAAACGTGATTTTTTTGTTCGTTTCTGCTCGATATTGATAACGGCAACAGGTGGACGCTTGAAATATTCACAGCATATTTAGTTATATATTCAATTTAAAAATAAATAATTAAATTAAAATAAAACAAATATTTAAGGGGGGCTCCCATACAACAAACGTGATTTTTTTGCCGTTTTTATAGATGCGCGAGTCCGACTCGCACTTGGCCGGTTTTTTTGTAACAGATATTTATCGCTTTTTAATTAATTCTTAATTATTTCTCAATTGACTGTAAAAGTCGGTTCAGGGTTGTTCAGGGTGTTTACGATATTCAGATTTGGCTGCAAAAATGTGAGTTGCTCTTGGTTTATTCCAATGGTTCTCAGAATTAGTAGAAAATATTGCATCTTATGTGACGTAATCTATGGCTTACGAACTGTCAGCCGGCATTGTCCCTAGTAGTTTATTTCGCATTAAATAGAGAATCTATGCTTTATTAAGTGGCCAAAACCATTTACAGGTCTTAAAATAAATATGAAGGCGCAGAAGGACCATCTTCAGAACTCATCTTGCAGGGCGTGGGTATAAGGTGGATAAAATCGAACACTTCACATGAAAATCAACTGATATAATAGTGCTTTCCTTCAATAATTGCAATATCACTCAAATTAATCTTCTAATATTAAAACAATAGTCTGTAGTCTTTATTCACGATCTTATTATAAATCACTGATTGAGGCGATGGAAAGCGATTCATCGCACACGTGGTGCGCTGGCGCCATTCCGTCAAAAAAGTGTGTCTTCAAGATGGCCGCCCCGCTACCATCGACACGACGCTCCGCTAGAGTGGCTTTTACAGTGATAGTAAAGCCACTCTTGACGTTGACATTTTGATTTCAACATCAACGCGCCGTCAAATATAATATTTTGTTATTAAACAGGAGTTCGTGACAGAGAGTCACACTATCAACAGTGTTCTCGCTCAAGAAACGTTCAAAAGATTGGTGGTCCTGTGTACATAAGTAAAAGGCCTTTCTCCCACGAGACTATTAACAAGGTATGCGACTGAAACGCGAACCACAGGTCCCTGCTGATATGCTACTCTATCTATTCGGTCTTCGTACACGGCACTACCCAAATTCGACTATATTTATTCTTTATTGAGCTGTCAAGTACGATGTCAAATTTTATGTTTACTAAGGGCTGATTTCACCAATGAAACTGAACGCGATCAGCACATCTAAACCGAGTTCAAGAGCTGTCAGTGTCAATATTACAAAGAAAATAATGGCACTGACAGCTCTTAAACGTGGTTTATGTGCTGATCGCGTTCAGTTTCATTGGTGAAATTGGCACTTATTATTCAGCCTCCATTTTTATGCGACGCGTAGTTGACTCAAGTAGCGTGCGACCAACACCACCAGTAGTGTGCAACTAACACCACCAGTAGCGTGCAACTAACACCACCAGTAGCGTGCAACTAACACCACCAGTAGCGTGCAACTAACACCACCAGTAGCGTGAAACTAACACCACCAGTAGCGTGCGACTGACGACAAATGCGTTGTCGACGCGTCGCGTCTTGTGCGGAAACTAGCGAAATTGTCTGGCGGCTACTAACAAGAAACCAGTAGGATATGCGTACAAAATGCGAGTCGCTTGTTAATAGCCTCGTAGGAGAAAGCCAAAGTGATAAATATATTTATAGTTGATCGCTTAGTGTTCACACAATCGGTCGTCGCCGTCGCGCACTCGCTGCTGGTTGCTCACCAACTCGTTTTTAGTTGCTAACTTTACTCATTTCTCGTTAATCTATAGTATATGATTATAGTGTATGATTATTGTCATCACACTAATATTATTAAAGCGAAAGTTCGTGAGTGTGTGTGTGTGTTTGTTACTTTTTCACGCTCAAACGGCTGGACCAATTTTGATAAAATTTTGTATAGAGGATTGAGACATAGGCTTTTTATCCCGATGTTCCAATGGGATCGAGACTTACGCGGGTGAAACCGCGAGGCGCAGCTAGTAAATGAATAAAACTCAAAAATCTGGTCTTATTAACTCCTTACGAGAAAGTATGAATAATTAATTAAGAACTAAAACCAGTTCTGTATCAGAAATAGGACTGTTAATTTTACCACAAACAGTCAATCGCAAAATGAATAATACATTTCGTAGCTCTAGTAACACCAAAAATCAACAGCAAATAATATATTTATTATTATTTATTCTATCATGAAGGCAGTAAAATAAATAATAAACATAATCGCGGCGCCACAATCTTCGAGGGGATCTTACGAAGGGGTAGATTGAAAGTAGACGGAGGCAAGAGACATATCTTACAATATCAATACATGGAACGTTCAACTTGATACTTTAAGGACTACTACTGAATAAAGCTTGGGGCCAAAGCCCCACTGCCTGAGGCGAATTCCGTGCGGAGTGCGAAATACACAGCGTGCGTCGACTGTCGAGTTTTCGCGCCATTTTGAACATACAAGGTAGTTGAAACTTTGATATAGTCAGCGCGAAAGGATTTCGTCTAGCATCGCGCGGGGGTAGTCTCAGCTTGCCCGGAAAAAAAAAAAATTATGGCCAACTGTGGGCGCGCCGTCTTTTCATAGAACGATTGTTTTACTGGAGACAGTTTTGACTCAAGTCTAAGCACAGCCTTTCTGTTATTTAGCACCACATTTTGCCCGTGGCTTCGCCTGCGTAGAGTTCAGAAATTATCCCACGGGAACGTACCTACTACCGGGGTAACAAAATATTTTGTCCTTACCTATGGTCTGTCCGTGTGCCAAATTTCATCCTAATCCGTTCAACCGCTGACGCGTGAAAAGATAAAACTATGGTTTCCTAGGACAGCGGTGGCCTTCACATAACCCGCACATAGACCGCAGGGACGGCTGTCACGAAATGATGTCAGCGGGATTTTGCGAGTTCTTATCCGCTCCTTGTCATGGAAGAAGACTTTTGGCCCCAAGATATCTTGTGGTGTTCCGTCGCTTCCGCAGACAAGTACCACAGAACAGGGGACAAGCTAGTGCAGTGAAGTGTAGTGCAACTAACATAGTTTTAAGCTACATTTATTAACACAAGTTTTGTTTTCTACTTTATATTATGTTAGTTTGTAAGGTATATTGTCTATGGGCCATTGTAACCTGAAATTAGGTTACGCACGATTTCCCAACTATTGTCAACCATTCGTGTTAAAATTGTATACAAATTATGTGTCATTTCTGTACTTATATAGTTTTATTTTTTATTTAATATTGTTTTTGCATGGTGTGTCTATCGCTTGTGCATTTGGCTTGTATCTTGGCTTGTGTTAATTGATTGAACAGTGTAACGATTGTAGATAGACCAATAAATAAATAAATAAATGTTTTATTATTTATTTATTATTTTTCAATACAGTTGTTAAAGATGGCGTACTTTCAGAGGCTATAATTATGATTCGAAAATTAAATCTTTTGCATAGGCATCTTTCTGTTACGCGGTCGTGACTTTTGTTTACGAGCTCTATCATTAGTTTTGCAGTTGAGTTTTAAATTTATAAGTCAATTTAAAAAGTTTAGTAGCAAGGGGGGGTGGGAGGGGTTGGGTTTCATACTTAAAATAAAATGGGATAGATTTAATACGAGAAAAAAATTAATGAGTCCGTACGTCTTAGCATTGAATTCTCAAAAGCCTTTTAAATGGTGCTTTAATATATTTGATTACCAGTTTTTATTTAATTATTTTCACAGCAACATTCGTCAAAAATCAAATAGGCTGTAATATGTAATATGTCCAGTTGCCAAAACGCGCCATTATATGAAAATTTTAATTAACTCTTTGATTTGTTTTTTACTATTTCCCACAAGTGTATTGAAAAACGTCGTGGGATACACGGGTTTGTATAAGTTATTGCAAACTCGTGTCATTAAAAACCTTTGCCTTCAGCTCGGGCTTGTTAATGACAGCTCGTTTGCAATAACCTACTTTCCACCCTTGCATCACAATGTACTATTACTTTACGGTGTCTAAAAACGCTCTCCAGAAAAACACACCAACTTATTTTTATAAGTAACGTTTCAGTGTAGCTATTCGATAGTAAATTGCAGACGCTATGTGCCGTCCACCGCATGTCCGTCCACCGCATTCTGAGGAAACCCTAGCTTAAAGTGAAAGCGTCAGGGTAGCCTGTTAAATTCAAATTTTCTTACGTTTTTTGTAATTTGCAGGTTAATATCAAGTTGTATGTTGATCTATATATGATTCGCGGTCGTATCAAATATTTATTTATAGAACTTTTATTTTTAAATCATTAAAATCATCAAAACAACTCTGTAAGTTCATATTAACCCTAAAATGTCATGATTTCATGAAATAGTCATTCAGACTACTACACACTATTTCATGAAATCATGACAATAGAGGCCAATTTTTTTTTTTTTAATGTTGCCCCACACTTTGAATTTCTCCTATATCGTGGGTGCGTTTACAAACATTTGAACTCACATACACAAACAGCCAGACCCGGAACAACTCCTTAATTGTAGGTCATACAAATACACGCAGCGCAGCAGTCAATCGCTTAACCACTGCGCCAACCGTGCCGTCAATTTTTTTAATTATAACTTTCAATTATAACTTAAGTAAGCAATGCTGATTCTAATGATTATAACCGTGTAAAGCCATATCTATTTGTTACTTTCGCGAATTATATTTAATCAACATATTATACAACCTGACACTGACCTGCAAATTGCAAAAAAAATTGAATTTCGCGAGCTACGAGCTACTTTAGCGCATCCCCTTTTACAAACAGGCAACAGAGTTACTTTAAAAGTATGAATTATAAACTAGTATGGATACCTA
Organism: Tiliacea citrago; assembly: GCA_963921375.1. NCBI lineage: Eukaryota > Metazoa > Arthropoda > Insecta > Lepidoptera > Noctuidae > Tiliacea > Tiliacea citrago. The sequence goes on from OY992798.1 coordinate 14,162,263, forward strand.
ATGTTTTATTTGCTCAAATAGGAGTAGGTAGGTATGTATATATTGTGCAATGCTCGATAGAATTAACTAAATATTTTTCAATGTGGAGTATGCAAATACGTATTATTTCAAGTATGTTTTAAGAGAGTATACGCGATACGGCATTTCATACAAACTTTCAAGCCCATGTTTTTCGAAATGACTAAATCAATTTTAATAAAACTTTATACGCATAAGCAGGATACAAAGGTCTAAAAAAATAGTTACGACCATTTTCGAACAATAGTGTTATAGCCAAATTAGACCGATTTAAAATTTTCCATAGAAACAGAGATTTCCAGTTATCTGTTTTTATATAAGACATTTCGAAAATGTTCTTAACTAAGTTTTTAGAACTTTGTGTCCTGCTTATGTGTATGAAGTTTCATTAAAATCGGTTCAGTCATTTCCAAAAACAAGGGCTTGAAAGTTTGTATGAAATGCCGTACCGCGTATACGCTCTTAACGGTTAGCAATGTTATTACTACGGATTGGAAAGAGCAACTAGCTTCATCTTTCTGATTGACCGAACCCTTGAAAATTCAAAAGTGCCTGTAATTGGTTTATTTGGAATAAATGGTTTGAGTTTTTCATTTAATTTACAATTGAAGCTTAATTCAATTATAATTATATGATTGATATTAGGTATTTACATACCGTTGTTATTAATTGTTCTGGCAGCAAATTAATTGTATTACCTACTATTTTCTTTCAAAATATAAATTACTAGGGTAACAATATTAATAAACTCAAAACAATAATGAATTGACTTATTTACAAAATATCAACGTTGACTGAACATTATCTATAACAATGTTTAGTTATTCGATTATATCAAATAATGATTGACACAAAATTGGTGTCATATAGACTGGCTGTATTTTCAACATCGAGTTTTAATCCCTTTTAGCTAAACAGTTTTAGTTATTTATATTCATACGCATCATTTTACTAAACTTATTAGCATAATCCTAATTGAGTAGATAACATGCTGAGCAAAATCCTAAGTTGTAGAACCTATTTTAAATCTGAGAAGTTCCATATCCTATCAAGAGACAGGTACTGTACAGCACATCATGTTTTCTCATTCGATTCATTTGAAGGTTTAAAATCATTTGGAGAAATTTGACAGTTTAGTATAACCTGATGTGCTGGCGACTGTACATTTGTTTGTAGGGATTTATGTTATTAGTTGCAAGGAAAAATATTTTAAATATTTAATAAACCAATGAAAATCCATTAAAAACAGAAATAAACTGATACAAAATTTTAAACCTCCTAAACTTAATATGACATAAATCACTGCTGCTAAAATAAACATTAAAATCCTCCCAAAATCAGAACCTTACAAAACGAATAATGTCTCTGTATTTTATTATAATTGGCCACTTCTTGCTAACCAGTGCCTACTTCCAGAGCATTCATTTCAGAACTGAAATTTACAAAGAAATAACCGGGCCAAGCATTCAAATTAAGTGAGGAAAAACTTTATTACGAATCTCGTCATAGCTAGCGAAGTGGCCACGGTTTTACCCGGCACGAGCTACACGCTCCAGCGACACGTGTCTTGCGCCAACGACTGTGGAGAAAATAAATGAAAGAATTTGTTTAGAACCTGCCACGAGTCTCCGCGGCGGGACTTAAACAAGTGACACGCACGCGTTTCGCTTAACGCAAGTCGCATCGCTCGAGGCCGTGAATCGGGCCTTAAGCAGAAATTCCACCGACCTCCGGACTACTGAATAGTAGGAATCTCCATGAATTTATAGTGCCACAGGCAACTTCAGGAAGGAACACTGCCTCGGATTCTTAGTCCACAAAAAGAAATATAAACTGAAAATAATAAAATGTCAGCACCTCGGAACATAAAACCTCACCTTGTTTTCGTGTCCCGAGGATAGTAAGCTATTTCTATTTTTTATTGTTGTTTTGAGAAATATAAAGTCTCCTTTGGGCTTGTAAATTACGTTGAAATAAAACGGAAACAATGTTTCATGACGATGCCGCTGCAGCGAAACTATTTTTCATAACGTGACTATGTATTATGAATGACATTCATGTTTATATGAGAGTGTACGGTTTCCTACCATTCGGGAAAAAGCAGAAAAAGACACACCATACAATACAACCATTTTCGTAAACGTCTCGTTAGAATAAATTGCATGCCATAAGGCTCATTAAACAGTGAGAATATCTTTTGCCTCAATTTTTTATTTACTTTTATTTTTATTCAAAAGGAACAACAAACAGCTACAATATAAAACATAGAAACAAGAAATACACAAAACTTATAGACAATATTGCAGCCCACAACGCTGTTCACAGATTAACAATAGGATACAATGCAGTGAAAATAATCGCTAGGGTTACAAATAGAAGATTTAATATTATTCTAACTTATATAACAACTATCGTGTTTGAGATATAGATGTATTTGTATATAATAAACATGAAATAATGATGAAATGTTTTGAAGTGTGTCACAGCCAATAGTGTCACCACAATTTATATCTTTTCTTTATTTTGTATATTGGCACCTTGTAGCTGTTTCCTAAGATTCATGTAATTAGAGTCTGGCCACTGGGAATTTGAAAATCTATAGACGGCAACACCGTCTGTACTACGAAAAAAGATTTTGATACTTTAGCCTGAATATAGGAGAAGCGAATGTATAAGGAGATCTCTGAAACTACTCAAAGACAGTATAAAAATAATAATAGATCATTAAATTTTTTGAATGATACACATAATATTTTTTTTTAAATTTTATGTTGTTATTTAATTATTTACCTTAAAAAATACATTTTAGAATTATTACTATGGTACACCTATGCCTAACTCTTCGGAAAATACAGGCGTGATGTTATGTAAATGTTAAAATAGATTTTTAAATATTTATTAAAAAATATTTAACAAAACATTTAAAAATATAAAAAAATTGTGATCTGTTGGTGTCGGGAGCAGAGTCCAAGCTACCGGTGATTAGGGATCCAGAGAAAGGAACCTCCTCACAATACGAGCCGTATCGAGGAGTACTGCCTTCTGAATCTGGCCCTTAATCCAACCGTCTAACGAGAGCCTCGAGAGATATAGGTCGAGGCTTACGGCCATCACGCCATTGGCAGTTACGACAATCGGCATAATGACAGCCAAGCTCACGTTCTACATGTCAACAACCTCATGTGCTAAGTCGAGATATTTTATTTGTTTTTTTCTTTCTCAGCTTTCACGACGTTCTCGTCATGTGGAATGGTGACATTGACTATCATTGCGCGGCGCGCCAGTCGATCTATCACCAATATAACAGGCTTATTGACGACAATAGTCCTGTCAGTAATGTTAAACCGATCCCAGTACAACATGACATGGTAATTTTCGAGAACTGGGTCGGGAGGTCGGTAAGTTTATATTTCAAAGCAAGTTGCTGGTGAATAATCCTGGCCACCTGGTTATGCCTGTGCAACTATTCGCCGTTAGCCAGACGCAAACAACCACTAGTTTTATTTTATATTTATAAATGAAACCACATCGAACACATTCATTCATCGGAATCTTAATCTAAATATTCTATGTCTTCTTCCTTTAGCTTAAACTTGAGGATTTGGTTTTAATTCTTCGATTATTCCACCTGGAATTTCCAAATAATAAGTACTTGTTATGAATTTACTGCCTATAGTAGCTTCACAGTGAGTGATTACCGCATAACCATAAATTTTGTTGTTTTGCTTCATTATGTTGTAATTTGACACGATCTTCTTGTTAACAACATGAACAGGCGTATGAGTATTCGCAAAAATGTTCTTAGACGTATAAATAATCTAATAGGTAAACATCAAGTGGCAAAATATCAAAATCATTAGATTTACGTACACGTCAACTTAGCGACATCTTGTTAACATTGTCGTTTTTGGCTAGGGACGACAGCGTGCTGTTCCTTCACAGCTTTGAATTTACGTATCATGATAAATGGCTGTTTGTGTATGTGAGTTTAAATGTTTGTAAACGCACCCACGATACAGGAGAAGTTCCTAGTGTGGGGCAACGTTTTTTTAAAAAAAAAAAAAAAAATATATATATATATAATAACTACCGCACATTAATTTTTATAGGTTTAACTATTCATCTAATTTATTTTGGAAAGAACAACGTAAAGCGTAAGCAATCTGACAGCTCAAGTATCGCGAAAGTGATAGATGCAAAAGTATACAATGTATAAAACAATTTGGGGTTGCCCATTTATTCCATTGCAGAGTTAGCCTGGCCAGACTCTAGTTATTATTTAATAGTGCTTTTTAGGGTTCCGTACCCAACGGGTAAAACGGGAACCCTATTACTAAGGCTCCGCCGTCTGTCTGTCTGTCTGTCCGTCTGTCACCAGGCTGTATCTCATGATCCGTGATAGCTAGACAGTTGAAATTTTCACAGATGATGTATTTCTGTTGCCGCTATAGCAACGAATACTAAACACCAGAATAACATAAATATTTTAGGGGGCTCCCATACAACGAACGTGATTTTTTTGCTCGTTTTTGCTCGATATTGATTACGGTAACAGGTAGACACTTGAAATATTCACAGAATATTTAGATATATATTCACTTTAAAAATCAATAATTGAATTAAAATACTAGTAAAACAAATATTTAAGGGGGGCTCCCATACAACAAACTTGATTTTTTTTGCCGTTTTTATAGATAATGGTATGGAACCCTTCGTGCGCGAGTCCGACTCGCACTTGGCCGGTTTTTTATTCATGTTGTGCAATGTCTTTTTGTGTGCACCGAATAAACGAACCTGCTATCAAACTCATATTTAGAGCATTGTAACTACATAACCTTAGAACGACAATCGCCTGAACAGTATAGCCAATGCATACACCACAACATGTCACTGTGTGTCCGTAGGTGTGTCCATGGCATCACAGCGGGCCCTATCAGAATCCCGCGCTGCAGTATAATTTTTTAAATATCGCAGAATTATGCTGAGATAGCAGCCTTTTTGGCATCGCACAAGTCTTGATTGTTTTTTTCTTTTGTATATTGTTAGTTTTAAATACTATTTTTTTTGTATTTCTATGTGTCCCAAATAAAATATTTTCCTTTCTTTCTGTCTTAACACGGGTAAAAATCTCTCTCCAATTAAAGTGGTATTAATCAACATTGCAATTGCGCACAAAATTAAATTAACCCAATAGTGTCATCTCACTGAAGAGTAGGTATTAAAACGAATTACCGGTAATACTGAGAGACGGCCGGTATTAGGGTATTTATGCCGATCAGTCGGGCTTGTTGCTACTCGATCGGAATATTGGCATCACAATAATTATGCAGCCATGCCACCATTTTACCTCCTTCTGCGAAGCAGTAATGCTTGCGAAGGAGGAGGCGGAACGCGTGAGGGAGAGGCAGGGTTCACGCCCTCACGCCCCTAGTCGCCGCAGGAGACGCCCTGGGCGTCGGGAGTCGCAAGCCGATTTCCGGCCACCGTAGGCGCGGGCCTGCGGACGATGGGTAGCTCGCCGTCCGATAAGGACCAGGCCCGGGTCGACGGCGCGTTGTGTTCCATGCGCGCCTCAAAGAGACGTCAGCATGAATTGACGGGGTCCATTAGGGCTAATGCCTGCCAGGGTTGCGAGTTTGTCCGAAAGGGATTTCGTGGCCCTGGCACACAGGCAAATGAAGGAACATGGGTGGGTTTTAGTCAGTGGGAATCTGACACGCCCTCCCGCTCCGCCCAGAGCGGGACAAGTTGTTTGATAACTTCCCACCCAAAAAAAAAAAAAATGCCACCATTTTACAGCTGGCAGATAATTGATGCAGTCACATTTCTTGATGTTCGTATCGGCGTTCTCGAAGAAATGGAACTTTCTTTTAAAAATATATTTTTTATTTGTGATTTTAGGAATTCTAATAAGATAATAGCCATGTTTGTTTCAAAATGTAGTAATCACAAAGTCTGGTCATGGTTTTTCTAGTATATTTTAATTTAAACACTTCGGAAGTATTCAAAATGTTTGTTGAGGAAGAGCATGAGTGCCAGTTTTGAAAGCTGAACAATTCATTATGTTATTGCAGTGTTAGAACACGAATTCCAGTAAAATCAGTAATATTGTTTATTAAGTTTAAACCCAACTTGAAAATGGCTTGACAATGTATCGCTACTTTCCAGATAAGATTAAAATGTTGTCAAAAAATCATACACTTTTTATTCAATCCGCAAACGAATCGAGTAACCGATAAACATTAACGAGAAAGCGTCGACGCTAACAAATCCGGGGGGAGCGCAAATGCGTGTACACCACCATAATATTTTATGAACAACAACGTTATATTTAGCAATAACGTCCCGTACGAGTTTTTCGTACGATTTTTTTGTCGCATCGCAAATTGAACACAATCGGATATCATTAGGGTTATTTATGTGTGTGCCGTGCCGCGGACGCAGTGGGGACGCAACGCGGACGTGACTTCAATTCTCAACGGCTGTTATCTCGGACACTTACTTTTTCCATTGATAGCCTTTTTTAGATTTTCCTCTCTTCCCTTTTTTCCGGCAGTTGTCCCTTGATGTATGGCGGTATTGAAAATAATTTGTCGGTAACGTGAGCCGGGTACGACTGATATAATGCGGACAATTATCGGCATTGTCCGCGGACCTAAACGATTGTGTCGCCCAATATTTTTTTCGAAAAGTGTTCGGCCATTTGCGATCACGTTTTCAATGTTCTTTCCATAAATTTGAGGACAACATTGTTTGTTGTAAAAATGATGAGAGAATATTGAAAATATTACAAAGGCACATGAATATTTATTTCTTTTTATTTATAATAGAATACTGATATTTTTATGTTATCCTAAATATACCGTTCGTTTCTTAGAAATTCAAACGCTATTATTATAATAATGTCTGTAAAGTAGCTACATCTCGAAAGATGATCTTAAATAAGATTAACAGGAGGCCGCGAGCTCTTCATAATTCTGCGTTCAAAAAGTCAATACTAGCTCATTGGGGATTCTTGCAACGTTCGATAAAATAGTATTACGGATACCAGCTTTCCCGTGTCGAACCACACTTAATGTTACCGAATCCTTTCGCGAAATAGTGTGCTATCAGTAGTAATAGTTTGTTTTATTTCGTATGGTTAATATTTATATTTAAGTATTGTTAACTTATGAATCTCTTTAATGCAACTTTCGGAGTATGTGCTCACGACTTCACATTATCGTGTGAGCTATCGCTCCTTCAGTGACTGATGTGAGCAATTGAGAAAGTTCCAGAATCCAAACAAATAAGTTTCCACTAAAAACATAATATTAAAAAAAATGTTTATGTCATCAACTTATGTAAATTACATTTTTATGTTTGGAGTCACCTTTTAAGCAAAGATTTGCTTGAATTAGGTGGTTCCGAACTTCCAGTTTTTATTGACTATACATGTGTGAGAGAATAAACAATAGATAATTTTGAAAGCATGCCAAAGGTTTTTAACAATATAAAATAAAAAACCAAAAAAACAAATAAATAAGGAATGCGCACAGTGTTATGTGTGTGTGGGTGTGAGTAAGTGTGAGGTAGCGGTGTGTGTGTTGTAGGGGTGTGAGTGTTGGTGTGGAAGGTGTGATTTGTGTACTTTTTGTATCAGTCAGCGACAAATTGTATATGATTATAATTATGTATTTTGGGAATTGTGTGGGAAATGTGATTGTGTGGAGCATAGCCTCGATTTCTTCGTAAATTTTGCTCTTCAACCATTCAGTGAGTGTATTTTTGCAATCGCGGTATTTTTAATAGGTATGTGGTGGGAATTCTGTTGAGAGAATTGTATGAGCGAGAAGATTGCTTTGTGTATTGTCTTGTAGCAAATGTAGTTTTATGACTGGGGTTTCTGGAGCTACTTTATTCTTACTCCTAGTTTGCATCCTGGGAGTGACGAAGGGAAGGGATTTATGCTTCTTCAGAGTTATCTCCAGGACATAGAGCTTTCTAACTGACAAGAGGTTCGAAGTTAAGAATAAGGTTTCGGTGGGGAATATTCGTGGTTTAAAGTAAATATCTATTAGTAAAGCTCTCTGCGTCCTCTCTAGTTCTAAAAACTTTGTTTTGGATGTTTCTTCCCAAATTAGCAAACAGTACGTAAATACGGATTGACCCAGAGACACGTAAATTTGTTGGATATTTTTTTTTGTAGCTAAATTGGTTCTACAAATCTCTTCGCCACATATGGCGAAGAGATTTGTAGAACCAATTTAATTTCCGAACTCTGTTCATTATGAGTTCTAGGTGAAAGTGCCTCGATAGCCTTTGGTCGAACATAACACCAATGTATTTAGTGCTACTTACTTTGCAGATTTTTAAACAAGAGCGGTTGGTGTAAGGGAAGTCAGAGCAGGTATGTATTTTAATCTGGAGATCTTGAGATGGCTAAGTACGATTGGCATTGGAGAAACAAATGTAGTTAGGCTTTGAAAAATTCAAAGTTAAAAGGTTACATTCGAGCCTCGTAGCTATTCTAGACAGGCCACGTTCGGCGGTGTGACCGACGTTGTCCCTTGTTTCTCCTGAGAAAACAATTGCTGTATCATCAACGTAGGAGAATATGTGAGCTGCGTCGATTCTCATGTTGCATAGAAACAACATAACATACATATCATCACGCCTGTATTCCCCGAAGGGTTAGGCAGAGGTGTAGGTACCTATAGTATACCCACATTTAGCCAGTTATGTTTATTTCCTATGTAATAGGGGGCGAGCCTACTGCCATCAACCAGCCACAAATCCAGGCCCCGGGTAGCTACTGAGAAATTCCAGATGGATTAACCCAATAACATTATACCCGAGCCGGGATTTGAACCCAGGACCTCATGCTCAGCAATAGCGCTTGCAACCATTAAATGACTAGACCAACGAAGCAGTCGCCACTAAAAAGAATCAAACAAAATCAATCCACGTAAATAACCTGAAACTAGCTCAAAACATGTCATATGACCTTCAAACAGCTACATGAACAGGTTGTTCATATAGCTGTTTGAAGGTCATTAAAACAAAAGTCAAATTAAATTCAAGTAACAAAGCAAAACAAATGAAGCTCCCTTAGTATCTGCGGATGTAATCAAATTATTGAGAACCGGTCAATTGCTTGAGACACAGAGTAAACAATGTGCCAGCCCTAACCGATCACAGACCCTTTTGTAACAACAACCCTGGCTCGAATGTTAAATTCCTTTCAACTCTGTACAAATATATGCAAGTACTAAGAACATTGCTTTTAGCCCAGTTTGTATAGCAATTCGTAGAAGCTTCAAATTGGGTAATTATTAAGAGAACTATAGTTAAATTCTTTGATATGTTAATGTATCTCTAAAATATCTATCTTTAACTTAAACTACCCATATTTGTATGTCTTACAAAACATAGCGCACTGTATTTACTTTTAAGATCTGTATTTTTTTTGTTACCTATGTTTTACAAATAATAAATGATTGATTGATTGATTGATTGAATGTCAAGATTCTTGGCATGGTATTAGTAGTTGAATAGTGTTATTTAAATAATTTGAGGAACTACAAATTGTTTTATTTTTTTTCTTTTTGGCTTCGCACGGTTTGTGCATCTAGTGTATAAAATTGTAAATGTAAAATTAGGTAACAAGTAAAAATTATGAAATGAACTCCATTCAATGCATGATAGAGATGATAGATGATATCCTGCCCCGTTCCCCTTGAGTTTCAGTAAAGATGTAGCACTTTACTGAAACCTCGCGCGGACTTCTTGAGAGAACTTAAAGTGATGTTGCTCTGTTTTGTTTCATTTGCCTACACTAATGCAGGTTCACGAACACTTAATGTTTAATAATCCACGACTATTATACATTAATATTCGGCTAAACACAAATTTTAGAAAATAAAACAAAACTGCTAACATGACGCTTCACTTTCCCGCCAAGAAGTCCTACAAATTGTTGTTGCACAAATACCTCGAAAACAGCAATTCTGAATCATATTTACAAAAAAAACACAGATTATATATTATTATATAGGCAACACGAATTCAGTACGAGTAATTTATACTTATTAGTAAGTAAGTATATTTGTCACAAAAGATAATTAACTCGATTAGCCGAGTCGAGTAGTTGTTTAGTCGATTTTCATAAGACGTTAACCGGAAAATACCATTCGCTCATTACAAATTAACTTATACATCTCACAGTACCAAGGAATCGCTTAAATATACCAGGATATCATAAACTAAACGAGCCCGAAACTAAGCAAAACCGCAAACCACCAACTTACGAGTAACTTTCATAATCTCTTCCTCACAACACATCTCACCCCACAGAATAAAAGCTTGATTGAAACCAAATCCCCTAAAACCAAGAGAATATGTGACAGTTAATGTACGGCGCAGACACCCGACTTAACGTGGAATTCATCAACAATCCGCCGATTAATAAAGGTGATCTTTTAACCGTGATTTTCATCAATCTTGAAGCATTAACATGGTGTCTAGATAGTCTCGCCAGCACTATCCCTGGTGACCTGAACAAATGCAGGTGGCGCCTAATTACGAACGGGGGGGAAGGAGACGGTGATATAGACTGTAGAGTGTTAGAAAAGGAGGTGGAGCATGGAAGAGTCAATCCGTCACTGTCGTATTGGGTAATCTTGTAAAGCTAGTGATAAATCCGAGTGAGGCATCGAATCTACCGTGATTTTTGCGTTTGCTATAATTAAAGAGGGGTTGACATACGCCACGTAGCTGCACGGTAATATGTTTAGCGTTGCCGACCGACCGTCTGAGTTTTGTTGTACTTCAGCAGGCTAATTGCATAACACACTATCAGTAGGAATCGGTTTTAATTTGACAGTTTAACAACATTCATTGCGTCTTTTACATTGTTGAGCAGACAATTTTGTCTAACATATGAAGCAATGTTTTAGCAATATACTTCAAAATCATTCCGATTCCGATTCAAACTGTGTTACGCAATTAGGGTGCTGTTGTAATATATGTCAATTTAATTTACGGTTGACACTTATCATAATAATCGCAATACAATCGCCAGGAAAAACAAAATTAAACTATAGATTTTTACAGTTTTTCCTGGCGATTGTATTTTGTGTGTCAAATGTTCAACAACCTGTTAGTGTTTGGTTTTTCATGTAAATATTGAATAATAAGTTTAGTATCGGGCGCAGAAAGATGGTTTTTTAAAAAGAAGTAACCGAGAAGGAATATCCTTAAATATTTGATGGATTTACATAACCTTTATGTGAACAACTTCAGTAACAATAGTAACACCATACCTAATTGTTATTTTAGAATGATATAAAATTGTTCTGCTTTTACGTTACCCCATTGATTTTTACACTTCACTATTAGCGAAGCAAGCTAAATGAATGTTTATACTCGTAGAAGAATGCCTTATAGGACCTAATTTAAGCAGAAAATGCACCCATTTTCGGCAAAGTATAGAATCGGCTTTAGCACGATCAATTAGCGTATAACTGGTATAGTGGATTGCCAATATTGGGCTCGGTAATTTAAGCCTGTGTCACAAAGGTGGATGGAAAGGCATCCGTGTAAATCGACGCTACTGTCTAGATTAGGCCTTTGAATGTAGATCGCTTATGGCGTATTGAATTTCGAAGCGTTCAATCAGCTCCTGGCAATAGTTGTTTGTTTTGGAAGTACAGCTGTAGGCCGCAGGTCAGCGGTAACTTTTTGAGTTTCAATAGACTCACACTCATGGCTTTTGTTTACGCCTGTAAACAAAAGCCATGAGTGTGAGTCTATTGAAACTCTGGGATTTTGGAATTTGTGAAAGACGTCGGTCAATCAGAAAGATGAAGCTATAGTTACCCATTTTAAAGCGTAGTGTTCCTATGGATAAGAACGGGCTAGAAATTCCATGGATACTCTTTTCAACAGACTTCAAAAAAGGAGAAGGTTCTATGTTCGTCTGTATGTTTTTTTAATGTATGTTCGTCAATTGTGGACCGATTTTGGAAATTATTTTTATAACGGAATCTGGTGGTCCGATAATTTTTTTATTAACTTTGCTTGGGTAGTTTTTGAGTTAGCTTCAATAATACATATGTTTCCCACTGAGTCTGTGTGGATATAATAAATTCCTATCACTCTTATTTACATAGCAGGTAGTGTTAATCAAACTTGTATGGCGTAGGTACCACAACTAAAAAGTGAAAAACAAAACTTTTTCCAAAAAAAAACACTTGACTTCAAAAAAACACTACGAAGTGAAAAATAACTTTAATTTCGGAAGTCGGTGGATAAAACGAAAATACAAAAACTTATTTTCGTCGTTTCAGGTCGTAGGTACTTATGTTCGATTACGATACGGTATATAAAGTGTTTTTTTTTTTGAAGTCGGTTGTTTTTTTTGTAAAAAGTTTTTATTAAATTATATTAATACAAAATATTATTAGAATAAGAGGCCAGTTTATAGTAATTTTGTAACCACTGAAGGTACGGCCTACACTACACAATTCAAATCACCAAGCTGCTTTTGAAAATGTTATAGCAAATCATTTTCATAATACTTTTTTAGATATGGGTTTCGAATCCAAAGGGCTTAGAAAAAGTGGTATTCTATCAGCGGTAACGATGATAGTCAAAAATGAAATAAAATGAATGAATGTTCAATGAAATGAAATAATTTTTTTTTAAATGAAGTTTTTATTTGTAAGAATACAGATTTGTAGAAGTACATTACAGATGGTCGGGTTTTCTAACAGTTTCTAAAAAAAAAAGCGCTAAAACTAGCATGCAAAATAATTGATTAAGGGGGATGCGCTAAGGTAGCCCGCGAAATTATTTTTTTTTTTTACGTTTTTTGCAATTTGCAGGTCAGTAACAGGTTCAAGTATGTTGACCTAAATATGATTCGCAGCCATAACAAATATGGCTTTACAGAATTATAATCATTACTCGTGGAATCGGCAATACAACTCTCTTCGAAAAATCCTATTGAATGACTAATTCTGAAATAGGTTGGTTAATCTTGGTTGGGTGGGACTGCCTCGTTCGTCTAGTGGTCGCACGCGCTGCTGCCGGGCATGAGGTCCAGGGTTCGATTCCCAGGTCGGGCAAAATGTTATTGGGTTTTCCACCAGGAATTTCTCAGTAGCGGAGTCTGGATTTGTGCCCGGTTGATAGCAATAGGCTCGCCTCCTATGACATGGGACTTAAACATAACTGGCGAAATGTGGGTGTGACTTTATGTACACCTCTGCCTAACCCTTCGGGGATTACAGGCGTGATGTTACGTTATGTATGTGTGTGTTCAAAATTGGTTGGGCAGCCTTGTTATAACGGAACCAATCGCCAAGTTTTCCGGTTATTTTATCGTTCAGGATATGTCTATCATTGCGTGTATCCGGGTCTATAACCTGTCTGCGATATTTATCAACAAAAACATTTCCTATTTTATGTGAAACATTTATAGGTGTACGTAAAACCGATTGCTGGTGGGGCGACGTATGCCGCGTGGCGATTCGTCGCTACTATTCAGTCTATATGTAGTAGTAGCAGATGTTTCACATCTGCCAGGCGTTCCGTGACGGCAATTTTTTTTTTTTTTGCTATTCTCTTACATAGTCAGATCGTATTATATATAGGCAAGAAGGAGAGGGGAAGAGAGAGGATATTGTGGCTAAGTTATAACATCCGCACGGGTCGATCGATCAGGTTAAGCTACGCTTGCCGCGGTTGGTCCGTGGATGGGTGACCATCTTTTCATACCAAGATTCCTCCGTGCCTCGAAAAGCACATTAAGCCGTTGGCCCCGGCTGTCATTTGTAGATCTTTGACAGTTTTTACGGGTCGTCAAAGCCCGAAAGTCTGACAACCAGTCTTACCAAGGGGTATCGTATTACCCAGTAACTGGGTTGTGGAGGTCAGATAGGCAGTCACTCCATGTAAAATACTGGTATTCAGCTGCATCCGGTTAGACTGGAAGCCAACCCCAACATAGTTGGGGAAAGGCTAAGCAGATGTTGATGATGATGATTTAGGCAAGAAAAAATGTGTTGGACATTTAGAAAAGTGTTACATTATAAACTAGACAATTTATTGTAGAGATTTTAGAGCAGTGGTGGCCCAATGGTAATGTTCCCGACTAAGAGCCGACCAACTCGCCAGAAGGAGGTCTAGCATGGCACCTGTGGGACCTGAACCCATCGCGCTGTGCAGGGCCTGCATGGAGGACGACGAGACAGCAGCTCATGTGCTGTTAAACTGCCCGGTGGTCGCCGCATACAGGGCAAATTACTTCGGTAACCCAGGTATCCTACGTGAGATTGTCAGTAACACCAAGGCGTTGCTGGCCTTGCTTGAGGAGCTGGGGTGGATCGAATAACCGATTTTAAAAGAAAAAAAGAAAGAAAAATTATTTATTCTGCACAAACAAAACGCACAGTACAACAAAATAAGTCAAAAAAAAAAAAACATAATAAGTAGCCAAAAGCCTCGCATCCAATACTTTAAGCATTCTGACAATCTTGTCCATTAACCCACCCGTACGCAAAATACGCGCATTGACGTGGAGTTGCGGACACCAGCCCGTATTACCTATATTGTCCGTGACTTATGAATTGTAGGTCATTATGTTCAAACCCAGGCAGGCGTTTTACTTTGTGTAAATTATTTTATCACCACTGCTCTCAAAACAATGAAACCGGCATGTCCTAGAAGTAGAACTAAAAAAAACCGGCCAAGTGCGAGTCGGACTCGCGCACGAAGGGTTTCGTACCATTCATTATCTATAAAAATGGCAAAAAAATCACGTTTGTTATATGGGAGCCCCGCTTACATATTTGTTTTATTTTAGTTTAATTATTAATTTTTAAAGTGAATTTATAACTAAATATTCTGTGAACATTTCAAGCGTCTACCTGTTGCCGTTATCAATATCGAGCAAAAACGAGCAAAACAAAAATCACGTTTGTTGTATGGAAAAAAAACAGAATAAAATTAATATTTAAGGGGGCTCCCTTAAATATTAATTTTATTCTGTTTTTTTAGTATTTGTTGTTATAGCGGCAACAGAAATACATCATCTGTGAAAATTTAAACTGTCTAACTATCACGGTTCATGAGATACAGCCTGGTGACGGACGGACAGACAGACAGACAGACGGCGGAGCCTTAGTAATAGGGTTCCCGTTTTACCCTTTGGGTACGGAACCCTAAAAAAGAAAACGTGACATCTAACAACCCGCACTGGGCCCACGTGGTGGGTTATGGCCAACTACCTCTCACAGAGAGGAGGACTGTCTCCACACTGTGAGAACATTAGGTATAGGCTAATTATGTATTTATTTTAAAACGAAAGCTTACCAAATTAGACCATACTTTTCGCAGATTCGCTTTACAATTTTATTAACTACGAATTCATTAACTGAATTCCTGATGATCAAAGTTGGTAGTTTTTAAACTTTTTCGTTTTATAATTCAGTGCAGAGTTCGTAGTTGCAGCGGTTCGCGAATACAACTTTTAAAAACATAATTATCGTTTGGCGATGTTAGCTTGTACGTAAACAAGTACTACTACGTATAAATTACAGATAATATGGAGGGGTGGCTCTTTATCAGTCTTTTTTATCAAACTCACCACACACATATAAACCACACACACTACATATTTCAAAATAAACCATTTACAGGCACTTTTCAATCAAGGAGCATATCAGTCAGAAAGTTAAAGCCCATTCCAAAGCCTAGTAGATTCTTATTGAGAACAACGGGTAAGAAACACTCCCCTTTACATCAAAATGTTATGTCCTATCTGCAAGAATCTTTTCCTTTTTGTGAAAAACCACCACGAATCACCACAATCGCTCATTATGTAGTAGTGATCTTAGACTACTACGAGTATACTCCATTTGAAATAAGATTAGAAACTTAAATTAACTTTTTTACAGTCCTTCCAACCGATTTTGACTTCTATTCCGTAGGCACATACATGAATGGCATTAAAAGCAAAAACATGGTTGCAATACCAACTGTTTATTACAGATGCCATGTCTTGCCACCAACGTAATAGAAGTCAAAATCGGTTATAGGTCCAGCAACTGTGTAACATACTCGGAAAAAACTAATGTTGCTTTACCCTAAGTCAGCATTTTTGGGTATATGATTTAATAACATAACATCATGGCTTGTTTCCCCAAAGGGTTAGGCAGAGGTGTATCTGTAGTACACCCACATTTCGCCAGTTATGTTAAGTCCCATGTAATATGGGGCGAGCCTATTGCCATCAACCGGGCACAAATCCAGACTACGGAATGCTATGATTTAAATAAAAGAGTACAATTTTCATATCAGAGCCAAAGACATAAAGTTGCTACGGTATAGCATTCGTTGTGGCTACCACGCAGATAATTGCTACACTTGTGTTAAAATGGAGCTTGGTTTTATAATTTACTCGTCTCGAATCCGTTAAAAGAACCGAAGTTAGCGACATAGCTTGCAAAAAAACAAGCAGAAGTGGCAGTGAGCTGGCTAGGTTTGTCGAAGGACCGATGGCCAGTGGAGCAGACGAGTCCTGGAGTGGAGACCGCGTATCGGCAAGCTTAGTGTGGGACGCCCCCCCAACTAGATGGACCGACGACCTTGTGGCGGCATCTTTATCGCCACATGCGAACTACGCATGACACTGACGTCACGCAAAATCCTGCATCGCGCAAGCAGAGTTTACCGCACAACTAGCATATACACAACATCCCGACATCAACCATCGGGCAGCTACCCACCAGACACAACACCCGTCTGGTCGGAGGATCCTCCCTTTTCTCTAGAGGATGGGTGAACTTTACCTTCCCTCTAGAACTTTATAAAGGTGGCTGGGACAGCGGGAAGTGGAAGGCGGAGGACAGGGTCTTGTGACGCAGCCTGAGAGAGCCCTATATCCAGCAGTGTATTGCGATAGGCTGAGTTAATTGGGGCTGATTGGTGTCTGTTGATTGCCTAAGCTTTGTCAGTAGGATGGTACAACTTTTTAGTTTTAAAACATTAAATACCGTAGGAAATTAGGTTACGGGCGTGAATTAAAAAGCGGTACTTTGAATTTAAATAACGTTCATTATACACCGTGGCATTTTAATCGTCTTACAACGGCAGCCCACTTCATGTATCCAATGACTACTAATCATTCATTAATGTAAAAAAAAAAATGTGTACATTTGATTAATTTGGTAAGTTTTCTTAAATATTATTCATTATGAAGAAAAAAATTTATGACGCATGACGTAGTTTGAAACACCCTGTTATGAGTGCGGAGCGAGCCTTTTGAAAGCCCTTGGTACGCACCGCGCTACCGCTCGGACCGCGCTCGTAAGAGGGTGTTTCAAACTACGTCATGCGTCTTTTTTTTATTATTCAAATGTTAATAAAAAAAAAATACTTTCATGAATGATTTATATTCATTGAATACATGAAGTGGGCTGCTGTTGCAAGACTATTAAAATGCCACGGTGTATTTGACGTTTCGCAGGGAAAGATATATGTCTGTCTTCTATCGCAGTAAATAAAAAAAGGAATCAACTGAGAGCAGTTGTCGCTTTTATATTAAACATTGAGTGACTGTCTTTCCATTATCAGGAAGTTCATTATCAATTCGCATTTACCGCATTGGGTTACTCTGTAATGGTAGATGTAAGAAGAAGAATAAATAAATAAATAAATTCATTTTTGTATATTTGTGTATTTTTGGACAGGTTATGGACATATTTAATTAATTTTTTTTTTTTTTTTGTTGGCTAGGTGGAAAATCCTCATGGATGTCCTTCGCCCTGGGGTGGGGAGGGGGGGGGGGGGTTCTGTCAGACTCTTACTGAAAAAAACCTCCCCGGTGTTCCCTACCCACACTTGCACCGGGGATCTTGGGAGCTAGTATTACTTCCGTGATCCCCGGCTAGTGCCGGCCCGCCTCTGCGGGCCACCTCAAGTCTGCAGGGGGGGTGAGTTGTTAGACCCCCCCCGCGACGTCTGAAAGGGGCGCGCGTGGAACACTACGCGCCGCCACCTTCGGTCCAGTGTGATAGGGGGCGGCGGATATCCCCGAGTCCGCCATCCCTGGACCCATTTAGGGGGGCCGGAAGAGGGCATTATCTGCCCTCTGCCGACGCCCGGTGCGCCTAGAATAGAATAGAATAGAATAGAATACTCTTTATTATGTACACCATAAAAGTTACAGATATAAATGTTGAAATTTTACACAGGGTGACACAATGGGCGGTCTTATCGCTAAAAGCGATCTTTTACAGACAACCTTTGGATGGATTAAAAAGAGAAGGAGAGACAATACTGCGGGCCGGGTGAGTGGACGAGATACTACTGTCGCACTAAGCCAACCACCTGTTCATAATCCAATAACACAATGTAGATTATTAATATGCAGAACTATGCTTGAACCTAATAATAATGCTAAAATTGTGGCGAACATTTTTGAGAGAACTGCTATCACCTGACTTACAATCACGCTTGTATTCTCCGAAGAGATGAAACTACAGTACACCCTCATTCCACCAGTTATGTTTAAGTCCTATGTTTTAGAGGGCGAGCCAACTGCCATCTATCGAGCATAAATCCAGACTCCGGGCTACTACTGATAAATTCCAGATGGAAAAACCCAATAAAACTTTGTCCGACCCGGAAATCGAAGTCAGGAGCTCATGCTCGAGAAAAGCGCCTGGGATCTCTAGACCAACGAGGCAGTTCGACTTACAAGCATTCAAAACGATTTCAAATAACTGTTAAGGCTGTGGATTCTAAAATTTGACAGCGTCGCAAATAGCTCTCAAATATTTCGTTTGTTGCCCGTGGTACTACCAGTATTACTACCAGTAGTACCACGGGTAAAAAAAACACGTAGAACTACCAAGCGATCTAGTAGTACCAAGGGAAGTTTTTTTTTACCCGTGTTACAACTTTTACACTCTTATCGACATTAATTCATAGCCCTCATTCACACCATATTATAAAGTGCTCTGTGTTCACATCTGTCCCTTTGACACTTCTCACTTTGACTTTTGCTATTTAGAAACACCGGTGTGAAGGCTCAGAGTGAAGGTGGATCAACCGCGAACATTTTTAATAATAAGTCCTATTCAACTAATTGAATTAATTTAATTGTTTTACTTCGACTTCTATGATATTATATTAAGTAAAACATACTATATATATTTATTATTAAAAATGTTCGCGGTTGATCCACCTTCACTCTGAGCCTTCACACCGGTGTTTCTAAATAGCAAAAGTCAAAGTGAGAAGTGTCAAAGGGACAGGTGTGAACACAGAGCACTTTCTAAATGGTGTGAATGACGGCTATGCATTAATGTCGGTAAGAGTATAACAGTTGTAACACGGGTAAAAAAAACTTCCCGTGGTACTATTGGACCGCTTGGTAGTTCTAAGGGTTTTTTCTTTACCCGTGGTACTACTGGTAGTGGGTTGTGGGCAACAAACGAAATATTTCGGTGTTTTGATTACATAGCAAACATAATCAGACTATAATGGTGCTACTGCTGGGACTCAGGCCTCCTTTCTGTGAGAGGGAATGGGCCGTAATCCACAACGCGGGCCCATTGCTGGTTGGTGAATGTCTCATGTCTTTGAATTTTTGGTTCTAGGACATGGCGGTTTCCTCACTATGTTTTCCTTCATCGTTTTGAGAGCAATAGTGATGAAATAATTTACACAAAGTACCTACTTGGGTTCCAGCCTACGACCTACAATTCCGTAAGACCGGTCCTTTACCACTGGTACACCTCTGCTCTACCACTTTTCTGCTGTTTTGATTAATTAATCGATTTTACATAAGCGCCAATTGCAATGAAACTGAACGCGATCAGCACAGCTAAACTGCGTTCAGGAGCTGTTGGTGTCAATATTCCACAACAGTGAAGACACTGATAGCTCTTGAACGCGGTTCAGTTTCATTGGTAAAATCAATCCTTCAAAAAATTATGAAATATCGCTCTGTGTTGCACTAAAATGTTTTTTATTTCACAAAATATTAAAGAAATCAGCAGTATACTCAAATTCACCGGCTGATATTAAGATGATGTTAAAGTAAAGATGATCTATAATTTATCAGCTTCCAGCTACTTCATTGGAAGTCAACCCTTAGAAGAAACGCCGTATATCATTTCATTAAAAAAAATGAGTAAACCGTGAGACATCAAAGCCGTGTCTAAATAAAGAGTAACTTTGATCTTCTGGTTCGATTTTATTTATGATTTTTTTCGCAGTTCGTAAAAGAAAATATTTGTCTATGCTATCTAATCTTGCGTTAAGTCATCAAAGTGTTTAACGAGGAGTTAAATTTTGAAAGCTCGAGTCGAAATTGAACTGCAAGATTAAGCTACGTCTCTCGAGGTTAATATGTTGGTAGCTGACCTTTTTACACCTATAATAATTCAGACCAAGGTCTGAATTGAATTAGAAATAAGTTATCGTCAAGACGATAACTTATTTCTAATTCAATTTCTTTGGTAAAAATAATAAAATTATATCCTATCTAAAACTATTCACAAATTAAAATATGGCGTCGAAAAATTCATCCACATCACTGTCGACTGGTAATGTACCCAAGAGACTGGCGGCATTTCAAAACGGCTAATTGACACTTCCCGTGACCCAAGGGCTGGCTTTTACTTTGGCCAGAGGCTAAGCATTGCCATACAACGTGGCAATGCCGCCAGTCTCTTGGGTACATTACCAGTCGACAGTGATGTGGATAAATTTTTCGACGCCATATTTTAATTTGTGAATAGTTTTAGATAGGATATAATTTTATTATTTTTATTAATGAATTAAGTAGGTTATTGACATATTATTTTATAAATAATTAACTTATAAATGTTTGAAAAAAATTTCTTTGGTAATAATTGTATGGATTGTCAAATCGTTTTTGAGACATCAAAGAGAAATGGCTGCACTAAAATAATCTGCCTGATAAGTTAACCGAAACATATACGGATCTTGTGAAACAGGTCGCAAATTTGTAATATTTCTGTAAAATTAATAAAAATATAAGTAAAGTATGCTTACGAATCGCATGGTGTATTTCAATATTTACAAACCGTTGGTGTTACAAAGGCATGAAGCGGATGATTGCAGCTCTTTTTTCCATTTAAATGATAAATGCGTGGGAAACATACGTCACATAAATTTATTTTGAACATAATTTTGCAATTTATTGTTGAATAATTGTACTTTTTTATGAATTTAGTTATCGCAGCGATATATCCTTACTAATAATAGAAATGCGTGGGTAAGTGATCTAATAATATCTAAAAGGTCAAGCTGAATTTTGTCCACTTTAGTTGGACAAAATTCAGCTTGACCTTTTAGATATACTATATATACTAAGGTTTCTCATCCAAAAAAGGCACGAGCTAAGATTTCTTGATATTATTTTAAAACAAAATTGTAAGTATGAAACTGGTTTTAGGACCCTTCCTGGCATACGATTTATTTTTTGTCTCCCCGCACACCAAGATCATTAATCATACTTAACACTATAGTTGCTTTTAACTTACTACTTAGATACTAAGTTTCTTAACGTAGCCAATATTACAGGGCAAATGAAAGCATACTAACCAAGATAGCTGAAATACCTTCAATAACAAACAATGCTTTGCAATACTCGGTGCAAACTCCAGATACGTATGTCCCTTTAGTAAGTACTAGCTAGTTGGCACTTGAGCAACTCTTGCAATAAATAATATTAGTTGAATGTGTCCAATTCAATAGTATTGTTGAAATACTTAAAGTTGCAGGTCGGTAAATCATTGCAAAGTTTGTTATTGTCTCACTTTAGCGAAGGTAACGTTGGAGTCTCGATTTCTGAGTTGTGTTTAAGTGTGAGTAAGTGTATTATTCAGTTAATATGTTTCTTGTAAGTTAAGCTACGCTTGCCGGGGTTTTTCCGTGGATGGATGACCATCTTTAAATACCGAGATTCCTCCGTGCCTCGGAAAGCACGTTAAGCTGTTGGTTCCGGCTGTCATTCGTGAATCTTTGACAGTCGTTAGGAGTCGTCAGAAGCCCGAAAGTCTGACAACTAGTCTCACCAAGGGGTATCGGATTGCTCAGTAACTGGGTTTTGGAGGTCAGATATGCAGTTGCTCCATGTAGAATACTGGTATTCAGCTGCATCCGGTTAGACAGGAAACTGACCCCAACATAGTTGGGAAAAGGCCAGGCAGATTGATTGGTTTTGATGTTTCTTGTAAGTGGGTTGTATGATTTAAAAGGCATTTTCAGTTTTGGTACAGATACGAAAAACAAGAAACATTTAGAGGTGGTAGCTATTTAATTAAACCTCAAATAGTCCCCATTTTATTTAATAAAAATATTATTGAGCTCTCTAGTATAATGAATGCGCCTCTTTTGTGAATCTCAAATAATTCTAACCTTACTCTAACTCATTTGGTTGGGGTGCCCTAGCTTTGTTACTGCGACCAACTGTGAGTTTTTTTTAGAGGTTCATTTAAAAAAGTGTACATGTTAGGGTGTGATTCAAGCAAACTCAGCAAGTCTAGTAACACAGGTATAATTTCGGAATTAGAACATGTGCACAGGTTTTAACAAGTAGAAAGTCACCCGCGACAAAAATATGTCGCGCGTTGTTGCAGTGCAAACGGAAAGGGATGTTCAAATTTGACGTCTTCGTTTGACAAGGCGCCGCGTTGCGTTTCGTCGACGCTTTCTTGACAATGACGGTTCTGGAACATCACGACGTTCCAGCTCCATTGCAAACAGAACATAATATATTTTTTTCTGAATGGTTTTTTTTTGATGAATGGCTTTTTTTTTGCTGAATGGTTTTTTTTTGCTGAATGGCTTTTTTTTGCTGTATGAATTGCTTTTTAATGTTCCTTGACCACGATCTCGCCTGATGGAAAGCAATGAATGAGGTCTATGATCGAACGAGCGTGCCCAAAAGAGAACTGTTCACTCTTGCTTTGAAGGCAGATGGGTTATATGTGGAAGGGAACACAGACGCTGATAGAAAAATTTAAGCTTTGGCTTTGCTAAAATCACCCTGTTTAAAGCATACTGCCAAACTTTTTACACGAGCAGCCTGTGGACCACATATACTCAGAGATCGCTCATTGCCTGCGAGTCCAATACAGTAATGGATTTAGGATGTTGTTGGGGCTACCGCGTTTCTGTATTGCTTCGAATATGTTTGCGGAAGCTAGGGTTGATGGCTTCCACGCCATCAGACGTAAAAGAACTGCTTCATTATTGAGCAGGTTACGCGGTAGTTCTAGCAGAATCTTGCAGGTTACTCGTATTGCGGAGAAATTCGATTCTCCAATTATGAAGGCGTTCGTCCGGGTTTTGATCGAATAACCTCTTAGTAGGATATTCGATCGAAACCCAAAATGAATCGTCCTAAATGTATTTTTCAATTTAAATTTTTGTCTATTTATGCTAAAGTTCTTACTAACATAGTGTATAAGTCAAATTGTTACTAACAAAGTGGTTTTAATTAAATGTCTGAAATAAAGAATTTTAATTTGAATTTGCGCATAATAAATGTGGAGGAGAAGCGTTGAGTACGACTGGTCGGGATATCAACCAAGTGCGAATAGTACCCTGCAGTAGGTCTGGTATTTCGGTAGTGAAAGGCCGATGGTGGGATCAGGTCGTGAAGCTCCTGCGCACACTCCGAAGTACAGTCTGTAGAAGCCAAGCTGTGAAGCCTGCCACAGCCACCAACGTCTCGTCGCCTTTATGCCTTTTTGCTCTGCATTCCTTAGAACCTTAGGATTGGTTAAATATTTCTCCTTTTAACCTTTCACAGTCCACATGAATATTATTATATTATGTAAATCCGGCACACAGATAAACCCTGTGAGGTTTTCGTTGTGCGGCTATAAAAAAAAATTGTAAAATAGGCTAAGTGTTTTAGAAATAAATAAATAAAAAAAAAAAAAAAAAATTACACCCATTTGAATAATGTCGTCCCTGAAAAATAAAAACAATATTTAATTGAATAGATCTAAACTAAACACAAATATCTCAAACTACCCTAAAACCAGAATCTCATCATCATCATTTCAGCCGAAAAACGTCCACTGCTGGACATACACTTCGCCCAAAGGGTAGGGGGGGATGCCATAATTGCCATGGTTGGCAGGCAGGTTGGCGATCGCAGTATTGTGTTAAAATGCATAGACAACTGTGGTGCCCATTCTCTGGTAAGTTCCTTGGTGGTGCTAATAGGGTGGTGCTATTCTTTACGTCCTGCACCACACAGACTCTCAGAATCAATTTATGGCATTTTCATGGGGTATGTGCTTTACTAATAAGCCTTTCAGGTCATCAATTTTACTGACACTAATTTAAACATCGTTTGTTGAGAAAAATATGTTTTTCCCGATATTGGTATTCTCTGTAGACCCGTAGTCAACAAGCGCGGCTAGTAACCTAAAAGGTAAGGTGATTATAAGTACTAATCTAGTACTCATCCCTAGCTCTGCTCATAAAATAATTATTCTCTCCAAAATTAAAAGTAACTGTTTTCGGATAGTTTATTTTACTTTTATTTATCCATTTGAGAGCTCCATTCCCTATCTCTGAAACTGTTTAGTAGATGACAAACTAGAAAGTATACGTCAGCTCTTAAATGCCGTTCTCAAACGTTCGGTTAAAAATAAATAACTTCAACATGTTCTACCTTACAATCTTCAATTTAAACAGACATACTGATGAATAAACTGCCAGACAAAGGAATCAAGCCTTCCAAATTAAGTTAATTTTGTTCAAGCAATGTTTTAATACATAGTCGTTAGGAACATTAAATACTGCAAATCTGATTACAGTCGAGACGCGAACCGTGCTAAAGACTCCGCGTACGTCTTCGTAGAAATGCTTCAAATATACGTAATTATCTCCTCAGGAGTTGCGTTTCAGAGAATCATTTTAATCTGAACGTTTTGAGCTTAAAGTAAATGTAGCTTAAGTGCCTTAGATATTCTATGAAAATGTTATATAGATTTGCCTACGACGTCACGCACAAGAGGGACACTAACTAGTGTGCGTCGCGCTGGAGATCCCCAGAGCCCTCTGCTCATATAAATGCGCTAAGAACATATTGCTGTCGTGTGGTTTGAGTTTGTAGGAATTAGAGGTCTGCGCTGATTTAATTTTCGTTGGCGATGGCGTGAGGCCTAAATTTTGACAGCGGTGGTGGCGTAACCGGCGTGAAATCGGCATCAGGACTTTTGATTTAGACTTCAGAGAAGAGAAAAGTAATTCAGATTCTTCCTACCTTTTATTTTCTGAAAAAAATAACGTTACATTAAAGGCTTGTACAGACAGGTGCGATATCGCAGGCGCGACGGACAGAGTGACCCTTTTCGCGGCCGTGATATCGCAGCAGTCTGAACGAGCCTTACTACATATTATTGGTTGACTATTGTGATTGTTTGATGATGCTAATAATAACGTAAGTACTGAATTTTCAGTTCAAAAACACAACACAAAAACAAAACATCTTCAGTTACGGATTTGAGGATACTTTAAAATTATTCCGTAATTGCGTAATTACGTAATTGCGTGGGTAATGGAAGCCCTAATCCTGAACTTAAATACAAAAAAAAAAATCGTAGCAATTTGTCAACTCGAGACAAGCACTTTGTGGATATTGCTTGTGGCTTGTGACCCATTGCTGTTAAATGTTATTAGGCGTTAACTTGCCAATGGAACAAACTTAAAAAGACACGCTGATTTCACGCCGGTCTTAAGACCGGTGCGGTAGCGCGGCGGCGGCGTTCTTCAAGATCCCCCACGGCAGTGGCGTGGTTCGGTGGCGCATACGGCTTGGCCTCGTGTTGTCTAACTGAATATGACCATCGTGAACCGCATCATCGTGCATTACCTTGCATCAGGGGAGGTAATAGTCAACCGTGAACCTATCAAATGACGTAGTTATAATAAACTAGCTTCTGCCTGCAAAATCGTCCACACATTGTAAAACATTTTTAAAAGAGTAACGGTGGCGTTTCTTGCCCATTCTTCTCCATATGGAACCTAACCTAAGTAACCTTTTGGGTACCTAGAATTTTTATTTTTTTGTAAATTTTGACGTTCAAAAGTGCCTTTTATGCTATTTGAAATAAATAATTTGAATTTGGCACGGGTAAAAGCAAGTACCTAATTAATAAAGTAGAAAAATCATAACAATGATTGCGACATTCAAACGAAAGATGGCTCAAATCCACACACACATACAAAAGACTCGGGTAATGATAATTAAAATAAACTTCGTTTGTTTTTTTGTCACTTCGCCTTAGATATGTCGCAGGCAGATTGTATGATTCGTCATTATACAAACGGCGCCGTTCGTTTACAAACGCTCGCAGTTATGCAAAATGCCTAAGACAAAATGTAAATTGCCTTGTATATGTATATATAATATGCCACAACTTTTGATGGACAAATCAAACGCCGTTTTTAAAATGCCGTTATTTTGTTATCCGGCACGTAATAACGCTAAAGTTTCCCAGAAATCTGGTGCTCGGAGGACTCCTGCGAAATATTATAGGTACAAAAACTGTCGAAATATTGTCGAAATTGTGATTGTGTTGTTGTTGTTGTGTGTGTTGTGTGATTGTGTTGTTGTGTGTGTGTGTGTGTCGAAACTTGCTTGCAACATAACGCACCTTCCACTAATACTAAATAGCCTGCCTAGTTGTGAGCGACTTGAAAGTAGCGCTCGCCGGCCACTGCCGCGGCACCACTCGCTTCGCTCGCTCGACTCACGCGCGGTTGGTCACAGTTCTATCCTTTTTTTTTTCACAGGGTGGAAAATCCTCATGGATGTCCTCCACCCTGGGGCCGGCGTAGGGGTCTGTCAGAAAACCAGTCTAAAAACCACCCCAGTATTCCCTTCCCACACTTGCGCCGGGGATCTTTGGATCTGTTATTACTTCCGCAATCCCCGGCTAGTGTCGGCCGGCCCACCTCTGCGGGCCACCTCAAGTCTGGGGGATGAGGTGTTAGAACCCCCGCGACGTCTGAAAGGGGCGCGCGTGGAACACTACGCGCCGTCACCTCGGGTCCAGTATGATAGGGGGCGGCAGACGTCCCCGAGTCCGCCGTCGCTAGACCCATTTAGGGGGTTCAGAAGAGGGCATTGTCTGCCCTCTGTTGATGCCAGTTCTATCCTAACCTAACCCATTTCATCCAGTCCAGATTTTTTTTACAGTTTATATTCTACTAACGGTTCTAACAGTTTTACGGTGACATAATAGGTACCTGATTGCTGGAATAAAGTCAGGATTTGTCCAACCTGTGTTTTATGATGGTCACCCTACAATAACAATCAATATCGGAATTGAACGAGTTGTCAATTTGCCTTCGGCATATTTCAGAATTGCGAGCGTTTTTAAATGAACTGCGCCGTATGTATAATGACAAATCATACAATCTGCCTGCGATAGATATGCTGTCATAATATGCGTTTATGAATTACTAGCTTCAGCCTGCAACTTTGTCCATGTGAAATTTCTTGTTTTTACATAAAATATATCCTATGACACTGGGCAATACTGTAGCTCCATTCGTGAAAGAATTTTCCGAATCGGATCAGTAATTCCCAAGATTACCCTCTACAGACAAACTCACAGTAGATAATACACATCACAAAATCGAAACACATTTTCATTTAAAAGCCTTTTATGAATCTCCGCTGCATTCCGAAAGGCTTTGTAACTTTAAAACAGATTATTTGTAATAAAGAAGCGATAAATTAAGCGGTTCATTTGAGCGAATGAATGGCTCGGTAATAGACTCAGACTGTCGTCGACTCCCCCACAAAAGAAAGTAGGCGAGAATCGTTTCTTTGTTCATAGTAAATTGAGTACTGGAGTCGTTTGTCGGTCTTATATCACCCTGATTCGACGTTTATAGCCGACCTGCAGCGTCTAACTGCTTCGGTTGATTTGGGAGTACCCAATTACCTTATTATGCCACGTAAAAGTTTAACTATGTTAGGGTTAATAATTATTTTATCTGAAGCGGTAGAATATGGTGAATTATGGGATTGAGACAATGATAATATTAAAGAATACATAGATGAATATTTGTAGTAGAGAATATGTGAGAGCAGCGGTGGCAGTTTCAGTGGTAACGACCTCGACTTACGAGTTAGGTTAGTTGGGTCGTGGGTTCGCACCCAGACAGACGCTTTACTTTTTGTAAATTATTTCATCACCACTGCTCTCAAAACGGTGAAGGAAAACATCGTGAGGAAACCGGCATGTCCTAGAACCAAAAATTCGAAGACATGTGACATCTACCAACCCTCAATGGGCCCGCGTGGTGGATTATGGCCTACTTCCCTCTCACAGAAAGGGTAGGCCTGTGTCTGAGCAGTGGGCTGATGATATAGATGATTATTATAAGTATTCTATCTATTTTTGCCCAATCTGACTTTCTCAATTATTCTTGTACTTCTGAGTTTATCTTGGACGTTAATGACATTGGTGAAGGAAAATTTACATTGTAAGGAAACCTGCACCCTGAAACCGCAATTACGTAAACGCTTTCAATGACAATCCAAGGGTTTTGAAAAAAAAATCATATTGTTTGAAAAATTCCTCTGCTGAACAACGTTAATAACGCAATTAACGCGGCTGAACTGTTATGTGTGTTACGTTACCCGCTGGATTTATCTAAACGAATATTATAAAGAAAAAATAAGAACCGACTACAAAGTTAAACTAAAGTTATTTTTGACTTTGTAGTGTTATTTTTGGTAGTCGGTTCTTATTTTTTTGTAAAAAGTTTTTTATTTTTCACTTTTTAGTGGGTCAGTTTTGAATTTATCTAAGTTACAATAGCCTAATATTAACTGCTCATCACCTTTTACAAAATATTGCTTTTCACGATGCAGGGACGTTGATTGTTGAGGAGTTCTCCTGATAGGAACCAAGAGAACTGCCACTCAACATATGCATAGTGACGAGCATAAATTGCTTAATCGCAACCCGTTAAATAGGGGTACTCATTATTATAATGTTCCGGTGGCCATCGGTGGTCTCCATCATCAGTCCCACTTTACCAAATGGTGCTTTCCGAGAGCAAATGCACGAGTTACTATAAAAAATACCCAAAACGCTATAGGTTTGCCTATAAAATTTGAGGGTTTCCCTCGATTTCTATGGGATCCCCTCATTTGATTCTGATTTGGTGGCAAAGGGACCACCTCGGAAGTATACCCTTTCAAACAAAAAAGAATTTTCAAAATCGGCCCATAATTAACGGAGTAATCGCGTAACAAACATACAAAAAAAAAACATACCGCCGAATTGAGAACCTCCTCCTTTTTGAAAGTCGGTTAAAAATATTAGATTTTGCTGTATGTTTGTGTGTTACGCTTTCACGCTCAAACGGCTGAACGTATTTGAATGAAATTTGTCACATGGGTAGACCTGGATTAGGACATACAATACATTTTATCTCAATATTTTTACGGTATCGAGACTTATGCGGGTGAAACCGCGGGGCACAGCTTGTTATAATAAAGAGAAAAGATTTGTTTTTTTTTGTATATTTGTTTGTTACCCCTCACGCCAGAACGGCTGAACCGATTTAGATGAAATTTAACACATTGGTAGAACATGACCTGGGTTAGGACAAAGAGTACTTTTTATCCCGATATTCCCACGGGATCGAGACTTATGCGGGTAAAACCGCGGGGCGCAGGTATTAGTTAATATAAATCTGAAATCTGCAACCCGTCTTGAGCAAGCATGGTGATCTATGCGTGCCTTCTCAGTTTAAGCAGAGGCTTTTGCCCTGCAGATTTTTTTTTTTAATAAAAAAGTACTTGGCGTATGAAATTGTAAGTTTTGAGTCGACGTTGCACGTGGGGTCTTTGTCAGTGAAAATATTTTTCAAGTGGATTTATTAAAAAATTGCATGAGTGACTATTTTTTACAGTTGGTGTTTATTAAATATTTTCGCTGTTGCTTCATTATTACTGTAGATACTTGTGCTAAGTTATTATACTCATGTTTTGGCAAGTGTGAACTTAAAAAGACTCCTCATGTGATTTTGAGATTTGAAGAGAATATTATAAAAAAAGCTAAGTATTTCGTTTTTCTACTTATTAGGTACGTGTGACTTCCATGATCAATTTATTAATTCAGTAACACTTTCCATTGCGTTCGAATATAATCCAGCATGAAACGTATTATATCTACAAATATAGTATAAGAATTCATGCAATGAAATTTAAATTAGAAAATTTATTTAGTTAAAAAAATCTGTAGAATACCATGCAAACATAAATTATAAACCATACGTCAATAAATTAATAACAATTAAAACGAAAACAAAAATAAAATAACCGGCTAAGTGCGAGTCGGACTCGCGCACGAAGGGTTCCGTTCTATAAAAAAATGGCAAATAAATCACATTTGTTGTATGGGAGCCCCCCTTATATATTTGTTTTATTTTAATTTAATTATTTATTTTTAAAGTGAATATACATATAACTAAATATTCTGTGAATATTTCAAGCGTCTACCTGTTGCCGTTATCAATATCGAGCAAAAAAATCACGTTTGTTGTATGGGAGCCCCCCTAAATATTTATTTTATTCAATTTTTTAGTATTTGTTGTTATAGCGGATACAGAAATACATCATCTGTGAAAATTTAAACTGTCTAACTATCACGGTTCATGAGATACAGTCTGGTGACAGACGGACAGACAGACAGACGGACAGACAGACAGACAGACAGACAGACAGACAGACGGCGGAGCCTTAGTAATAGGGTTCCCGTTTTACCCTTTGGGTACGGAACCCTAAAAATAAAACAATCTTATTTACAAACAGAAATTCCCCCAAACTAAGCAGATGATGAATAGACTTATTCTTGGAAAGTGCAGATACTTTGTGAAGGTTGTTCTGCAATTTTGATGGAGGCAGTCTAATAAAAAAAAAAAAATTGTCTCCAAAAGTAATTTTGAAGAACAAACCATAAAAATTTGAAACTCGCATTTCTATCCTACTTCACATCTATATCTAGAAAATACATTTTCAAAAATTGACGTTAACGTCAAATCGTAAAAAAGAACCGCAGATGCAAAGTTATTACTTTTTTAGGTATGTACCTCAAGTGGAAATACGAAGTCGTTTCTCCAATTTTGCCACAAAACTGTAAAAGTCGAGTCAAACTTTGACGTCGGAAAAAACATGATGGCGGATATCAGTCAAAGTTTCGACTAGCTAAATAGAAATTAAACTGCAATCTCTTGCTCCGTCGGTTGAATATTAATCAAGCTACATATTATCTAGAAGGTATATATAACTAGGATGTGATTTATGAAGTGAACATTTTTATCGAAACAATCGATCGGTATAGACGGGCTGGGTGCGTCAAAACAGTCATTTATCATAGTTATCTCACTCAACCACCCGCATTGTCTGCCGGCTGCATTGGACCTCACATAGAATTCGGGGTTTGAAATTCTTTGTGGTATACAATACCTATAGGCACTTGCGTTAAGCTAAACGCGGGTAGCTAGCAATGTTAATAACGCAACACTTTTTAGCGATAAAAGTTAATTAATAAGTACATAAGTTATATTTTTATTTACAGTGAAGTTTATGTACAAGCTA
The DNA here is from genome assembly GCA_963921375.1 of Tiliacea citrago. Taxonomy (NCBI): domain Eukaryota; kingdom Metazoa; phylum Arthropoda; class Insecta; order Lepidoptera; family Noctuidae; genus Tiliacea; species Tiliacea citrago. The sequence continues at coordinate 14,193,953 of OY992798.1, forward strand.
ACACAAGAATATTGTAAAAAAACTTTTTCCAAAAAAAAACGTATTCCAAAAAAACAATACAAAGTGAAAAATTACTTTAATTTCGAATGTTGCTGGCAAAAAACTAAACACATAAACACGAATAACGAATAAATAAACATACAGACGAATATATATACCTGCTTCTTTTTGGAAGTCGGTTAAAAATAATGATATTATGTACCATGTATAAAAAAGGGGGAAGAGCACATTGGGCATCAAAAAAATTGTCTGTATATTATCACTGCCAATGGAAAAGTTATCTAAAGTCTGGCAGCCATTGCCATGTTGAACGGCAATGTTGATTCTTTGTCCGAAATAGAAAAGTCAAATATAAATATGGAACATTTTTTAACAGCTTCTATATTGTTTTATTATTTTAGGCTCAATAACACTGAAATTAAAGTTAATTTTAGAATCTTTTACACGTGAATACAGTAACATATGATCATAGCAGCCAATGTGAGTTATTATTATATACGATATCAGCTAAAATATGTATGAAAGGTATTTTCCACTACCACGCTGTATCATGGATGCGTAGCTAATGACGTACCAGACGCCTGAATCCAATAAATGTGCTGTTCACGTGTTAGTGATACCCACTATACGTTCATTTGAAAGAAATTGTGAAGAAAATTGAAAGCTATTTGTGGCGGAGTAATTGCGTTTAAATATTACATAACATCACGCCTGTATTCCACGAAGGGTTAGGCAGAGGTGTACCTATAGTACACCCACCTTATACTTAATAACACTTCTCAATGCCATTTATTTTGACAACAAAATTTTCAAACATTATAAAGCAATGGATTTTCCTTCAAAATCCTTCGGATTGTGATAGAAAGAGTGTTACATAATTGGGGTACTGGGATGGTTGAAGTCTTATCGGGTTTCGCATCATCGTCATCATCATTTGAGCCGAAAGACGTCCACTGCTGGACATAGTCCATAGTTGCCATAATCGCCACGATAGGCAGGCGGGTTGGCGATCATAGTATGGTGTTAAAATGCATAGAGAACGCTGATGCCCATTCTCTAGTAAGTCCCTTAGTCGCCTTTTACGACACCCACGGGAAGACGGACGGGTATCGCATACCTTGAATAAATGATGTGCTTATAGCGATGTTGATTCGATTCCTTTGGTTGAATGACAGGCGTAGTTTTCTTTCTTTTGGGAATAGTTCGTTCGTAACTTTACATATTACAGACACGCTCATACACACACATACACACCCTTACACACACACACAAACATACAACACATACACGCACACTCACAACCTTTAAGTATACTCTTTAATTATTTTCTTTTTAATTTCTTATTTTTGTTAGCCTAGACTTAATAGTCTTTTACATTTTAAAAATAGTGTTTTAATTATCACGCTATACAAAATAGGGAGGGGCGGAGTCTTCTACTACAGGCATTATTTGTCTAAAGGAAGGTTCCGAACACAACAATTTGTAAGACCAATTATTTGACACAATAAATTTTATTTTTATTACCTACCGTAATACTAAAACATATTTCAGAACGTTCAGAGGTAGAATCCTGTGAGTTGCTGTGAAGTTGAAGACGTCATTTTAATTTCAAATTTTTTCAGAACCCTACAAAACAACACACGAAAGAGATCTCACAGAGAGAGGCATTGTAATATATTTACCTAAATTATAATAATGCTTAAGGAGGTAAGGATGCTTTGGTGGTAACGGCCCCGACTTACGAGTTGAAGGTCGTGGGTTCGAACCCAGCCAGGCGCTTTACTTTGTGTAAATAATTTCATCACCACTGCGCTCAAAGCAGTGAAGGAAAACATTGTGAGGAAACAGGCATGTCCTTGAACCAAAAATTCAAAGACATGTGACATCTGCCAACCCGCACTGGGCCCGCGTGGCGGATTACAGATTTATAGCCCACTCCATCTGAAGAGAGGAGGCATACGTCCCAGCAGTGGGAACGTTATAGGCTGATTATGTATGTATGTATAATAATGCTTTGCTTCCATCTCAATCCACTAATTCGTTAAGCCCAAAAGGAAATACGCATACCAAATCTAACAAGCCGATCCCATACTTCCCGGATCTTCAAACCAATCATTTCCTAAAAGTATCCCAAAAACTAGATTAAAAGGAAAAACCTCATTTACCGTCCGCCCAATGACAATGAGTTTATTTCCCGACAAAAACTAATAAACGCTAAGAAAGAGGACATTTCCTTTCGGACATGTTTCGAGTTGGTAACTATGGGACAAGATAGATAAGTACAGAAGGTCAGCTTAATACAACGATTGAAAACGCAAGAGAAAACGTAAGACTTTTACTGACTAAAACCCACCCGTGTTCCTTCAGTTGCCTGTGTGCCCGGGCCATGATATCCCTTTTGGACAAACTCGCAACCCTGGCAAGCATTGGCCCTAACAGACCCCGTCAGTTCGTGCTGAAATCTCTTTGAGGTGCGCGTGGAGCACAACGCGCCGTCGATCCGGGCCTGGTCCTTATTGGATGGCGAGCTACCCATCGTTCACCATCCGCAAGCCCGCGCCTACGGTGGCCGGGAATCGGCCTGCGACTCCCGACGCCCGGGGCGTCTCCCGCGGCGACTAGGGGCGTGAGGGCGTGAATTTTGCCTCTTCCTCACGCGTTCCGCCTATTCCTTCGCGAGCATTACTACTTTGCAGAAGGAGGTGACGGCGACAGCGGTGGAGAAGTGACTGTCACCTAAGACCACTGAATCATTCTCTGCAGGAGGACCTTCACTGTTGTCGTGTTGTCTCTGTAATATTAATTATTTAACGTGTTACTTTTAATAAAAGCTCGATCGCAGCTGTCATTTTGGTCTAGCAAATTAAAAATCAGAACTTAGACGCCGACGTGCAGAAATGTCAAGCTGTCTCTACATTTTGTTTTCTACCCTGCGTTTAGGGTTTAGGTTAGGTTAGGTTAGGTTAAACAAATTATGATACTTGTTTTCAACAAGTCTTGTAAAGACATATCAATATATGTCACGTATACAACAAATACGAATAACAATATTTATGTCAGTTGTTTGCCCTGGTGTACTTTGCAGAACAGCTTCTGCTAGTAGGCAATTTGACGCAGTAAGCTCGAGACTGTATCAGTCAAACTCAACGAGAGGTTAAACATAAATTAGGTAATTGGTTGCAAACTTTAGATTATGTTCAAACTGAGATGCTTCTAAGCATAAAAAAGTTTTTTTGTCGTTTTGAGAAGGTACATATTTATTATTATTATCTTTTTTTTCTCTCTTTTTTTCATTTGTAGTTTTAGATAATGTAGATACTTAGCATAATTTATTTCTCAATGTATTTCGAAATTTAATTTAATTAATGTTATGGAAGTCAATTCCTAGGCTGCAAGGTTGCGTCTATGTAAGTCCTGCATCCTAAGAACCACTAACTCCCAAAATACAAGCTTGACTTAGTTTGGGAGTTGGTAGATCATTTATTATTTGCTGCTGTACGACCATCAAACATCTTTATACATTGTTCTTTATAGATTAAGTTTTTGTTGTATTTTGAGAGCGATATTTATTTGTTATTATACATAGGTACATGATATTGTTTCAGAAGTGATTTTTTAGCTATTCACTTTTTCATATTCTTGATATTTTAAGTTTTCTACATGTAACTAGTCATATAACTGTACATACAACTAGTCTTTACAACCTGTTTTAGTTGTAAGGTAATTATCACACTACACCGAGAACCGTCGCGAAATGCGAGACGGGGCAGAGTTAACATTGTATCAGTTTGTATAGAAAACACAATCTGCGCGGGGCTGCGCTCCCACGCACAAATTGTTTGCTATAGCCCTATGTTACGCGACGGAGCGCGGTGCAGTGTGATAATCGCCCTAATACCTAAAACAGGGGGTCTACTCCGAAGCGATAATCCGAAGTATCGGCCGAACGTTCGGCCGTTTTATAACTTCGAAAGTTTCCTTTTTTGGCTTTGAGTCCTTACCCGATTTCAAATCACATTTTTGACTTTGGCTTAGCTCTTTGACTGTCGTTTTTTTTCTTTTGCCGAAGTCAGCCATAGTTAACCGTAGTCAAGAAACGGCCGAAATTTCAGCCGATACTTTGGATTTATGTTCGGAGTAGAGGTTCTGATTGTAAAAACTAAACGATAATCGAAAACAGTCACAACATGTAGATATGATGTATACTTTGGTGAAAACGCGGGGTAAGATACTTATTTAATGCCAGTCGAAGCGTGTCTATGCATGCTTGTGCTTTCGTTTTTGCTCGCTGTATGGAGCTGGCCTTCTGTACTTATCTTTATTCTATTCTGTGACTAGGGGACCGTGGGAAGGCCGATCACGTTCTTGTTTTGTACTTTCTGTAGGACATCATACGTAGTTAGTCTTCTTGAAAGGTTATTTCTTAGCTTTACGGCTAAAGACAGTTTTTGTGGGAATGTTTGTGACACATGCTATAGAGGTGGCTTGTCAATTCCATTTCTGAATGTGGTTTCTATTCGAATTCCTTTTTGTTGATTTGGGTCGATTTTTTTGGGGACTGAATAGGAACTGTGTATCTTTGAAGAACTTATGAAGAAACTTACATGAAATTTATGTTAAAACCCGTGTGTTACATACGCTTGCCAGGTACCTACCTAAATTTTTGTAACCAGAATACTTCATTATTTTTATGGCTTTTGACAGAGGAGAAACTTAATAAAAGACACAAGAAAACTTCTAGAAATTACTTGCAAGACTAGGGTGTTGCAGGTCCACTATAAATATAACATCCATAGACAAAATTTCCATTACATGACTATAACAACTCTATTACCATGACCCAATAAACCTTCCACGCAAAATGATGAATTCGGCACTTCTACAACACAAATAACGTTGACCGAAGATGTCCAGAAGCTGATAAGAGACAAATTTTCTCCTCCGTTACCCAAGGTAGGTCGCGATAAATAACCCCGTACCCTTCCCACCACTGATAATAAATAAGCAATTCCTTTGCAATAATTCGCATAAAACTAATGGTTTGAAAACGTGACAACTCAAGCGAGAACTGGCGATAAAAGTAATCAAAGTGTCGTTAAAATTATTTTAGTACGCCATCATTTGGAAACAATCCCTATACTCATTCGGCTGATGAGCCAAGATAAACTATATTTACTGGGCTCCGTTCAATAGGTTATGTGGCTAGTAATTTGTATAATTATTATTACTAGTGGTCGCGTACTGGTCGAAATTTGACCCCCTCTAGTACTTAATAATTCCATGAGTAGCACTTACTTATGCCGTGGTCAAGCTGTTTCTCCTGTCACCTATCTATCTTCAAGTCATGAGACCTCAGAACAAGTTTAATTGTTCTGAGCATGAGACCCTGGTGTACTATGTGTGAGTGTCAAACGTATTGTTTTTTTTTTTTTTTAAATTGATTTCTAGTTCATATTACTATACAAACATATTAGCTTTCTGCACTCCTCCAAACTTTAACTCTGCCAAATTTCATACCCCTCCGTTCGCATAATTTTCGTTAAAAGGGGTACAAACAAAGAGATTTAAGATAGGTAATGTCTTTGGGTACAAAGTTTTCGCTTCACGAATTAATATAATGATCTGATAATAATCCAAAAAAATTAGATAGGTCTATCTATAATTGTTTATAATCATCATTTCAGCCGAAAAACGCCCACTGCTGGACATAGGCCTCCCCCAAGCACCGCCAATTCCACCGGTTCTGTGCGGGCATCCAGCGGATTACTACGGCCTTTACAAGGTCATCGGTCCACCTCGTGGGAGTCCTACCAACGCTACATCTTCCGGTGCGCGTTCGTCACTCAAGAACCTTTCGGCCCCATCGGCTATCTGTTCTGCGAGCAATGTGCCCACTGCCACTGAAGTTTGGTAATTCTTCTGTTTTTATTTTTAATTTTAATTATATATTTTTTTAAAGAGTAACCGTGTAGTTTCTTTCCGGATCACCTCTATAAGAAACGTCCAATTTATTGGAACCGTGCACCGAGCTTCTGACATTTCACAAGTGCCCATGTGGGGTTATGTTTGATAAAATATTTTGTAGATTCTTACATTCGATAACATTTGAATTATTCGTTTTGTTTAAAAGCGATGATACTATTCAAATTATTGGTTTTATTTGACGGTTTTCCTAGAAACTATGATAGTATAGAGTTTCGGTTTGTGAATGGAATAAAAATAACTGTGGTGAAACACAATAATTACCTAGGTAACATAACACCACGCCTGTATTTTCCAGAGGGTTGGGCAGAGTTGTACCGACCTATATAATACACCCACATTACGCCAGATGTAATAGGAAAGTTTATTGCCATCAACCGGCCAAAATCCAGGCTCCGGGCTGCTACTAAGAAATTCCAGATGGAAAAACCCAATAACACTTTGCCCGACCCGGGAGTCGAACCCAGTACCACACACTAAGTAGTAGTGCTTGTGACCACTAGGCCAACGGGCATCGAGGGAGTCAATAGCTATAATTTAAAATGTAGATTATAATATTTAAATTATATAATCTATATTATAATTTTTAAATTATATAATCTATATTATAATTATTAAATTATTTAAAATCTAGATAATAATATTTAAATTATTTAAAATCTAGATAATAATATTTAAATTATTTAAAATCTAGATTATAATATTTTCAATAAAAAAAAAAATATATATATTTTGAGCTTTATTTCCCTGTTGTTGGTTCTCGAGTGTCATTGACTAACTCGACTAAACTCTTGTCTCACGCCGCTGAACTAACACTCGACGTAACTGTAATTTTACTTGGTTACAAATATTCATCAAGGAACAATTTAGTTTAATTTAACCAAGCACATTTTGATAACTAGCCTTGAAGTTTCAGCCGGAGAGTTGGTTGTTGTTTAGTCGTGTAAACCTGGAACATCATCATCATCATCAAGATAGTACCAGCCCAGGACCAGCAACCTAATACACCAGCAACCTAGGAGTGGCGGCGATTTTCAGCATGTTTTATTCATCAACCACTTGGCTGTGGGTTGACAACCGTTTTATGTATCACGTTGGATGTTTCAAAAGGGAGGATCTTTACTATAATATTTATGTCACACATACATTCATAATCTCACGCCTTCTTCCTATGGGGGTGGGCAGAAACTATAGAACGCCACCTGCTAATACGCTCCTTATACATACTTATTTTGCTTAGTTTACGTTCATACATCTAGTACTACGCACCTGACCTTTCTGAAGAACATCACCAATTAGGTATCTGTACAAGAAGAGAAGATCTCCAGATGAAGCACGTGCCTCACCTGAACGTTGTAAAGCATAGCGCCTACCACAAGTCATAAAAATGTTTACTAACTGCCGAAAGAAATAAAAATTCTAGTATATACAAGTGGGTTTCAGAATAAGCTCAAACGGTTCTTGTTAGATAAGTGTCTTTAATCTGTTGATGAATTATGAATTAATACAAAAGTCTAATTTTATTGATTTGAATTGAAAACTTTATTGAATTTTATGAATTGACATTTATGACATTTGTTTTTATATATTTTATTATTATTTTGATTTTAGTGTAATTTGGATAATTATTGTAATGATTTAATATAGATTGCATGCATGATGTTTCATAAATATTTAGTTGTAGAAATTCATACAATATGTAAAAATTGTTAGTGAATAAATGAATTGAATTGAATTTAATTTCTAGGGTGACCCCTCCCAGCGTTTTCACTCACTTCTGCCTTGTAAATACCTTTTGTTAGTCGCCTTTCATTCATCCTCTCAACATGTCCAAACCATCTATGCATATTTTTTTAAATTTTTGTCACTACATCTTCTTTTAAATCACACCGTTGCCAATACCGTTACCGTGGCAATATTTGTGTGGGCCCTATTAAAAAAGTTTAAATATACTTTAAGTAGGAACTTTATTTCATAAGTTCAATTGTGCCTGTATATATTCATAGCCCATTCCCGAACATATACATTCTTACTACACAGTGCGATGTTCATATTCATAGGCAATTTCGTTGGGTTTACGTTCGCGTTTAACTCGATTCTCCTGTAAATAGTCGTAAATTTATGGCGGCTGTACGCGCGCTATATCGAAGATCGGTCCAGAGTGAACGTCAAATATTTGTTTCATTTTTTCGTTTTCACGAAACAGTTTTCAAATTTATGACACTCGACTTGTCTAGTGCCCTGGCCCAAGGGGCTTAACCTGAAATGGACGCGCGGCCGCCGCCGAGGAAAATATATTTCCAAGTTTACTGGTCCATAAATAACTGTGGAGTGACAGGGCGATGATAAACTCCCGCGCGAGAGTTCATCTCACGTCGGTTACTGAATATTGAACGAACAAAAGCCTAATGTAATCGGCCTTACACACAATAATATTGTGCTAATTACCAAAGTGAGGACGCGTAAGCCGCGCGGCTAATTGGACGGATAACGGCACCAATGATCGTTGTCATTTTAGATGCCTATTTTAAGTTGTTCCATATAAGGTTATTTCTCAAATTAATAACCTTCATGTCAGAGCGCAATTATAACAAAGGTAAACAGCTTTTTGACGCAGATATTTTAATACATCATAAATAACATGCAGCTCTGCAACTAAGTTTCGTTTAACATTTATTTAAATGTCAGCGTCTGTTTGCACAAAGTACGGGCGCAACTCTTAATAAGAACAAACCCAAAATGTATAAATGAACTTGTTTACAATGTTCGCGAACAAAGATAGCAGAGTCGAACAATCCGAACAGAGCTATGAACCGCACAAAATAGAACTATTTCGACCAAAGTTAGTTTTTAGGGTTCCGTACCCAAAGGGTAAAACGGGAACCCTATTACTAATGCTCCGCCGTCTCTTTCTGTCTGTCTATCCATCTGTCCGTCTGTCACCAGGCTGTATCTCATGAACCGTGATAGTTAGACAGTTGAAATTTTCACAGATGTTGTATTTCTATTGCCGCTATAACAAAAAATACTAAAAACCAGAATAACATAAATATTTAAGGGGGCTCCCATACAACAAACGTGATTTTTTTGCCGTTTTTATAGATAATGGTACGGAACCCTTCGTGGGCGAGTCAGACTCGCACTTGGCCGGTTTTTTATTTAGCGCGACGGATGTATTTTGCAGCTCACCAAAGAAACGGAGTCCACTGAAAATCTGCACTAAATACTGTTTTCAAGTAAAGTTCCTTTGTCTTGGCACTCTTTGTTTACGTTACAATTGTGAGTGGAACAATACAAAAAGGTCCGAAATTCGCTAACAAGCTAAGCCTCAGTGGAAGTTTTAATTGCTTCGGAATAAGTCCACACGTAAACCTGGTCTGGCCGGATTGGGCAAGTTCTCTAGAAGAACCTAGCTCGATCCCATTTGCCTAAAATGTTAGGCTGCTCTAAGTTGTGACTGTGGGGACTTGCCGGTTAAAAGGCACGATTCCTTTTGGTTCTCGAGACGATTCGAATAGTAATAATGTCCCTAAAAATATAGGCATAAGATACAAAATCTTTTCAGCCGTGTGTTCGTAATTCATAAATAAGTTTTCCAGGATTATTGAAGAGTTTTGACAGCAAAGTCCTCCGGCTTACTATTATACACCGTGGCATTTTAATCGTCTTACAACGGCAGTTCACTTCATGTATCCAATGACTACTAATCATTCATGAAAGTAAAAAAAATATTTATAAACATTTGAATAATTATTTTTATTTAAATATTATTCATTATGATGCATGATGTAGTTTGAAACACCCTTTTATGAGCGTGGTGCGAGCCTTTTGAACGCCCTTGGAACGCAAGGCTAGCACCGCGCTCGTAACAGGGTTTTTCAAACTACGTCATGCGTCATAATGAATAATATTTTTTATTATTCAAATTTAATAAAAAAAGAAATACTTTCATGAATGATTAGTAGTCATTGGATACATGCAGTGGGCTGCCGTTGTAAGACGATTATAATGCCACGGTGTATAAACAACGATGGATAATCCATCTGCCGAATCTTCCAGAGGTGACCTTTTCCCTTTAAGACCATGCATTGTAGTTTAGTCAATGCAAGGATTATGTTCAGCATAAAAAAGTCACAGGCTCGCATACACATATGTTTCATTAACTATCTGAAAATAAATCACGTCCATATAACCAAATAAATTATACTCGCAATATTTATAATTATTTCGCTAAGCACCTAATCAATCACAGCTACTAAATCACTGTTCCAAAAGCTCGACTCTAATAAGCTCACACAACCCTTGAAATAACAAAGTATACGGACGCCGCAGGTGTGGTACAGCAATAAATTCCTAAGTAAATAACTAGTGCATTTATTAACACTAATAAACTTGGTAACAGTTCACCGTCGCCTTCACGACGCAGCCGTCGACGTGAGTTTTGCAATTGACGTACAAAAATACTACGTTATTCGCCGTTCCTTGTAACAGTGCCAACCGCGGAACGTTTTGTTATAAACTGTTACTTTGTTGGAACCGCACTGTTACTGGCTGTTATGCGGTTTGAACTTCGAATGCGAATGTTTATGTGTCGTGCGTGGATCTTTTGTGGTGCATGTGTATGTTGTGTATAATATAATAGTGGAGGTCATTAATTATTATTAGTGGTCGCCTATTGGTCGAAATTCGACCCCCTCTTCTTACAACCTATAGTGTACTCATGGAATCAGTAAGTACTATATTATAGTACTTACTGATTCCATGAGTACACTAATTCCATACTATTAAAAAGTACTTATTTATTCCATGCTAAAGCTGTCACTTCTATCACCAATCTATCTTCAAGTCATGAGGGTGTGTGTCAAACGCATGGTAGGGTGCGTAATGTTTTTTTAATCATTTATTTTTTTCTATTGCATAATAAATAAAAATATTAGCTTTCTGCACTCCTCCTCCTTAAAAACTTTGACTTTGCCAAATTTCATACTCTTCCATCCGCGTAATTTTCGTAAAAAGGGGTACAAAATTTCGTTTCACGTAATAATATAATGATGATGATAAATATTATGTCCAACGAAAGTTACAATTGTTAGTGCTCGTTTACGGAGACGCGAGACGTCGCGCGTCGCGTGCAGCTTGGCGTCTCGCAGCACGTCGGACGTTTTTTCTGTTTACAGAGAGGCAGTGCGTGCAGCGGCCCGCGACATCACACGCTTAAACACAAACATATGGCAATGTACGATGTTGTTTATGGAGACGCGGGGCGTGAAGAGTAGTGGTGTCCGCCACAAGTGTGAATCACATTTGCTAGTGTGTCGTTTCAGTGTGGGTTCCTGAAAAAGTATAAACATTCATGGCTAATTAATCGAGAATATCGCAAACGTTTTCAGACATTTGTACTTATTTTCTCAATTTATAAAATAGTAAAAACAATAGACTTAAAACCTATTGATTGATATTCCTAGTTCAGCTATCAAATTAATCTGAACATATCTACTCTATCAGGTAACCTGAAAAGGATTTTTTAACAAGTTATTCAATCTTTTCTAACCACTAGTGTTCCAATTAGAATTATCTCAGCCGTCATTCTACTTATAAAACATTGGTAAATGATAGAGATCTTCAAATTCCAATTAATTCATAATAGAACTTTCTCTGTCAAAATCTAGTCTAAAAATATTTTGGGAATCATTTGAAAAGTTTCTATCCCATATTTTTATGTTAACAAATCCATTTTACTTGTAGTTTTAACATTTATGCTAATTCAATGGGACGCACGGACAGACCGACCTCCGCTTTTTCAATGTTCTAAAATTAAAAAAGATTTCAAACTTATACCTGTAACTATAGTGCGTTTCATCAAATAGTTCCTATGACGTAATGTTGGCTACACTGTTACCGCCTTATTACAAAACAAGATTTATATTTTGACATGGCTTAATTATACCATGCAGCCAGTTTTTGTAATAAGAACGTAACAGTGATTGAAATACCGTTCTTTATACAAAACTGAAAACTTAGTTCGGCACTAAGTTGTCAGTTTTGTGTTTAGGAACTTTACCATAGTAGGAATAAAGTTTGAAATTCCATAATGGCTCCATGTTTTAAACCTGGGTCTGAAGATAAACCTTGTTTTGTAGTAAGGGGGTTAATGTTTAACAACGGACCTATTAGGTAGCATATTCATGATCACACTTTGTCTTTTAACAGTGGAGCCATAATTACGGCATAGGAACTATTTGATGAAACGAACTATACAACGATAAGTTTAGGAATCTTAAAACTAAAGATTTATTTTGGATTTTATTTTTGATTTTGACTTCAAATATTAAAACTAGCTTCTGCTGTCGTCCTTTTAACATAAAACTTTTTCTATGAAACTCGGCAATAACGTAGCTTTCTGTAAGTAAGTGAAATAATGCTTCTTAGCTGCCACGGCTTATTTTAATTGTTTTTTTTTTTAAATGGCGCACATGTATAATTTCAACATGAATGATGTAGCTAATACTTTGTAACAATATTTTGATTTAAAAGAGTGTCCGTGGAGTTTCTTGTCCGTTCTTTCCATAGGAACCTACTACGGTTTGGAATGGGCAATTGGGCAACTAGCTTCATCTCTCTGACTGACCGACCCCTTGACAATTCAAAAGTATCTGTAATTGGTTTATCTGAAATAAATGCTTTGAGTTTTGAGTTTGAATGTTGGTAATCGGATCATTACTTTAAAATGCAATATTTAAAAATTGTATACTTTTCGTATAATTTTTTTAAATATTTCATTTTACAGACATATAAATTACTAGCTTTTGCCCGTGGCTTCGCCCGTATGGATGTCGGAAAATATCCCACGGGAACGTACTACCGGGAATAAAAGTACTAAACCCTATTGTGTTAATCCACAAAAAAATAAAATGTGCAGGTACCTTATAGACTAAGCATAAGGCTGTTCGCTCACACCGCGGCATTGTTCATATTTTAAGCATTTTTATACCCGTCGTAACTTCAAAACGAAAGGTCCGATTCCAATAATTTAAAGAGAAATTTACATGTACATTTGTAAACAACCTTGATTATGAAACTATTTAGTTGGATAGTGATAAATATCATGATACGAATGTCAACATCTTTTGACACTATCCGTGTTTTGATTGATTAATTTGAACAAATAACTGTTATTGAGACTTAACTATAATAGTTAGACATACACGAACTTTTTTGTGGGTACATAATCATACATAAAGCCTATAATGTTCCCAGTTTCAGGGTACAGGTTTCCTTACAATATAAATTTTCTTTCACCGATGTCATTAACGTCCAACATAAACTCAGAAAGTACAAGAATTGAGGAAGTCAGATTGGGCAAAAATAGATCGAACACTTATCATATTCATCTACATAATCAGCCTATACCTAATGTTGCCACAGCTGGGACACTGGCCTCCTCTCTGTAAGAGGGAGTGCGCCGTAATCAACCACGCGGGCCCAGTGCGGTTTGGTAGATGTCACATGTCTTGGACCTTTTGGAACATAGGATATGTACCAAATGTCACGATGATGAGTAATACAAACAAGTGCATTATTTTATGTACCACTAGCTGCGCCCCGCGGTTTCACCCGCGTAAGTCTCGATCCCGTGGGAATATTGGGATAATAAGTAGCCTATGTCTCAATCCAGGGCGTCAGCTATCTCCATACAAAATTTTATCAAAATTGGTCCAGCCGTTAGAGAGTGAAGAAGTAACAAATACACACACACACACTCACAAACTTTCGCCTTTTTAATATTAGTGTGATTAATAGATTTCGCAGCGCACGCCAAATAATGACTTTTATAGGCAAATTTTTGATACCTTGGGTTACATTATTGCAATTTTCATAGGGATCTCTAATTTTTTTGAAAAATAAAGTACATCCTATGTTACTCGCTGAAATTGTAGCTTTCTATAAGTGAAAGAATGTTTTAAATCCCTTTATATTAATAGTTTAAATTTAGATGAACTTGAAAATTATAGCCAGGTTCATAACATAGTCAGTTCAATTTAACGATACCATATTTATTTAACAGTTTATGTACACAAATATAAACAGACAAGAATAACGGAACAGAAAAATACGTACAAATGTGATGCTTATTTCTAAAGAAATCTCTTCCAGAATACCTGCGATAGGAATGTAGACAAAGAGATTTAGACGACGTGTGTAAGAGTAGAAGAGAAAACAAAATACATAAATAAAAAAATAAAATATGTAACCCCTAATAATAAATAATTCTCATTAGAAAACTTCCTTATTTACGTCACTGTATCGACATAATTATATATTGTAGAGATCCTAACCAGTTTGGTTCCACCGTGCAGCCTTTTCGTGAAATTATAAGATATTGGCATAAAATTATGTGAACGCTATTACGAATTAAGAATAGAAGACTAACAGTAGGAGTTAGCCTTAGAATAATTATTCTAAGGAGTTAGCTGAGGAGCTGACAGATGGATGTAATGATGTATATTAAAAGCGCAGTTCCGATTCTAGAAATAATTATCCAAGTCAAACTATAATTAACAACATTATGTTACTAGCGCATTAGTTGTCATGACTAACATAGTTTTAAGATATTAATGTAAGACTAAAAATTAATATGGACCAAAATTAGGTCTGAATTAAACGTATTTTTTTGTTTTTGCTTTATGACTCGTGTTATTTGAGCAACCCGATTAAATAAGCACGAGGACTCACATGATACGTACGTACACAGGTATGTCACACATTATGTACGATCATTGTATTGTAGACACAAAGCGAGGATCACGAACCACGAACTATCCCGTAGGACATGAATTAAAGACGCATCGTCATGTATCTGTCATTACATTACAACTGCGGCAGTTACCTACTATTGATGAAGGGCACATGTGTTATTACGTCTGAATTTGTGTAAGAGAATCTATGTATTTAATATCACCAGATGAAAATGCGCATCGTGGTATGATGTCAACCATTCGCATCGAGGATGGATCTGGATTGCCCAATATGCGGTACTGGACCAGGCTATAGAGCTTTCCGGTTCCAAACATAAATTTAGACTAAGATGAACTTTAGTGTATTTAATATTTATAATATTATTGTAAAATTGTAATTTATATTGTTTTTATTGATGACTTTTTATATATTTTTTTTCCTCTCATAATATTGAATGACATTTGTATGTATTTTAAATTTGATTTGAATGATAAGTGTATGTATTTTAATTTTATTTGATTTGAATGTGTTAGTATAATATTATTGTGTTTGTGTAATTTTTAGACACATTTGATGGTTTTATTTAATGTAATATATGGTCTTTGTCTGAAAAATAAATGAATAAATGAATTAATTAATAATTCAATCTACCTAGACATTTCCCAACAATGTCTTCGGGATTTTTTCATCCCGTGATTCTTTAATTATGAATAATGCCTTTGACTGTATTAGTGACTTGACTTTCGTAAAATTTTAATTCGGCAGCATTATATACAAAAAAATACCCGTGGTGCCTCCCAGGGACTACGGGAGGGACCACGGGTAAGGGACGGTTGGGTCGGCTAACTGTCTAACCTGATGCAGCAGAGTACCAGCATTTTACAAGTAACGACTGCCTATCTGACCTCCACAACCCAGTAACTGGGTAACACGATACGCCTTGGTAAGACTGGTTGTCAGACTTTTGGGCTTCAACGACTGTCAAAGATCTACGAATGACAGCCAAAACCAACGACTTAAGCAGTTTAGCTCCAAGAATCTGCAAAACTATATAAAAAACACCGCACTGCACACTGGTGCGGTATGTGGGTTCGTGCTTTCTGAGACACGGAGGGGACTCAATATTTAATAGGTGGTCACCCATCCACGAACCCACGACGACAAACGTAGCTTAACCTAGGAGCGACCCGTTCGGCTGTTATTATTTAATCACGAGACCCTTCGTAGCCAGAAATATGATGTGAACCATTGGGGAGGTTAAATACCTGATATACTTATGACTTTTTTGTTCGCGCGGAAGACTTTAAAAAATGTTTAATTCTTGGGAGGTGTACTCTTCGGCTGTCTAAAGCACAAGCGTAGATGCTCCGAAATCTCTGGAGGAACATATCTTAATTACATCTTTTAGAGAAACTAACTACTTCGTGATAGTACACCAAATTACACTACAATTTTATTAGTGCTCCATTTATAAGGTAATTGATAGGTCTGTCAAAATATCTGCCTACCCAAATGTATGTGTTGTGTGTGTAATGTGTGGTGTATGTGTGCCTTAAGTTCGAATCGTTAAGTGCCTTAAGTTCTGAGTTGAGCTGCACGACTACTGGCAAATGCGTGCACTGACTGAACAGGTCCACTCAATCTGTGTGGTTCTTTCCTCAAAAGATCATTTCAGGCTCCAATCTACATGGTCTTCACATGATCAGACCAAGATTATGTCTGCACTTTAAAAGAGATTGTCACCTCTGAGTTTGTTTCGGCCTTTCTTCTCATAGTAGTCAGATACGAAACGCCGACCTCATCTAGTTTAAAAAAAATATGATTGACATGTAAAAAAATTTGTACCAACCTACTTACAGAAATAAATCATTTAACATAATATAGACAGATGTGGAATTGGAGTCAAGAGAAGAGACAAAGTAAGATTACAAGAAATAAAACGTATAATATAAAAAAGTATGTAAAACACAAAAATGACGATGTACAGGATATAAGATATGAGAGGAAAAAAGGAAATGGACCAAATTAATAATAGAGTAGTTAAGAGATGGAAAAACCGGCCAAGTGCGAGTCGGACTTGCGCACGAAGGGTTCCATACCATTACCCCCCTTAAATATTTGTTTTATTTAAATTTAATTATTTATTTTTAAAGTGAATATATAACTAAATATTCTGTGAATATTTCAAGCGTCTCCTTATCTGTTGCCGTTATCAATATGGAGCAAAAACGAGCAAAAAAATTAGGTTTGTTGTATGGGAGCCCGCTTAAAAAAATATTTTATTCTGTTTTTTAGCATTTTTTGTTATAGCGGCAACAAAAATACATCATCTGTGAAAATTTCAACTGTCTAACTATCACGGTTCATGAGATACAGCCTAGTGACAGACGGACAGACAGACAGACAGACGGCGGAGCCTTAGTAATAGGGTTCCCGTTTTACCCTTTTGGTACGGAACCCTAAAAAGGAGCAAAGGACAACAAGCGAAACGTTGCGAAGATGACGTCAAAAGAGTAGATGGTCCAGAGTGGATTCAGAGGGCGAGAAACAGAGAGAGATGGAAATCTTTAGAGGAGGCCTCTATAGAAGGACAGGCGGTTTAAAAAAAATCACCAAACGAACGCTGATATTTAAAAAAAAATGTGGGTATAATAAAGAAAAATCATTTTAAAAACATTATAGATTCAGCAACAAAGGAATAAATAGAATACTCTTTATTATGTACACCATAAAAGTTACAGATATAAATGTTGTAGTTTTACATAGGGTGACACAATGGGCGGTCTTATCGCTAAAAGCGATCTTTTACAGACAACCTTTGGATGGATTAAAGGGAGAAGAAGAGACAATACTGCAGGTAGACAGTGGTGTACCATTTACATATACAATAAATACATATATACATAAAGCATACACTTATTACACACACACACACTTATTATATATTTTTTTTTTTTATAATTGATAGGTTCCCAATCGCCTTTATGTCATTGCAAGACTATCTACCAAGTCACTAACACCTTTTAGTTCTTGGCGGGAAAGTGAAGCGTCATGTTAGCAGTTTTGTTTTATTTTCTAAAATTTGTGTTTAGCCGAATATTAATGTGTAATAGTGGTGGATTATTAACCATTAAGTGTTCGTGAACCTGCATTAATGTAGGCAAATGAAACAAAACAGTGCAACATCACTTTAAGTTCTCTCAAGAAGTCCGCGCGAGGTTTCAGTAAAGTGCCGCGTCTTTACTTAAACTCAAGGGGAGCGGGGCGGGATATCATCAATCATCTTTATCATGCATTGAGTGGAGTTCATTTCATAATTATTATAACTTTGTACTTGTTACCTAATTTTACATGACACTGGCTAAATGCACAAACCGTGCGAAGCCAAAAAAAAAAAAAACACCTTTTTAAAACGAAACAACTTCGTTAGCCCTTAGCGTTAGGCCTTATTGTTTTTATTTTGCATAAAAACAATAAGGCCTAACGCTCAACGTCATAACGGCCCATAAAAAAAAACAATCCTCTTAACTTTCTCGCAGTCTAGACTTCACAATTCTCTTTTTTCTTCATAACAATTACAATACAGAATCGGAACTGCTACATTCAGTAGTTAAGACTGGCAGGTTACGACTGCCAGCCAGCTGTGGTTCACACGTCCCCTAAGAAATACAGCCAACCTTATTAGTCCATATTACCCGGATTTTGTTCCGTGTTGCCAATATACTTAGCACTGCTGTGGAGCACATGTGTTAGTAAAAGTAGATGTATGGGTTATTTTTCTTGGAAATTCAACTAGGTGTAGCCTTGGCTTCTTTCGCGTTGCAAGACTTTTTAGTGATAAAACGGAATCTGTCATTTTGTAGACACCAAGCAAGGTACGTCTTTTGTACCCGGCTAGGTAATTTATTTCTGAAAGTTTTATTAACAGACGGACAGTCAAATTAACTTTCAAGATGTGAAGGGTGGGCGTTTTTGGGGGACTGTCTTATGTAATTGTTGACGTTCGAAAAGTGCTGATTCTCAGCCTAGTTTGAATAAATGGCTTTTGATTTTTCGGATTTATTATATTAGCTACCTCATCGTCTTACTTTTAGTCATGGAGTATTTTTCGTGCAATATAGATTTTATTACGGAAGGTAAAAAAAATACATTGTGTAACACAAAATACATAGAATTCGTGAATAAAGAATAAGTTTAAACTTATACAAAACAAAACCGGTTAAGAGCGAGTCGGACTCGCGCACCGAGGGTTCCGTACGTATATATGGATTTTGATGATTTCTGAAAAACTGTACTATTTAGAGACATCGTTTTATTTTTCCTGTAATCTTTAGAAAGAAAGAAAGAAAATAAATTTATTTGACCCAGGTTAAGGCACACAATATTCGCACAAAAAACAGAAAGAAAAAAAAATGCTTAAAATAGTATTGAGTGCCTTAATGCGCCAAATAGGCCCAGTTCAGCAATTAATGCCAGACAACTAGTGCCTTTTTTTTTTGGGTGGAAAATCATCAAATAACTTCTCCAGGGGGCGTGTCAGACTTTTACTGACTAAAACCCACCCGTGTTCCTTCCGTTGCCTGTGTGCCAGGGCCACGATATCCCTTTCGGACAAACTCGCAACCCTGGCAGGCATTGGTCCTAACGGACCCCGTCAGTTTGTGCTGACATCTCTTTGAGGCGCGCGTGGAACATAACGCGCCGTCAACCCGGGCCTGGTCCTTATCGGACGGCGAGCTACCCATCGCTCACCGTCCGCAGGCCCGCGCCTACGGTGGCCGGAAATCGGCTTGCGACTCCCGACGACGCCCGGGGCGTCTCCTGCGGCGACTAAGGGTGCGAGAGCGCGAACCTTGTCTCACCCTCACGCGTTCCGCCTCCTCCTTTGCTAGCATAACTTCTTCGCAGAAGGAGGTGACGGCCTCCCATGCACTCTCGCTCCGAACCATGGCCTGAACCAGGGCCGGACGCGAGAGATCGCCGCCACCGATCGCCTCCGTGAGGACACGGCGGTGCTCCGCCCAAGCTGGGCAGACCTCCACCGTATGCTCCACCGTGTCCTCCGGGCGATCCACACAGTGGTGACACCCGGGCGTTTCCTCCCGCTTAATCCTAAACAGGAACCTCCCGAAACATCCATGTCCAGTGAGGACCTGCGTCAGGCGGAAGGTGGCCGTGGCGCCTCTCCAGCCACTCCTCAAAGAGGGGTTTGTATGCAGTCTGACAGTGACCGCGGTTTAGCTGTTGTCAGCGTCTTAACCAT
Source organism: Tiliacea citrago (assembly GCA_963921375.1). Taxonomy (NCBI): domain Eukaryota; kingdom Metazoa; phylum Arthropoda; class Insecta; order Lepidoptera; family Noctuidae; genus Tiliacea; species Tiliacea citrago. The sequence goes on from OY992798.1 coordinate 14,213,934, forward strand.
GACGAAATAAACAGGGTAGAGTAGAGACGGTATCACAAATCTATCTAGCTTTTTCCCAACAATGTTGGGGTCAGCTTCTAGTCTACCCAGATGCAGCTGAATACCAGTACTTTACATTTAGACTAACACACACAACTAGTGCTTGACGCTGGTTTTCAACTGGACCTTATGTTACGAGGACGTCTTACGGATGGAAATCAGTTTATAGTGTGTAAAAATTTAAATAAAATTAGATAGATATGTGTAACAAATAGTAATATAAACCATTAGATATATTTTGTTTAAAAAAGAAATACAATAAAAATAATTATAGTTATTCATAGAGTGGTGTTTAAGAAATAAATAAATAAAATGGTATGGTTGCACAAAAAAAATAATGAACTGTTGTCGATAATTAAAAGATAACCTTAAGATAATTTATATTAAAGAAACATTCAAATTCATCATGTCTAGCTTCCGTTGCGCATCCGCGACCGTGTTAATTGCCCGAATAGGCGGTGGCAAGTTATTCCACACTTTGGAAGCCGCATATCGCAGCTGTCCTATGTGACTGGGTCGAGAGCTGCTGCGAGCATTGCCTTCTCTCACATTCTCGTTTAGGCCCGGCGCCCATTATCGGCATCGGCAAGGAAAAGGATCCTTCGGCGTCCTACATGCAAGCGCACACTATCGGCAATCATGCTTTGGCATGCTGCAACGTTCTTAGGGATGACGAAGCGTCCTTAAGGATGACGCCCCGCAGGGCAAACTATCCCCCGAGTGTTGCCTCGGCGCCGGCGGCCACATATCACGGAAATTTCTACTTTATTGCCATTATGTTATAGTATATTGCTAATTGCCACCTAAAATCCTCAGTCGTACCGATGCCGATAATGGGCGCCGGGCCTTACTCGCTATCCAACTCAACTTGTCGTACAGGTAGTCCGGTTTCTGGTATTTAACTACACCAAACAGAAGGCACGCCAAGTGTAGTTTACGTCTCGATTTCATTCTCAATGTGTAATGTTTGTTTAAAAATGGAGTAACGTGAGTTCTGAGAGGAATTTTATAACAAAACCGAGCACAAGCGTTTTGGACCCTTTGAATGAGCCGATCTGTGCGAGCCAATAGGCGCGGGCCGTACACTGTATCTGCATAGTTTAGCCTAGATAAAACCAGGGTTTCTACAAAGCTGCTCCCGTAGTGTTTCGGACAAATAAGGCCTTATCTTGTACAGAACTTTCAGGCGGTAAAAGCAGTTTCTTACTGAGTCGGCTACATGTTTTTCGAAACGAAGATCTTTGTCCATAATAAGTCCAAGATTACGCGCTTCATAGACTCTATCACTTTACATAAACTTCTATCACATAGAATAATTTCAGATTTTTCTCTATGCAAACTTTGGAGATCAGAGGGGGGGGGGGGACAATGGTATTTTTTTTACATTTTTCATCAAAAGTCGAAAACTATGATGCCTAAAAAAAATGTTGAGAATGTGCAAACAGTGCTCTTTCATATGATACCCCACATGCCCTAGTAGACTCCATTCGAATTTTTAAAATACGTAAAACCTATTTAGCTAGTTAACAACCTGAATACTGGCCAAACTTTCCTAGTGTATAAAAATTGGCTACTTGCCTACATATGTGAAACACATACGTGATAGGTCCCAAACCACAATTCCTTATTTAAAAACTTTAAAAATAAATACAAAGTTACTAAAATAAAAGACGACATGTTTCTGTTTTTAATTTCTTCAATTTATAAGCGGCAGCAGCCCAAATATTGCAAGAGCATAAAGGCGATTGTGGATTGGTGAGTTCAATTCCCGCCCTTTGCAATATGGCCCTGAACCCACGCTTAGCACAGGCATAAGCTTAGTTGGAGACACAAAAAGAGACATAGAATGCTATTGAAAAACAATATATTTAAAGAAAAAATCTGCTGAGCTCTCTACACAATCATCACACTACTATTAAAAAGGTGAAAGTTTGTGAGTGTGTGTTTGTTACTTTTTCACGCTCTAACGGCTGGACCAATTTTGATAAAATTTTGTATGGAGGTAGCTGACACCCTGGATTAAGACATAGGCATACTTTTTATCCCGATATTCCCACGGGATCGAGACTTACGCTGGTGAAACCGCGGGGTGCAGCTAGTAAGTTATAAAATATACAATTTCGTGCCATAACTGACGCGTTTTGGAATACATAAAACATTATTTTAGTCCTTCCTCTAACATGAACTAGGCTTCCATTGTAACAGGATACGGCCGTGAATCATACTTTTTCATAGAAAACGTTGAACATGCCGGGAAAAATTTCCCTGAACAACCTTTGGCAGCAACACCAGTTGTTCACTAAATCCATTTCACCCCTAAACGCAGTACGGTAAACAATCAACAAGCTGATTACATCAAGGTTTCGTTTCCCATCAGCAAAATATTCTTGGTAAGGACAAAAACCCACAAAAAGGAGATACATCTAACCAGATAAGTTCTTTAGTAGGTCAATGTACTCGCGTGACGACTTTGGACCACAATACCGATGGAAAGAAGTAGTCTAATTATCAACAGTCTTCGTAATACCTAACAGTTTTTTTTTTCTGAAACTAACGGATCTGAACCCTAATTCTGAAACACACTCATCATCCGGGCTTTTCCCAACTATGTTGGGGTCGGCTTCCAGTCTAATCGGATGCAGCTGAATACCAGCATTTTACATGGAGTGACTGCCTCTCCGACCTCCACAGCCCAGTAACTGGGTAATACGATACCCTTTGGTAAGACTGGTTGCCACACTTTCGGGCTTCCGACAACTCGTAATGACTGTCAAAAATCCACGAATGACAGCTGGGACCAACGGTTTACCGCGCTTTCCGAGGCACAGAGTAGTCTCGTTATGTAAAGATGGTCACCCATCCACGGACCAACCCCGGCAAGCGTAGCTTAACCTGATGGATTGACCCGTATGGCTGTTATTACTTAGCCACGAGCTCCTGTAATTGCGCAACACAGATTATGATTGATAATCACAATCTGAATGATTTTCAACTATATAGCTAATACTACATTACTTTCATATGTTCGAAAAATTTGTCTGCTCAACAACGTAAATAACGCAATGAATGTTATTGAACTGTCAAAATTAAACATATGGTACTGATAGTGTGTTATACAATTACCCCGCAGGCTTTATGGTGCCGTCTGTAGTTGTTTTGTCAAATAAATCATTTGTAAAAAGTGTTAACAACATCATACTTATCACCATAAAAGTCTACGATACAATCTATATACAATTCCATTTTAAATAGGAAATAAATAACATAAATAATATAATATAATAAAAATAATAAATAATATATGTTTATACATTTAAATAACCTTTTTGACTCCTATTAACCGTATAACCGATTTTGACTTCTATTGCGTTGATGCATGACAAATGGCAGCTGTAATAAAGAGTTGGTATTGTAACCACGTTTTTGCTTTTAATGACATCCTTATGCCAACGGAATAGAAGTCAAAATCGGTTGAACGGACTGTAAAAAGTTTTATTTTAATTTCTAATCTTATTTCAAATGGAGTATAGAACTATAGACATCATAAAAAAAATCTGTCCACGAATCACGAGCGGACTATATTTGGTGAAAGTGTAGTGAGAGAAAACAAAGAAACAAAGTTTAACTGCCTCATTTGTCTATATATTATTGTTTTTATACAGTGTGCGCAAGCGGTACTGCTGATCATGAGGATCTGGGTTCGATTCCCGGGTCGGGCAAAGTGTTATTGGATTATTCCATCTGGAATTTCTAAGTAGCAACCCGGAGTCTGGATTTGTGCCCGGATGAAGGTAACCTCTCCCCCTTTTACATAACCGGTGAGATGTGGGTGTACTATCAGTACACCTCTACCTAACCCTTTGAGGAATACAGGCGTGATATTATGGTAAAGTTTTATTGCACAGAAACCCTTACATTAAAAAAAATACGATATGTTGCTTTAGGTAATCATTATTTTTCATCTCCTTCGAAATTTTTGACGAAATTTGTTAGACTACACGAGTGACGCCTTTGAGGAATACAGGCGTGATATTATGGTAAAGTTTTATTGCACAGAAACCCTTACATTAAAAAAAATACGATATGTTGCTTTATGTAATCATTATTTTTCATCTCCTTCGAAATTTTTGACGAAATTTGTTAGACTACACGTACGTCGAGTGGATTTTCTTCTTCTTAAATCCTCATTTCCCCTGAAACGTTCTTGCATTCATGTATTTAAATAATGCGTGCTTAAACTTTCAAACCGCACAAAGTCTACTTTTAGACATACCTAGCATTATCTTTATATTCTCAACTGAAACTTCTGTCTTACGGCCGGCGCGTGGTTGCGGTGGAGCCAGTAAACATAGCTGCTTTAGGTTCAACAATAACGTAGCAAGTTGACTCGTTTCCGCTTTCACGAAACTTTTCCGAGTTACTGCTGGCAACATTACCCACCTCGGATTCGAACTTGCTACCTTTTATTTTGTTTTGTCTGATCAATACGTTACTTAAAATGGACTATACTTTGTCTTTGCTCGCCGAATACTTTACTAATTACACATGAGTCTTTGAAACTTTGCCTCTTAAGAGCAGGCAATCTAAATCAAATTTCGAACGCAAGCTCTGCCCCGCCACTCCGTTATGTGCTAAACGCTTTATACATCAGTAATAAAGTTGAATATTGCGTGCGCTCTTTGATCGTGATCGAGCACGAAACTAAATAGCGTAAGTCTCAAATCTTATTTCGTTTACAACTAAAGTAATAATTGATCTAGAGAAAAAATATCTTGTGTCGGGATAATAAACTATATTTTCTTGCTGTGAATATTTATTTTAGACATAAAAGCTAAACAATCTTGTTTGTTTTTAGAATTATCCTTAAAAAAGACATGAGTTTCGAATAAAAAAAATACTGAGAGAAAATATTACAATTACGTAACTGTCTTCAACATGGAAAGAAAAAGATCCAATAAATCGTATACTACTCGTTTCATTTTGCTTGTATGTGTGACTGTTTCAGAATGTTCATGCAAATTAACATTAACATAGGGAGCTTCTTCTTAAGCTTGCCAACTCATTGGCAAACCCCTTGGAGTTGAAAGTATCTGTTACAGTAACAACTTACTGAAAGAAGGAAAGAAAAATGCTTTCTTTTATTGGCATCATGGGCCTGCTCTTGATCTCAATTACCACTGATGGAAATCGATGGATGAGGTGTATGAAAGAACGAGCGTGGCCAAAAGATGCCTGTTCACTCTTGCTTTGAATACAGATGGGTTATATGTAGAAGGGAACACAGACGCTGGCAGAGGACTCCACACTTTAGCTGAGCGCATAATAAATGTGGAGGAGAAGCGCTGAGTACGATTAGTTGGGATATCAACCAAGTACGAATGGTATCGTGCAGTACGTCTGGTATTCTGGTAGTAAAAGAGTGACGGTGGGATCAGATCGTGGAGCTCCTGCGTACACACTCCAAAGTACAGTCTGTAGAAGACCGACCGGCAAGTAACATAACGCCGATGAGCCAGGCTGTGAAGCCTAGCCACCAACGTCTCGTCGCCTATAAGCCTGTTTGCTCTGCGTTCCACCGAGTCAAGAGCAGCAAACTGGTATTTTTCTGAACTATCCCTTAAGTGACTGCAATACTCCATACAGGAACAGACCATGTGCTTTGCCCAGACTTAAAAGTTGTCTAGATGTGAAGTATCGTATAGTACCTTGTTTATTGGCATTACAACAAAAATCATCTTAAAACTATAAAAACAGAAAGAAAACACAGCTTATAATGTCGAAAAGGCCTCAGTTCAGCATAATGTCAGATGACAACACAAGGAGTACCATCCTAACACTGATTTTCAGCTGCAGCCCATTACTGACCACTGGGCTGTCGGCCTGCTTGCCAAACTATTAACACGATCCATACCTACTACTGCCACCTAGAAGCTTTTTTTGGTGGCCGAGAATCGGTCTGCGACTCCCGACGCCCAGGGCGTCTCCTGTGGTGCATAGGGGCGCAAGGGCGCGAATTTTGGCTCTACCTCACGCGTTCCGCCTTCTTCATCGCGACCACTACTGCCTCGCAGAAGGAGGTGACGGCCTCCTCCCATGGACTCTCGATCCGAACCAGGGCCGGACGCGTGAGATCGCCGCCGCGGATCGCCTCCGTGAGGATACGGCGGTGCTACGCCCAAGCCGGGCCACCTAGTAGCTGTGCTGTGTTTCAGTTGCCGGTGAAATTACAGGCACATAAGACGTTTCAACTTCACACAGGCACAGGCCTCCTCTCTGTGAGAGGGAGCGGGCCCAGTGTGCCCACATGTCTTCGAATTTTCAGTCTAGGACATGCCGGTTTCCTCACGATGTTTTCCTTCACCGTTCTGAAAGCATGAAATTAATTACACAAAGTAAAGCACCTGTCTGGGTTCGAACCCATGACCGTACGTAAGTTGGGACCGATACCACTGGGCCACTATGGTCTGCTCTACGGTCCACATGCTTGTCATGTTTTCCATTAAATAGGTACCATAAAAATCCAGTACTCATTACTCACTGACTAATGTTATTTCTGAAAAAACTGTGTAGGCAATGTGTTTTGTCTCAAAAGTTGTAAACGTCGGTCGGGAAAATTGGTACGATGTAACCCTTGGTTACGGACACCCTAGTAATTTATTTTCTTCCTTTGTCTTGTACACATTCCGTAAGATAAGTTGCAATACATTTACTCTCTTTATTCAAAGGTTACAAGCGAAAAGAGTCGTGTTGTGACCAAGATTGGCGAAGAGTCACTAAAGAAAATGCCTTTTTTCTGCAAACATGTTTCATAATAGTTCATGGTTTGCCCGTATCAACAAAAACTGGGGTCAGCAGTTATAATATTATCTGGCAAGTGTAATGATTCTGACAATGTCATTTGAGCAGCGGTAGTTTTTCTTATAGTCCTAACACGGCTATAAAAATATGTGTGCTAAGTGCAGTGATTGTGGCCTTATATTTTCATAACTTTTGGTCAAAGAGGTCTTACTTCAGTTTTAAGTTTAGCAGCATAAAAACAAGAAGCAGTTTTAATGTTCTTCAATTCTTAAGAAAGCGGTTTCGTCATATAATATCACTCGTCATGAAAATCTGTCGTAAACCAGTATTTGACATTAATGTGTCAAAAAAAGCTCTGTATTTGGACAGCCGTTATTATATGACCGTTCACCGCTTTCTTTGAAATAGCTTTACCGAACAATATTTTTAATAGTCCATTAAAGTTATCCAAGGATCTTTTGACAAATGAAATGAAATTGTTTATTCTGTAAATAGGATATCGGAATCACTTTCACACGTCATACAAATATATATTTTTAAATAAGCTGGATGGAGTCGTCATTTCCAATATTCTTGATGGAGTCGTCATTTCTTCTCAGTGGTAGTCACCACTGAGAAGAAATGACGAACCAAACTCAGGGTCAAAGCCTCTTTTAAATTACAGACATAATCTTGGTTAGATAGATTAAGTGAGGACCATGTAGATCCGTGTCTGATATCCAGAACCACACAAAAAAGAATGTTCATTTTTCACCTGACTATGTATAGACTTGAAATAAATCTTAAAATTCAGCTAATTGAATTGTATATTAATTACACTTCCCACAATGTTAAAAGAAACGCAGGAAAAATATATTTTTTAATATTTCTTTATTCATTCTACGTCAAAGGTAAACGTATTACCATGTTTTGAACGCATCTCAACTACCCTTTTTTTACGACGTTCCATTTTAGACACTGCTACTAGACTTTATTCAACTCTCGTTTCTGAGTTTTATACATTATTATACGTTTTATTTAATCAGTTATTATTTCTTTATTAGTCTTTGTACAATACCTACAGATTAAATAAAAATAATAATTCAATAAATTAATCATGCAGTATGTTATTGAGTTCGCACGACTGAAACGGATTTTTTTGACATTTGACAGTTCTGCGATTGGCATTGGCGCAGTACTGAGAGATGGGTTGTAACAGGTTAAACACGATATCTGTTATCACTGTTACTGTTGCACAAAAATAACAGATCCAAATAATTAATTAAATAACAGCCAGTTATTTATGTACGGACGATAAATACGTATTTGCCTTTTTGGCATCGCACAGGTCTTGATTGCTTTTTTTTTTTGTATATTGTTAGTTTTAAATGCTATTTTGTATTTCTTGTGCGTGTCCCAAATAAATATTTTTCTTTCTTTTCTTTATTGTTGTATTATTTAAGTTGTTTTTATATTGGTCACTGGTCACAGTAACAGGTAACATGACCTAATCGAGGAGTCACTTTTACGAAAATGTTTGTTCTTGTAAGACCACCAACGGTATTTACATAATCAGCCTACAATGTTCCCACTGCTGGGACACAGGTCTCCTCTCTTCGAGAGGGAGTGGGCTGTAAATCTACCACGCGGGCCCAGTGCGGGTTGGTAGATGTCACATGTCTTTGAATTTTTTGGTTCTAGGACATGCCGGTTTCCTCACGAGTTTTTAGAGCAGTGGTGATGAAATAATTTACACAAAGTAAAGCGCCTGCCTGGATTCGAATCCACGACCTACAATTCGTAAGTCGGGGACGTTACCACTGGGCCACCACTGCTCACCAACGGTATTTGCAATTTTTTTTTTGCTATATTCCTTTTTTGTGTGAGTGTGTATGTAAGTAACAGCCACGGTAACAGTCTTTTTTACTCGAAATAACAGACCCTCACGGACTGTTATTTTAAGTAACAGATAATTTATATTGGTGGGAACAATTGTTATTTGTTATTTTTAAATATCTGTTATTTCTTACTGTTACGATAAATACGCCTCGCCCTTAAGTCCTTCATAGTTGTGTTTGCATCTCGTTGTGAACTGTGCCATTTTGAGTGTGTTACTTCTTTTTACGACACTATTTACCACCCCTGACCTTGATATCGAACCATTGGATGGTGCGCTCACGTTATGACATTAGTATGGTACCTTGGATGGACTTATGGGCTATTTCCTTGGTACCAATAGGTACCAATCTAGAAAATATATCTGTTCCAGCAGCATTTCTGGATGATGTAGTTATAAGAGATTTAGAGGAAAATGATGATAATTAATAAAACATTACACTTTAACATAGTGCTTTATTTGTTTTTCCGGTTTTGTTCATCAGGTATTTATGTATGTATGTACCGTAGGGCAATGAAATGTGTTGGGTAGATAAGTGATCACTTTTGATAATACAAGAACTAAGTTAGACATTTTAGAGGTATAGAAACTATCGTTTATTATACTAAAAATGTAGTAAGTACATAAGTGTGCTGGAGAAACAGCAGTTGATTTTCGACACTCAATTTATATTGACAATCATCGAGCGTCTAAGCAGTGACGAGGGCAGTTGGTTTCAAGGAATTCACAAAGTAAAAAAGACGTTTTAGACCATAGCTAGGTAAGTAGGTACCCCTAAGACGACCCACTGACCAAGTATTCCTATTTTAGACTGAACTTCAAGCGTTAATAATTAGTTCCAGCACATTTATTTCTCTATACTCCTATTTGGTATCGGCAATACTGAAGGCTTATGAAAGAAATAACCTGATCGGAGTTGGAAGCCAACTCCGAAGATCATCTACCTAATATTTTTTCACTTAATAAGTTCCAAGATTTTGCTACTAGCACTGATCTAATGTGATAAATTAAAAACATACACACGCCCTAAATTATAATGTACATACTTGTTATGTTAAACTCAAACTCAAACTCAAAGCATTTATTTCAAATAAACCATTTACAGGCACTTTTGAATTGTCAAAGAGTTACTACTTGTGGAACCCTAAATTCTTAAGACAATGACTAACACCGCATTGTGCTCTGCACCGTGAGATTCGCATTCTCAGCAATCCGATGGCGTGGAACCGAAGTTTGTGCAGCGGCAGTGATTTATATTGATTTGGTGTATTGGTGAATCACTCTTGTTTCTTACATCGAAGAAATGTCGCGCATCTTGGTTTTACCGATCTAATTGTAATCATTATGTTAATTCAATTTTTTAAGTAAATTATATCGGTTTTCTGTGCATCCTCGCCTGCAGCCGAATGTAATTTACTGACACCACAAGAGCCTGTAATGTAAACCGACATGGTGATCTGTTTTATGAAAAAGAGCATCTTTTGTTTATAAATATAACTCTTCAGGTTTAAAAGCGCATAAAAAGCACATAGTCTCGACGAATTATTGGGTTTCCATTTTTTTTTCGGAGAGCTTTCCTCCACGGTTTTCGTCTTTTAATAGCTTTTGGAAATGGCTTCCCGTTATTTTGCAGTCAAGAGCTGAGCAACGGGGAATATTAATTAAGTAAGCGTAAAAAAGTAGCTTGTTTACAAATACCAGTCAAGTGCGTGTCGGACCACGCACAATGAAAGGTTCCATAGTTGGGATGAATTTATCCCAAGAACAAACTTAACATTGTAGTTGAAAAACATGTTCTCCCATACATTTCAACTGCAAATATAAGTTTGTACGCATAATATTGAAAGATTAACTTTTTTTAGACCATAGACTTCTTATTGGTTTTCCTGTAATCCATAATTTGCTGTGACAGACGGACATATAGACAGACACACGAGTGATCCTATAAGGCTCCGTTTTTTTTTCATTTGGACGTACGGAACACTAAAACTGTATTTATAGTGACAGCTAGCTATCAAATTCTTGCACTATTGATAGTAGCGACATCTGAAGTGAGCAAATTACAGTTTTTATCCCCATTGCTGACGATTTTACAAAAATATTTCACAAATTTTTACCAATATCAATGATATTCAAGCCCCAAAAGAACCTTGTAGCATAATCAATCTATGATGTGCCCACTGCTGGGACACAGGCCTCCTATCCGTGAAAGGGAGTGGGCTGTAAACCACCACGCGGGCCCAGTGCGGGTTGGTAGATATCACATGACTTCGAATTGTATGGTTCTACGACATGCCGGTTCCCTCACGATGTTTTTCTTCATCATTTTGAGAGCAGCGGTGATGAAATAATTTACACAAAATAAAACGAATGTCTGGGTAAGAACCTACGACGTACAAATTATAAGTCGCGGCCATTAACACTCGGGCACCACTCCTGCGCCCTCCCCAAAATATCCTTGTGGTACTGTAGATGAATATTATTGTAACTATAAAATCATACAAATAGGTAAGATTATATTTATGCTTTATGTATTTATTCAAGTACTAGCTGACCCGTGCTGTCGTTGGGCGGAAAGTCTATATGACACTCACAAATAACGTGGCTTTCTATGGGAAAAATAATTTTCAAAATCGGTTCAGTTAGCTGACCCGTGCTGTCGTTGGGCGGAAAGTCTATATGACACTCACAAATAACGTGGCTTTCTATGGGAAAAATAATTTTCAAAATCGGTTCAGTTAGCTGACCCGTGCTGTCGTTGGGCGGAAAGTCTATATGACACTCACAAATAACGTGGCTTTCTATGGGAAAAATAATTTTCAAAATCGGTTCAGTTAGCTGACCCGTGCTGTCGTTGGGCGGAAAGTCTATATCACACTCACAAATAACGTGGCTTTCTATGGGAAAAATAATTTTCAAAATCGGTTCAGTTAGCTGACCCGTGCTGTCGTTGGGCGGAAAGTCTATATGACACTCACAAATAACGTGGCTTTCTATGGGAAAAATAATTTTCAAAATCGGTTCAGTTAGCTGACCCGTGCTGTCGTTGGGCGGAAAGTCTATATGACACTCACAAATAACGTGGCTTTCTATGGGAAAAATAATTTTCAAAATCGGTTCAGTTAGCTGACCCGTGCAGTCGTTGGGCGGAAAGTCTATATGACACTCACAAATAACGTAGCTTTCTATGGGAAAAATAATTTTCAAAATCGGTTCAGTTAGCTGACCCGTGCAGTCGTTGGGCGGAAAGTCTATATGACACTCACAAATAACGTGGCTTTCTATGGGAAAAATAATTTTCAAAATCGGTTCAGTTAGCTGACCCGTGCTGTCGTTGGGCGGAAAGTCTATATGACACTCACAAATAACGTGGCTTTCTATGGGAAAAATAATTTTCAAAATCGGTTCAGTTAGCTGACCCGTGCTGTCGTTGGGCGGAAAGTCTATATGACACTCACAAATAACGTGGCTTTCTATGGGAAAAATAATTTTCAAAATCGGTTCAGTTAGCTGACCCGTGCTGTCGTTGGGCGGAAAGTCTATATGACACTCACAAATAACGTGGCTTTCTATGGGAAAAATAATTTTCAAAATCGGTTCAGTAGATCCAGAGATTACCCCCTACATCCTCACAAACTTTACCTCCTCATAATATTATGTAAGTATATATGTTACGGCTAATACCCGAAGTGCGGCTACACCTAGTTTTAGCCGGTTAGAATTATAGGTCCAGACAATCCCTGTTGGATAAAACCAATTTACCAACAATAGAGAGGATCTGGCGCTCGGCGGCCGCTGCCGCGGCACGCTCGCTTCGCTCGCTCGCCTTCGCTTGTTAATGGTTACTGTTCTAACCTTTTTTTTTTTTCTTTTTTGTTGCCGGGGTGGAAAATCCTCATGGATGTCCTCCGCCCTGGGGCGGGCGGAGGGGTCTGTCAGACTCTTACTGACTAAAAACCACCCCGGTGTTCCCTTCCCACACTTGCACCGGGGATCTTGGGAGCTAGTATTACTTCCGTGATCCCCGGCTAGTGCCGGCCCGCCTCTGCGGGCCACCTCAAGTCTGCGGGGGGGTGAGGTGTTAGACCCCCCCGCGACGTCTCAAAGGGGCGCGCGTGGAACACTACGCGCCACCACCTCGGGTCCAGTGTGATAGGGGGCGGCGGACGTCCCCGAGTCCGCCGTCCCTGGACCCATTTAGGGGGGCCGGAAGAGGGCATTGTCTGCCCTCTGCCGACGCCCAGTGCGCCTGCTGCGGGCCGGGTGAGCGGACGAGATCTCCCGCTCCCTTTCCGCAGCCTCCTTCTGCGACACGACTGTTTCGCAGAAGGATACCACCGCGTCCCAGGACTCCTCGCTGCCGGCCATCGACTCGAGCACGGCCGGCAGCGATAGGTCACTGCCTACTCCTGAGATGAGGGCACGGCGAGGCTCCTCCCAAGCGGCACACTCTGCCAGCGTATGCCGCGCCGTGTCCTCCCGGCACGCCGTGTCCTCCCTTACTGTTCTAACCTAACCTAACCCAAATGATTTTACCCGAAAACAATCGGCTCGTACTAGGTTTAACCAAGAGTAAGTGGCTACACCTAGTTCTAACCGGCTAAAACTAGGTGTAGCCGCACTTCGGGTATTAGCCTAACATTTATATTATATGTAGCTAGAGGAGCTTGTGGCTAAATAATAACAGCCTCACGGGTCGATCGATCTGGTTAAGCTACGCTTGCCGCGGTTGGTCCGTGGATGGGTGACCATCTTTTCATACCAAGATTCCTCCGTGCCTCGGAAAGCACGTTAAGCCGTTGGTCCCGGCTGTCATTTGTACATCTTTAACAGTAGTTACGGGTCGTCAGCAGCACGAAAGTTTGACAACCAGTCTTACCAAGGGATATCGTGTTAGCCAGTAACTGGGCTGTGGAGGTCAGATAGGCAGTCGCTCCATGTGTAATACTGGTATTCAGCTGCATCCGGTTAGACTGGAAGCATACCCCAACATAGTTGGGAAAAGGCTAGGCAGATGATGAAGTATAGATATTTAAGTAGTTATTGTATAGTATGGGTACATTTAACATTTTAGTTTAAGACTTCGCATATTCATATTTTTCTCATCTTGTTCTCACACACTATTGTCTACATTTCTTTTTCATTTCTCCTTTCGCAGGTCTACTGGAAGAAATTTCTTAAGAAATAAGCAGTACCTTTGTACTAAAATTATAATTATCGACATAATCTACACGTCGTGCTGTATCGAGGAATCCAGACATTGATTATTATTTAAGTATGTGTATGTATGTATACAACATTATTTTTAGTATATGTGAAACCTGAATATAGTTTGTTCAGATTAAGGAACTGAATCGATTTCAATAATGTTTACACCATGTTATATTTTTCCCAAAAATATTTAAGTGGGATGGAAAATGTTATCAACATTTATTTACTTACAATACAATCGCCGTACGGTTAGGTACCTACTGCGAAATTATTATCAATGAGCGCAAGACGACCCTGGAGGCGCGGGGGCGCCGTTAGCATGTTTTTGTACGGACAACCCGGTAACATAACAACCTTATAACTTTGTGATTTTTCATGATGCAGTTTGAAATTTTGTTCCTATAAAGATTCTTTACATAAAAATACTAGACACATGTTTCGGGTTTCGCTTATACTAAAACTAACATTGTATTAATAATTAAATAATAAGTATAATGTCCTTTAACATCTCTAATAACGCAACAACAGGAACAATTAGCAGATCTTTATGTATTATTGGACAACTAGCCAGCGGAAGTCTGAAACACTGCTTCAACATGTAATTAATATTTCTAGCTATGTTTCTGATAGTAATTAATTAGTGTCTTGTTAGTGTGCACGATGTAGCTATTCTTGTATTTTTATTGTGGCTTTGGTATTATTTTATTATGTCACTAGCTTCTGCCCGCGACTTCGTTGACCTGGAAATCGTAAGACACGACAATATAATAAAATAACAGCCACATTTTTATTAAAAAAACTGCCTCGTTGGCTCGTTGGCTCGTTGGTCGTAAGCGCTACTGTTGAGCATGAGGTCCTGGGTTCGATTCCCAGGTCAGGCAAAGTGTTATTGGGTTTTCCATCTGGAATTTCTCAGTAACATTCCGAAGTCTTGATTTGTGCCCGTTTAATGGCAATAGGCTCGCCCCCTATTACATGGGACACAACATAACTGGCGAAATGTGGTCGTAACTGGTACTACAGGTACACCTCTGCCTAACCCTTCGGGGAATACAGGCGTGATTATGTTATTTTTTTTAAACTTCCCTGCAGACTACGTTTGTACTTTGCGGTCAGCAGCAAAAATATACAGAGACTCAGGACTGGTCACGCGGGAGCAAGCGACGTAGTTAGGTACAGTGGTCCGTGTGAGAAGCATAAGCGTTAGTCCTGAGATCAAATCCGCAGTCTTCAGTACCAATTTCCCATTGTCAGCGAAGTTGTTCGTTTTTAGTGAATTGATGAACACCTGCGTTCCTGCATATTCTAGGTACTTAATGTCACAACACTGATACACTGACTGATGCATTCTTACTGATTATTCCTGACAAACGGCTGTCACTAAAAAAATATAACAGTAGATTGAAAACACACGGGATTTCTCATTTACAGTCACCTTACATTTATATAGACTGGCCGCTACAATGAAGACTGGCCGAAAATGACCAAATTTGTAAAATTTCGAATGAATACGCGTTATAATTTTATTTGCTTTGAGAACAAAATGTAGATAGTATGTTGCTTGTGATTTCTGACATTCTGAGAAAAAAAATGAGGACCTCAAATAATTTTTTCTCAAACATGCTTGGAAATTTGAGCATTATTTTGACAACCTTCTTCGAGATTTAAATCAAAACTGCTGTACTGGCCGGCGGCAATAGTTGTACGAAAGTTCATATCCGTCGTGGTTTAGCGGCCAAATAAATTACATTGTAAACTCTTCTCTAACGTGTAATTTAAAAATGGAACGATCTTTTACTCCGACACATGGCAACCAAGGACGTAATTTATTTTTTAATTTAAATTTCGAACTGGCTTGCAAATAGAAAGCTGTTTATTTAAAGAAAAAACAAATAAACATATTGGCGCATGAAAAATGATCGTTGTTCGCCATTGAATCTGGAATTTATAAATAATTTACTTAGTTTGAATTTCCGCGCATTTTTGAGAAAAGCACTACACAAGCCTCGGCCGCAACCAGGCATTGATGGACTCACGTATTGCTGGCCGCTGTAGTAATGTCCTATAGCACGTTTAGTTGTACGGGTATATTGTTATGACTTGTACCTATGACTTGAATTCCTTTCGTTCACAAAATTCTTAACTTTAAAACTCGAATTTAATAACTTTATTTTTTAATTAATTAGTCTTTAATTATATGTTATTGTTTAACTGAATAACATCCATTAAAAATTTGTATGCCATTAGTGCATGGCAGAATGTGTCTTTGTACTGAATTTTATATGTAACATCATTTGTACCCCCACATTTTATGCAAATAAACGATTTTGATTTTGATGGGAAAAGTTTTTTGCGATTGCTGACTTTTGTAACGGCTTTTTTTTTTCATCATAAAAAACCGGCCAAGTGCGTGTTGAACCACGCACAATTAAGGGTTCCGTAGTTGGGATGAATTTATCTCAAGATCAAACTTAATATATCAGTTGAAAAAGATACGATGATGGTGGTGCTGATGATGTTATAGGTTGATAAGTCATTCTTAATTCTCTGACTGCAGATGTAAGTTTGTAATCGCAAACATAAATTAACGATTTTAGGTCTTTTTCCTTTCCTTGTGCCGTTAGACCTTTTTTCTTGCCAAATTGCATGATTCTAGGTCAACGGAAAGTACCCTATAAGTTTTGATTTATTTGCGAGTCAGTATAAAAATATGTCGCATAAATGCCGTATTTTTTTATTGCGTTGTTTTTGTTGCTTAGAATCTTGATTTTTTTTTAGAGCTCCAAGTAGTGATCTACGTATGGTATTCCGAAATACCGCTCACCGAAAGGACGGTTTTCCGATAACACTCTACTCCGACGGTTTGTTGAACGAAAAAATGATTGGCCGATGAAACGTTTTGCCGAAAATATTATTCATCGACGGTTGGTAGATTCTGGCACTCACCGGCCGCTGCCGCGACACCGCTCGCTTCGCTCGGTCGGCTCGTGCGTAGGAGGTCATAGTATTAACCTAACCTAACCTACCCATTTTTTTTAAAGAAGAAATTAACCCAATCGAAATCTCTCATTTTCGGCGAAACGTTTCATCGGCCAATCATTTTTTCGTTCAACAAACCGTCGGAGTAGAGTGTTATCGGAAAACCGTCCTTTCGGTGAGCGGTATTTCGGAATACCATACGTAGATGCCAAGTAGTAGACCTGTATTTGATATTAATGTCAACTTGATACCTCCTCGCGTTCCTGAGAATAAGAGTCTTGAAAGGCAGACAGACGGAGGAACGGACAACGAAGTGATCCTATAAGGGTTCCGTTTTTTCCTTTTGAGGTACGGAACCCTAAAAAGTAAGTTGGAGTTTCAGTTTCCACGAAATGTACGGGAAAAGTTTTTTGCGATTTCTGGCTCTTCTAGTACCTACTTAAACCTCAGTTGGTCTTATAAAGATCCTCATAAGAAACAGGATCTAGTGACATCAAAAATGTATGTTGTAAAATTGACTATTGTCATGCTGGCAGTATAATTTTTTTTTAAATATGTGTAATTTTGCAGATCAAAATGTCTCAAAAAGTTAAGGACAGTCTCCTAGACCTATTTCGTGTAGCTGTAACGGTTCAGGGTAGGTACCCATACTTCACCATCTAAAAATTTCACTCTATACCAACATCTCATGATGATTGACTGCTTAGCCACATAAAGATCTACCGTGATGGTAACTATTTAAAAGTTGAAATCTGTAACTATCCGCAATGTAATATAACCAGTTGGTTCGTCTTTTTACAATTCGTTGTGAACTATAGAGGAATACAAACATAATGCAATATTGCTAATCCCCATAGCAAATAGCGTGATAATATATTATTATAGTCTACGGACTGACCAGACTGATAGGAAATATCTATGCAAAAATTTAAAATCTATCGGGTAGAATTTGCGTGACGCTGGAACAAGCACGACAAAAATTCAAAAAACTATATTTTCGGCATTAAAATTGCGGCATCAACATCGCCACATGCGAACTTCGCGTCACGCTGACGTCACGCAAATCCTGCATCGCGCAAGCAGAGTTTACCGCGCAACTAGCATATATACAACGTCCCGACATTTACCGTCGGGCAGTTGCCCACCAGACACAACACCTGTCTGGTCGGAGGATCCTCCCTCTTCTATGGTGGATTAGTGAACATTACACCCTGTTTCTCATACCACAAAATATTCAATATAAAGTTTTGACTTTTCTACGATTTTATATAATGTACTATAGATAACCTAAATTACGAGTGCCTCAATAAATCAAACAATCAACTCAACCAATCGCAATATACTGCTGGAGATAGGCCTCGCCCAGGCTGTACTACACGCTGTCCTCCGCCTTCCGCATCCAGTCTGTCCCAGCCAACTTTTATAGCCGTTGGTCCATCTAGCTAGGGGGCAACCCACACTAGGTACGCTTGCCGATACGCGGTCTCCACTCCAGAACTCGTCTGCTCCACTGGCCATCGGTCTTTCTACAAACATGGCCAGCTGACTGCCATTTCAGATTACTTACACTCTCTACTCAAGCTATGTCAGTAACTCCGGTTCTTTTCCGGATAATTTCATTTCTGATTTTATCCTTCAAAGAAACTCCGAGCGTAAACAAGTGCCTAATGCCCCTAAAAAAAAAGGCTAAAAAGAAGGCTATTCTCTCTCCACCTGTCTACTAAAATGTATATCTATGTAAGATTACCAACACGACTGCCAAGAGCGGTAATTATGGCTTTTACCTTTCTATGATCATTTAGAGAGTATTTTAATCTCATGTAGGCATTTTAGGGTCATTTACATACATGAGTCCATGAATGCCTGGTTGCGGCCAAGGCTTGTATAGTGCTTTTCTCAAATAATGCACGGAAATTCAAACTAAGTAAATTATTTATAAATTCCAGATTCAACGACGAACAACGATCATTTTTCACTCGCCTAAAATCAAATCAAATATATAATATTTATTTTCCAGAATATGGTACCATAGATAATAAATAAATGTTGTTTTCAGCATATTATCTTGCCATGATATGGCTTGCAAATACATTTCATGTCAGTAACAAAGTCATTATGATTATTATTATTATATGACTAGCTGCGCCCGCGGTTTCACCCGCGTAAGTCTTGATCCCGTGGTAATATCGGGATAAAAAGTAGCCTATGTCTTAATTCAGGGTGTCAGCTACCTCGATAATTTTTTTATCAAAATTGGTCCAGCCGTTTGAGCGTGAATAAGTAACAAACATACACACACACACACTCACAAACTTTCGCCTTTATAACATTAGTGTGATTATTACACATTTATTTAGGTTCTATTGACCTATCCTCTAAAAATTCTTTAATTGTGTAATGTTTTTTTAATAGTAAAAGTTTACACAGTATTTTTTTGAACAATGTCAATGGTAAATCTTGAAGGGAATTCGTTAATGGCTGTTTAAAGTATATAATATATAAAAATATATAAGACAACAGTAGACATTTATTATTTTAAATAATTTTAATTTTATTGGGGGCAACCGTAGTCTGTCTTTATGTCGTGTTCCATTTAACTTGTCACCAATATTTTCGAATCGGTTATAATTCTTTTTCGCAAAAGTACATGTTTCTAAAATATACATACATGTTAATGGTAATATTTTAAGTTTTAAAACAGTGGCGTACAGCTATCTAAAAAGTGAGCTCCGCATGTTGCTCGGACTCATTTTTTTTGTGCTTTGAAAACTCTGTCAACATCTACTGGGTTTTCCCCAAGTTATAATACCAAAGGCCCCGAAAACGCTCGCTTTTTTCCATGTATTGAATTTTGAACGAAATTGTAGTCGCCACGCTTCTCCACCGCATGTCTTTACAGTTTTTAGCCTGATACTGGCCTGAAAATCAATATTTTTTGTTGCTGTTATATAGCTCTCTGCTTACTCTATTTATAACGTTCAACTTTGATCGAAAAGCAAACATAAAGGTTGTCAGCCCGGGCCTATTGTCTCGGAAAGATGAACGGACTCATTAGAGCAAGTCACGATGATCTCTGTGAAATCACTTTCTTTTCTCAGTGATGTACCTATAAAAGAGTTTGTCATGAGTCAGCATCTATAGACGTCGAGTGCCTGAAGAAAGTAGATGCCATAAAAAGACAAGCAATTTCAGTTTGTGAGAAACATGACATACCTAAATAAATAAACAAACAAAAATAAGTATGGCCATTTCTGAAAATACAGTAGGTACTTACATATTGACGGCACGGTTGGCGCGCTGCGTGTCGCGGGTTTGATTCCCGCACGGAACAAATATTTGTATGACCTACAAGTAGTTGTTCCGGGTCTGGCTGTTTGTGTATGTGAGTTTAAATGTTTGCAAACGCACCCACGATACAGTAGAAATTCATAGTGTGGGGCAACGTTTTAAAAATATATGGTATTTAGTTGGATTTATTTTTTATGTGATCCAAGTCCTTTACATGTTCTAAACAAGCCATCAACATAAGTGTTCCTGTAAACTTCTTTTGATCAATTTACGACATTATTCTAAAATAAGAAACCGGATACAACGAGTACAATGACCCCTTAAGAGGTTGTGCGTTATTTATGTTACATCTTGTATACCAAGATAAGACACCCACGGAAAACTAACAGTCAGTTGTTATTATTAAGCAAATTGGTCCAGCCGGTGTCAAGGCAGCACAGCTTGAGAGTTGTGTAGGTACCTATGTTCGAAGCACTGAATATTATGAACAGGCTAACGGGATACAAAAATAAACATTATTTTAGGATTTACCAAGTAAATGAACTATCAGATACCTACTTATTAATCCTTCTGTTCACATTGTACAGACTTTTTGATTTTGCATTGTCGATTCAAACAATATTAACGCTGGTAGCACATATCCGCCGCGAAACCATAGCAGCGAAACCGCAGTAGTTAAATTGTACTGGTTCGCGTCATGTTTCGCTACTCGCATCCAATTCGAGTAGCGGAACATGACGCGAACCAGTACAATTTAACTACTGCGGTTTCGCTGTGATGGTTTCGCGGCGGAGGTGTGCTACTGGCGTAAGCTACGAGATTATAAATGTTTGATGCAATATTTTTTATCATTTTATAACCAGCGTCCAATCCAATGTTTCATTAATGCTCTTCTTATTTCAACTGAAATTATATTTAACTGTTTTTTTAATGTCCAAGCACTGTCCCACAGCAGTAGTCGAGAGAATAAGAAGTCTGAAATGGAAATGGGCGGGCCACATCTGTAGAATGGAAAACGAAGATGGACAAAGAAAATTATTGAGTGGGTACCTAGAGAAAATGAAAACGAGGAAGGCCGCGGAAGTGCTGGGAAGATATATTTAAAGAAAGATGTGGACCAGACTGGAGGAGACAAGCTAGAGATAGGGAAACGTGGGGCCTACGCCTACGACTTCCATAAATAAATAATTTCACGTGAAAATGAAAAATGTTTTTTTGTCCCAAAACAGTTACATAGATTATAAATGAGACAACCCCAGTAAGTAATTGATAATACTTGTGTTGGGGCTATCTCGCTCTTTCCCTTAATTATTAATAATATTGAGACGATTGTTTACAAAAGGTGACTAAAAAATTAAAAATTAAATTTGGGAAGAAAGATGAAAGTACCCACTTAAATGACTTATAAACTAATTAGCAGCTCTTTGTGTACCCTTTGTAGTTGTATGCCAATGTGAAACTGTATGTACGTCTTATTTTTAAGCAGGGTTTAAGTTGTGTGTGTGTGTGGGGGGGGGTGTGTAAGGGTGTGTGTGTGTGTAAATGTGTATATCTTTGAAGTGCCGATGTGTTCGAAGCGCTATGTATAGATTATACTCGGTGAACATTATTGATAAGAACCTAAGACTTGCTCTGTTTCCTCGTATGTTAAAGTTTTTAAGCCAGTCTGTTATTACCTTTTTGCATACGTGTGAGATCTCATGGTGGAACCTTAATTTTACGTTTATTTTGTTATAAATATAGGCGGATTGGGTTGCATACTGACACCGTCCAAAACCGGTTCGGACCCTTGTGAAGTAAGCCACTATATCCTTTCGTCTTTTCTTCTGACTGTCTTGGTTAAATGGAACAGATTTTTGTAAATGTAGGGTCGTAAATAAGAAATATAGTTTCCTTACTGAAAGTAAGCCACTTATTCTATATAGATCCACAGTGGGGTATCTGTATGGTTTACAGTACATAACTTTTATAAGTGACCTTTGGGCTCTTTCTAACTCAAGGAATTTAGTTTTAGTGGCTCCTCCCCAGACTGGTAAACAGTACGTATTAACTGATTGCGTTAGCGCAATGTTGATGCTAGTGTCTTCCAAGGCATCACATATCTTAGATTTTTGAAAATCCATATAAATTTTCGCACCTGAATCTAATTCGTGACAATCTCAATATGCGAATGCCAAGTTAAACACACGTCAACAATAACTCCCAGGTATCTTGTGGACGTTACACGTTTAATGAATTGACAATTACAATTTTCGTCCAAGTGGTCCGCACACGTGTGGATTTGAATTTTAAAATTAAGGCCCGGTTTAGACCTACTACTAGGAGAAAAACAAATGTAGTTTGTTTTAGGAACACTAAGGGTTAGTAGATTGGCTTTGAGCCATCTATCTATAGCATCTAATCCTTACTCAGCATTATTGCACGCAGCTTCACACGTGTCTCCAAAGTAGACAGTGGCAGTATCGTCGGCGTATAAGAAGATTTTCCCCCCACCGTTTCGTAGGTCGCAGAGCTCGTTAATATACACTAGAAACAGTGGTGGGCCAAGGACCGATCCCTGCGGGACACCAAATACAATGTTTTCCTCCTCACTATTCGAGTTACCTATTTTAACTTGCTGTCTCCTACCTCTGAGGTAACTGTCAAAGAGGGAGAGAGCCTTACCTCTTATTCCACGTGCATGAAAACATTAATAATATTTTTTTTAATCCTTATATACATGTTTTAAACTATATTTTGCTTACAAGCATATAAGAATAATACAATTGTCAATATGAATCTAACTGAAATAATAAATAAATAATTATATAAATGATAATGAAATGTGTACAATATATTATGAAATGATAAAATAATTATTATGCTCAAATTGTGGGAATATCGGGATAAAAAGGAGCCTATGTCTTAATCCAGAGCAAAACGGCCATCGCTCAGCATAATGCTGCGACCCTATGCGAGACAGAGCCCTAGCGCTGGTTTTCAACGCCGGCTGCGTTGACGTGATGACGTCAACCGGTGCAGCATAATGAGATAAAAATAAACAAAATAAAATAAATGCAATACTTCGTTATTTATGTTTATATAAATATAATATCTAGAATGGCAACATTCAGTAACGTCGGCAACGACTCAAGCGCCGCGCGCATGTTACGCAATCTGTGTGTGCAGCTGTCAGCTGTCATAAAGAATTTGACTTTTTTACGTAATGGTTACATCTCAGAGAGGATTACATAATTAAATAACATGGCGCATTATGTAAAGAATGCTAGGATTTTATCTAACAAAGAATGCATTGGGTGACTGGGTATTAAATAAGAAGTATAAATATATAATAACTACAAAAACATCAGTTAAATTTGAAACAATAACTTCTAATCACTTCTTCCTCTAATCTAATCTACGGCACGGTTGGCGCAGTGGTTAAGCGATTGACTGCTGCGCTGCGTGTCGCGGGTTCGATTCCCGCACGGAACAAATATTTGTATGACCTACAAGTAGTTGTTCCGGGTCTGGCTGTTTGTGTAAGTGAGTTTAAATGTTTGTAGGTAAACGCACCCACGATACAGGAGAAATTCCTAGTGTGGGGGCAACGTTTAAAACGGAGTGACGTTTTGACGTTTGTACTGGTAGAATCGTTGCTAAGATTTTCGTGGAAATAAAATAAAATTACGACGTTATAGTGTCAAAAAGGTTTTTAATAAAGTGTACAGCAAATTAATACAGAATATACAGTGTAGTGAGATCTCGTGTGTTCTTCCTAAGTGTATAATTATTGCGTAAAAAAAAATACAAATCTCCAAGCCGTATATAGGTACCCACAATATTCAATAAAAACGAAAACGTAAACAGAATTTGTATACCAATACTTGTAAATAATGCCGGTAAAGTGTGGTGGATGCGGCAAATTTTTGTCAGCAGTTGATACAGCGAGGTGCACAAAATGTGCCACCCCTTATCACCGAGTGTGCGTCGGCCTCCCTACGAAGGGCCCCTTAGTCTCCGCCTGGCATTGCCCTGAGTGCAGGAAAAATGTCCGCAGGGACAATAAGGCCGAAACGCCCGTACGAGGTTGTGTGGCAGAGGTACGGGGTGAGCAGTCGTCGTCTATGTCCAGATCAATGTCAACGCCGCCAGCTGTGGCGACGCTGGAGATGGCGTCGCCCACAACGTCAACTATGTTGGTGCATTCGGCGTCGCCTCTGTCAGCTGCCGCATCGCCGACGCCTCTATCAACTGCTGCACCGTTGACGCCTCAGTCAATCACTGCACCGCCGTCGCCTGTGGCGGTGGATACGCTCATGCGGGTGTTGACGCCTCCCCCCGTCGGAACTGTGGGTGTGGACACAGACTACTGCGTTTCGAAGATGATTCCCGAGTTCCCGCAGGACATAGGATCCGCTTTAAAACTTGTAGTGGAGGAGCTACGCACCTTGAGATTTGAGGTTTTGGAGCTTCGTAAAGACGTAGCGGAGTTGAAAGCGTCTCACGACTCTAGTCACGCCCGTATGGATGGGATTGAGTCCAGATTGGAGGCGCTGGAAAAGCGTCAGGATACCGGATACGATACAACGAATTTGAATACAGTGGAGTGTGTGGTCCAACAGCTCAAGAAGGACCTCAATGACAGGGATCAGGAGCTAATGGCAAACGATCTTGTGATTGCGAACGTTCCTGAGTCGCAAGCGGAGAGCCCAACACACTTGTTCCAGCTAATTGCCACTAAACTAGGAGTCGCTTTGGAGGATCGCGACATCGTGAGCGCAGAGCGAGTAGGCGGCAGACATATTAAAGCGACAAGCCCCATAGTTTCAACAGAGCCCCGCCCTCGCGCTATCATGGTGCGACTCGCTCGACGTGACCAGCGTGACGCCGTGTTGGACAGCGCCCGCGTGCGACGTGATGCCACAACTGAGAATCTCGGAGTCTCTGGGAAGCCAGTACGCTTCTTTGTCAATGAGAGGTTGACCAGGCTTAATCAGCATTTGTTTCGTCAAACAAGGGCAGCGGCAGGGATTCATGGATGGCGGTTCGTATGGACGAAGCGCGGTCGCATATTGGTCCGGCAGAAGCCTGGAGAATCCACTCACAGGATTGCATCTGAGGAAGATATTATACAGTTTATTGGACCATACATGGACACTAACAAATAAAACTTTCTTCGATGTGGCACACTTTTTTGTTATGGTTAATTTTTCTAGGTGTAATCTTTTATTGAACAGGGTGGCTGTGTGTTATATCTGTCGTGAGATGGGGAGGTGGGAATATCAAAGTGAGTACTGCAATACAAGGAACATATATATATTATTTACAATTATTATTATCTACACACTAACAGCAACATTATTTACAAACAATAGATATATATTATTTTCATTTCATTATGATTGGGAGCATTATTGTAAAGGTAACACATTTATTTATTTACTACGAGAACTAAAACTTATGTATAAAAATTACTTAAACGAAAGAAATAAACAAAGTTACTATAATGAATATATTAATAAAATATTAGCATTACGATATA
This sequence comes from Tiliacea citrago, assembly GCA_963921375.1. Taxonomy (NCBI): domain Eukaryota; kingdom Metazoa; phylum Arthropoda; class Insecta; order Lepidoptera; family Noctuidae; genus Tiliacea; species Tiliacea citrago. The sequence continues at coordinate 14,239,649 of OY992798.1, forward strand.
AATATACATATACAGCCATTACTATTTACATAAATGATTAAGTCAAAATTTTTAAAGTTTGGTTTGTTCAATGCGGGATCTCTGGCAACTAACCAGGACGAGTTTCTTTTTGCCATGTCTCAACACTCAGTGGATATAATGGCAATCAACGAAACGTGGCTTAGACCTGGCGAGGAGGGATGTGCGCCTAAGGTTCCGGGATACAGGTTAAAGCACGTGCCGCGCCCTATGACTATACGCGGGGGACGAGGTGGAGGTGTAGCGTTTTACATTAAAACAGGAGTTAGGGCGCGTGTACGGCCACACTCCGAGCAGTCTGATGTGGAACAGATGTGGTTGAACCTTACTATCAATGGTAGAAAGTTGTTGATTGGAACTGCATACAAACCGCCCTGGTTTGAATTGTCAAAATTTCTGGATGGAATAACTGACAGTATTAGCGCATTGGCACCTTACGATCATTTGGTATTACTGGGGGATTTCAATGTTAATCTATTGGATATGAACAATGCAAAAACAAAAGATATGATGGAATTCCTAAATTATACCAATTTAAATCAGGTAGTGCAGTCACCAACTCATTTTGTAGGGGATAGTAGTACTCTTATAGATGTGATCGGTACCGATGTAGGGGTTCGTAATGTACTAGTGAGTCATGTCAGTGAACTTGGTCATCATTCGTTTATTGTATGTGATACTGTCATAAAGAAGGTAAAAAGCAAACCTAGGCTGGTTGAATATCGGCCGCTAAGGGATATACTGATGGACTACTTTACAGTGGATCTGAAACTAATGCCTTGGTCTGAAATTTGTTCACTGCCGGATGTTAATAGCATGATTGAATATTTTAATGTCTTTATCACCCAATTATATGACTTACATGCACCCATAAAGAGTAAGATATTTAGAGACCGACCCACACCGTGGATAACAGATAATATTAGATTGATGATGAAGCTGAGAGACGAGGCAAAAAATAATTATCATTTGGACAAGCTAGATACTAAAAAGAAATATTATTTAGATTTAAAGAAACAAGCTATTACAGCACTAATGCAGGAAAGGAAGGTATACTTTGACAGGCACATTAATAGTCAGATAAAAAACCCCAAACAGCTTTGGAAAAATCTTAAAACAGATGTGTTCTCAGAACATAGTGAAGGTATGCTACCTGGACAATTCAATGACCCAGATGAGATAAACCAAGCATTTCTCGATGTGCCAGGGCAGTCCATACTGCCCACATCACAGCTATCACATTTTGATGTGAATAGATTTGGTGAAACTCAATTCGAGCTTAGAAATGTTAAGGAGGATCAAATTTCTAAAATTATTAAGAGCTTGGGGTCAAATGCTAAAGGGATTGATGGAATGAGTCTGGATATGATAATGTTAACGTTACCAACCACCCTTCAGGCTATCACCACAATTGTAAATAAGTCGATAGATACCCACAGTTTTCCTGACTTATGGAAGTGTGCTATTGTGCGTCCTTTGCCCAAAATCGGCAACCCAAGTACGTTTAAAGATCTACGTCCTGTTAGCATTTTGCCTTGCTTATCTAAAGTCTTAGAAAGGGTGGTTTACAACCAAATGTTGGAATATTTGGAAGCAAACAGTATGCTCCCCGACCTGCAGTCTGGTTTTAGGAAGGGCCGTGGTACAGCCACGGCCCTTTCTGATGTAGTGGGGATTATCCTGGAGGCACGGGACAGGGGGGAGGGAACAATCCTTGCACTGCTGGATTTTTCACGGGCCTTTGATGCAATAAATACCACTATGTTGCTTTCCAAGTTGGCCTATTATGGTTTTACAACGGAAACAATACAGTGGTTCGCTAGCTACTTGCAAAATAGGTCACAGCTCGTTGAAATCCGGAGGGAGGATGGATCTAAGATGTCATCCCCCGCTCGACAGGTGCCACGTGGTGTGCCTCAGGGATCAATTTTAGGGCCTCTTCTGTATATCCTTTACAGTGCAGACATTATTCAGTCGTTTCAGCATTGCAGGTACCACATGTACGCAGATGATATTCAATTATATATAACTTTTAAACCAGCTGATACATTACAGGCAGTGGAAAAAATCAATGATGATCTTGAAAGAGTGATGGTATGGTCCGATAATAACTCACTGGTATTAAACCCACTGAAATCTAAATTTATGGTTTTAGGAAGTAGGAAAATGATCAGCGCGATACTGTCAGCCAAGCCAGAAGTTGTTATCAGAGGGGAAAAAATAGATAGGGTAGAGTTAGCTTGCAACCTTGGGTTAACCATAGATCCGGAACTACGATTTGAGAAGCACATCAGTAACTCCACAAGGAATTGTTTTTATAGATTGAAACTCCTATATTCAATTAGAGACTACTTGAGTGTTGATCTACGTAAACAATTAGTGGATAGTTTAATTTTATCAAGACTTAACTATTGTGATACTGTGTATGGCCCATGCCTGTTAGTAAGAACAGAAAAGCTGATACAACGCATACAAAATGCATGTACACGGTTCTGTGTAAGGATACCACCTAGAAGTCATGTCACTCCTTTTATAAACGAAAATAATATTTTGAAAATGGCTGCTAGGAGAAAGTTACATATGGCTAGTTTACTTTTTGGAGTAGTCACTACACAAAAACCGCACTATTTGTTTGAGAAGTTAAGTTGGAGGCAGAGCAAATACGAACCACGTTTTTCTACCCAACCTCTTTGTACATCGACACATAGGACTACAGCATTCAGGGGGTCCTTCAGATACGCCGCCACGCACTGTTGGAATAACATTCCTCCACCAGTAAGAGTCCTGAGAACAAAAAAGCATTTTGTGAGTGTCCTAAAGAAATATTTCATGCAGATCCAGCAATCAACATGATTGTAAACTAGAACTAGTACCTAAACAGTAGCTGCTCTTTTTGTACTAACCTCGAGGGTCATGGCCTACGGGCAATGGATATGGCTTTCCAACAGTTGCATGGCGGCTGATTCCTCCCAGTTTAGGTCCGGTCTGTGTCATTGTTACAGGAGTCGGGGTCTTTTTGAAGCTACGTTATCTGGGTGGGACAATATTGGTATAATTTCAATTTTACGGGTTTCTGCGTTGAGTTGTACTTTATGTAGGTACTACGTACGTACATTAGGTATAACTCCATGGGTTTCTGTTTCAATTTATTTAGTAAGGAGTGCAATGCAAATACCTATAATAACACTTACCATTAGGATCAGGAGGCTTGGCATTGTTGCAATGAGCAAATTTATAGCTCTGTGCGAAAAAGCATGGTTCACGTTTGCCAACGCCATGGATTGATGATGAATGCCGTTTGCAAATGGCCGCCATCGTAAGTCCCATGGTGCATCTGAAATTATGGTGTCTAAATGAAAACTTAATTGTATCTTTGTAGAGTATTGTTAGTGTATCGAATTTATATTATTATTAAGTAATTTTTTTAGTTCCATTTATTTGTATTACAGTGTTTGTTTATGTATTATTCATTTTTATTTTAACAATTACGCATTAATACACGTAAATATATATAAGTACTTTTTAATTTTATCGATAAGTACATACTACATATTGACTATAATCAGAATCACACATATTATTCTGTGGAATTTATTTTACTTACCCGATTTATTATGTCACACAGGGGGGCGTCATTACGTTATTCCATGGTTTCTGCTGAAAATCAGCGCTGTGACGATAGGTTTGTCCGAAGTCACAGCATTTTGCTGAGCAGAGACCTGTTCTTGCACAGATGTGACGCACGGTTATTGTAATTGTTCATAATTAGTATAGTTTGTTTGTTTCAAAAGTAGTTATTTTTCCACTCGGCAATCGGCATTTTGTTTTTGTTTTCATTGTTTGTTTGTCGACTTTGTTGTCATCACATAGACCATAGACTAATATATATATAATGAGTTTTTATACTAGTAAACAGTTTGTAAATTGTCTTTGGTCCCTGACATCAACCAATGAACAAGATTGTCAAAATGTTTAGGGTATTGGATGCGAGGCTTTTGGCTACTTTGTATGTGTGTTTTTTGACTTTTAGTTGTACTGTGCGTTTTGTTTGTGCAGAATAAATAATTTTTCTTTCTTTCTTTCTTTCTTAAAAAAAAAAAAAAATCTACATTTTATATGCCTAATCTGAAATGTTTGATTAAAATAACTATCACCATCACTAGGGTTCTCTACAATCACACTAATATTATAAAGGTTAAAGTTTGTGAGTGTGTGTGTGTGTTTGTTACTTCTTCACGCTCAAATCACTGGACCAATTTTGATAATATTTTGTATGGAGGTAACTATAACACCCTAGATTAACATATAGGCTACTTTTTATCCACGGGATCGAGACTTACGCGAATGAAACCGCGGGCGCAGCTAGTTTTATTATAAAAGTCACTTTTTGATTCAAACGTTTAAAACTACAGAAATGAAAGGTTTTTTTCGCCTCCTGTAAAATCATGTTTTTGTACCGTCGAATTATAATACTGCCGTAAAAATTATAATACTGCCGCGATCATTTCCTTCACTTTTTTTGCTTTATTTATATATTTGGATAACTTGGTTACAATGGCTGCAAGCCTAAGTGCTTTATCGTTGAAAAACATGATATTATGCTTAATTTTTTTTTTCACGCTCAGGTGTCACCCCAGTTCAGGTGGCACCCGGTGCGGACCGCCCCCGACGCCCGGCGCCCCCCCAAGCTACACCACTGCATAACAGTCGTCGGTTCCTTTTCAATGGAGAATGAGGAACTGACCACCCTGTCCCTCATATCTCTAAATATGTACAGGGTAAAATTAAATTAGCTAGCGAAACTGCGGAAAAAAATTTGATGATTTTTTCTGGGGGTCAACGACTACTGGTAATATTGGTAATAGAATTATGAGTTGATACAATCTGTTTGCTTTTGTTTTGTCGTGACATCGACAACCATCACGTTTGTGAAGTTTACACAAATAAACCGGCCAAGTGCGTGTCGGACCACGCACAATGGAGGGTTCCGTAGTTGGGATGAATTTATCCCAAAAACAAACTTAACATTGTAGTTAAAAAAAACCTCGATAAACGTCACGGTCATTTTTCCAAGTATAAATGTATGTTTGTAATAGCAAAAAAAGTATTTTTTTACGTGATAAAACTACAAATTACCGATTTTCGGACTTTTTACATTATTTGTGCTATGAGACCTTGCTTTTTGCCAAATTTCGTGATCCTAGGTCAACGGGAAGTACTTTATAGGGTTTGATTTATTTGCGAGTATCAAAATAATTACATATACATACATAATATCACGCCTGTAATCCCCGAAGGGTTAGGCAGAGGTGTACCCATAGTACACCCACATTTAGCACGTTGTTTTAAGTCCCATATAATAGGCGGCGAGCCTATTGCCATCAACCGGGCACAAATCCAGACTCCGGGCTGCTGCTGAGAAATTATTAAAGGAAAATCCCAATAACACTTTGCCCGAAATAATTATGTCGCCTAAATCACCGTATTTTTTATTGCGTTGACATAGAAGCTTGATTATTTTAGAGCACCAAGGAGCCGTAGACCTTCGTATTTGATATTAATTTCAACTTGATACCGCCACACGTTCCTGAGGTAAAAGGGTATTGACAGACCGACTGACAGACAGACAGACGGACAACGAAATGATCCTATAAGGGTTCCGTGTTTTCTTTTGAGGTACGGAACCCTAAAATACTGATTTTTTGAACTAATATTTTAAGTGCGGCTACTACACTAACGGTGGTTGATAACCCCAAAACAAAAAGTCAGCAAATTAATTATTTTTTCAAAGTCAAAGTCAATAATTAGTAGTATGTTCAGAAATCGATATCCATCACGTCTGTGGAGTTTCGCTAGCTAACTTAATTTTACCCTGTATACTCTTCCTCACCTCTATGTTAAAAAAATCTCATTCATCAAGAATAAATTATGGAAAAAGCTGCTCGTTACAAACATTCTCCCCTGTCAGCTTAACAATGTTCCAATTAAATTAAAAACAGACATGTCATAAATTTCATATCGACGCTCGCGGTGTATTTCATAGACGGAAAAACCTCATATGATAGGAAATTGGAAATAAATTCCTTTAAGCTTTCAATTACCTCAATCGGGAACATCGAGTTTCCGGAGACATAAATTTAAATCCATATACTGGTGTAACTTTAGACGTGTCGTGTGTGTGAGAAATTATTCTATTTGTAGCATTTAGTTTGTATGTTCAATTATCTTTGTACGAGTACAAGATCTAGATATACCATGGTTTTAATTTCTGTTACACGATCAAGGATCAGAGGGCCTAGACAAAGTAGCATTCGATTAGCGATAATGCTAGTAGAAAAGCCAAAAAAATTATGGGATTGACATAAGCTATCGAAATGTCACGTGACCATAGGTCAATGAATAGAAACTAGCTAGACAATGTTATCATCATTCGATTCCATGAAACAAATCGACAGCGTCGAAGGATAACGTATACGAGTAGCCAAGTGGCACTTTTTGACAAGCGTTATCGCCTGCCAATCGAACTTCGTTATCGTTTAAGCGATAGCGATTGTAGATATAGAATTGCTCCGAAGCAAATGCCCTTTGTCTAGGCCCTCTGACTTTTCTAGATTTGTCGCAAGCGCTACCTACTGCTGAGCATGAGGTTCCTGGGTTCGACGCCCAGGTCGGGCAAAGTGTTATTGGGTTTTTCCATCAAGGATTTTCTCAGTAGCAGCCCGGAGTGTGGATTTGTGCCCGGTTGATGGCAATAGGCGCGCCTCATATTACATGGGACTTAAACATAACTGGCGATGTGGGTGTAATATAGGTGTAATTTTGGAATACAGGGAATAACGTAATGCTATGGTATGTTTTTTTTTTCTGTTAGGTTTCAATTATTGTTTTCTCCATCGGTAATTGAAGTTGAAGAAGAATACATATGTAGGTAAATACGAATTATTTCCTACCTAATGCAGTTTCTTCTTGATCTAACCTGTATTGGAACATTAATGAGATTTGAATGAATAATCAAGTTATCATTTATCGACTACTAACTGGTACCCGGCGCGTTGCTGCAGCAGAAGAATTAATTGTGGGATTATCGTTTGAAAAATGAAAGAGTACCCTATATCCTTCGTACAAGTGCAAGTTATAAGTTGACAGAGTATTATCACAAGCGGAGTGGCAGAACATAATTAATACGAACAAACAAACATTGATTTTTATATATAAGAGAAGAAGCAGACAAATCAATATAATAATGTGTGTCAATTGGAATTTACACCATTATAATATTCGTATGCAAAAATCCTGAATTTTCATTAGCATGAATTTAATCGAACCTCTGATAATAATTCCCATTTTGCGCTTCTAAAAATATTATTGAACACTCTCTTATTGCAAACCTCAATTAATTCTTATTTTGGGATCCTAAAAATAGTAACTGCGACTAACTTGGATGTAGTGCCCTCTGGCTGCCGCGGCAGAAAGTAAAAATCCGGCCAAGTGCGTGTCGGACCACGCAAAATAAAGTTTTCGGTAGTATACATGAATTTATCCCAAAAACAAACTTAACATTGTAGTCGAAAAACATGTTCTCCCATAAATGGATATACGTCACGTTCAATTAATCAATTCTCCAACTGCAAATATAAGTTGGTAGACTATTACTCGTTAACTTGTAAAGCCTACTTAGCTGTGATAGTTCTCCTGTTATTTCATTATAAATGTACTACTGCCACGATTTTATCACATATCCAAAAACAAACATTTAGCTGGCACTTGACTCTAACAAACATTTTCACTTTAAAAATTAATATTACGCAAAAGGACAGATAGACAGACGGACATGGCGAAACTATAAGGGAAAACTATAATTGTTGACTACGTATTGAAACCGTAAAACCGTACCGTACCGAACCGTATAATTGAAACCGTAAAAACGGGCTCAATTATTTAAAAGAAAATGCATTAGAAGGTCCAAAAGTTTTAAGAGGATCAGTTAATTATTTTCATTTTCATGTCGTCAAAGAAAAACTAAATCTATGAATAGGTATTTTCATATAAGTAAACAATTTTAGTGCAGATAGGTATTTATGTGTATAAGGTATTGACGTCTCTATAAGCTGGGCTCCACCGAGTTATTTTGAGCCCGTTTTATAGGCTTGCAATAAAAATATCATAATATTTGACAGCTCGGGCGCTGTTTGAAAATATTTTATTGATGAATCGCTATAAAATATTCTCTATCAGTTAGCAGACGAAATATTTCATTCACTCAATATTTATACGGATGGTAAATGTGAAGCAGATTATGTTATGAATGTACCGCTTAAGTTTTCCGAAGAAACTAGTTTTAGACTAAGTAGCCTATTGCATTCCTAAAAATATACAGATTTTTATGTGGTTCCGTAGTCAGCAAGGAACCTTATACTTTTTAGCCATGTCCGTCTGTCTCCGGCTTAGCTCAGAGACTCTTGGTACTAGAAATCAGTAACTTGGCATGGGTATACATATATTAATCGCGCCGATAAAGAGATAAAAAAAAATCGGTTGTCTGTAAAGTCGGTTTACTGACGATAGTTGAACGTGACAACGTCATAAGCCTTAAATGGAACGCCTCAGAGCGAGGTAACGCCGCATGAGAGGTAACGCCGCATGCGTCATGTTTTTTCGTGCGTGCAGCCGGCTCCTTCGAATTATAAGACGTTGTCACGTCAAAAATTCTAGATTTAAAAAAATATTAGGATACCTCCCTAGCACGTAAAGTGGGGATGATAATTATGTTTCTTGTCTATCCCATGGTGTGGGGTATCGTTGGATAAGCCATTCAAAAATAATGCGGGTCTGTAAAACCCATTTTTCGATTCGGGGATTAGTTTGCGTAATATTATGCTTTAAAGTTCAATTTTTTGTTAGAGTCAAGTATTCCCTTCCCTGCCAGCAAAATGGTTGTTTTTGGATATGTGAAAAAATTATGGCAGTAGTATATTTATAATGAAATTAAAAGGAAAACTATCAAAGCTACTTAGGCTGTACCAGTTAACGAGTAATAGTCGACCAACTTACATTTTCAGTTAGAGAATCGACCGTGACGTATATCGATGTACGGGAGAACATGTTTTCAACTACATTGTGCGGGTTCCGACACGCACTTGACCGGTTTTTTCCTTTAAATTCACTGTATTTCAAAAAGTCTTTTCACACTTTTTTATGCCTACTTTTCAATTTCACATCTGACTGAGGAAAATTTCGTCAGGAAAGTTTTGAGTATTAATGTGAAATATACGAATAGGGAAAGACCAAAGAAACGATGGATGGAGTGAGTGAAAGATGATATGGCTAGAAAGGGAGTGAATACCGAGATGACGACTAATAGAGAAATATGGAAGAAACAAACATGTTGCGACGACCCCAAATAAATTAGGATTAAGGCAGGAGATTAATAATGATGATCTGACATTGGCGATATCTTGGTTGCTATAGAGAGAGTCCTATTTCTTCCCTACAATTACAATAATTTTATTAAATAATTATCTTATTTTTATTGTTATTTCACTTATCTATTTTTATTTTATTTATTTATTTCCGAATCTATCCGTGACACCACAGCGGGCCCTATCAGAATACCAGCGCTGCGACATTTATTTTTATGTGCCGCAGCATCATGCTGAGATAGGGCATTTTGGCCTCGTACAGGACTTTGTGTTTTTATTTTAATTTTTTACTTTGTTTTATTTTTGTTCTTTATGATTCTATGAGTGTGTTTTAGTTTAATTTGTGATCTGTGCGAGTCCCAATAAATGCTTTTTCTTTCTTTCCCTTGCGTTTCGTAAAAGGCGAGTAAGGGACTTACTAGAAAATGGGCAGCAGCGTTCTCTATGCATTTTAACACCATACTGCGATCGCCAACCGCCAACCGCCAAGCGTGGCGATAATGGCAAACCCCCGCTTTGTGGGAGGCCTACCTCCAGCAGTGTGGTGAATGGTGAATGATAATAGAGAGAGTAAAATAAACTTCTCTCCATGTTTTCGTGTTCAAGTCTTCTACAGACCATCTTGTACTTCAATATCCTCATCATCCACAGCCCGACTTCACCCATAGTTGGGCGCATATGCCTCTCTGTTCTTGTGCCAATCCCCACGCTCCTGTACCGGCCTCATCCAGCACCTTAATGGCGTAAAATACTATGAATCACAGTCTGAATGATTTTGAAGTATATTGCTAATACATTGCTTCATAATTTTAACCCTCCCAACACTCTATATCTTTGAAATTGCGGTGTTCGTAAAATCAAACCTGCAGTTGTTTAAGAAACTATCAGATATGGATAACAACCAGCGCGATAAATATAAGCACAGATTATGTCTGACACCATCCAATACAGCACTAATGCGTAAAAGTGTTTTCTGAATGGCACCACGTATATTTAATTACTTAACCATCTACCACAAGCACTCAGAGTTATAACTGTTGCTAACTTTAAAAAAGCGAACCCTAAACTAAATAACCTACACCTGCTTACTCCTTACGAGAAGCAACATTTTATTTACAAAAACAACAAATAACAACAATTTTTCTTTCTTTTCTTTTTTCTTTTCTTATTTGTAAAATCCTAGAACAATGTATAAAATTAATCAATTATCGCTTATTCAGGCGCTCTGTGCCATAGGCCTTAACAAACAAGCTTTGTTCGCACCGCAGCATAAACACAATCTCCGTTAAAATTTTTAACAACTACCCTACTAATAACACTAATCGGTTATTTTGTTACTTTTATTGTATTTTCTCTCTAAGTGATTAATGTAATCTGTTGAGAAAAGTAAATGTCTTAAACCGTAACTTATTTAAGAAAAAACTAAAAGTTTCTATAGTAATGCTGAGTCTAATGGAGAAAACATAATAATTCTAATGTAGAGGCGAAGTTTTTGGTTCTGATTGACTATTTTATTTGATTTTGACATTTGAATTAACCTATGACGATAATATTTTGTTCTTATTTTCTACTAATCTAATTTAATTGATGTTTGAATTGCATGCTGTTCCTACATTATATGTAAATTTAATTTATTGTAATCGTTAACATATTCATTTCAGTTAAATGTTTTTTTTTAATATATAATAAATTAATAGTTATAATTATTAAATAACTGAACAACAGTTATTGTATTACATACTAGCTGCAGCCCGCGGTTTCACCCGCTTAAATCTCAATTCCGTGGGAATATCGGGATAAAAAGTAGCCTATATGTTAATCCAGGGTGTCAGCTACCTCTATACAAAATTTTATCAAAATTGGTCCATCCGTTTGAGCGTGAAGAAGTAACAAACACACACACACACTCACAAACTTCCTTTAAAATATTAGTGTGATTTGTACGCCGTTGAGGTAAAACATGACTGTGATCCTTTCTGCAATGTACTTAACATCTTGCGTGTTTTGTGAGTGCATACCCATGTTTCGGACATATAAATGATCTATCTTTATATCTAAGTTCAAAAAAATTCTCAACAAAATGCTCTACAGCGTAAATAACGCAATGAATGTTGTTGAACTGTCAAAATGAAACCCATTGGTACTGATAGTCCGTTACGCAATTATCCCGTAGCCTATACCCGCGATGTTACCACTGCTCATTATTTTACTTAGGTTCCTAAAATTATTACGCCATTTTTTATGGAGGTATCTAACATAATACCAATATTGACGAATTTATACAGAACTAGTGGTCGCCCACTGGTCGTAATAGTACTTACAAATTCCATGAGTAGAGATAAACTACGATAACATGGCTCGCCCCTCCAAATTATTGTTTCAATGTGTGTAGTCACATCCTTACGAAAGATTTTGTATGTAGTTGTAAGTACTCGTAATATCTCACTTATTACTAGATTTTTTGGTCAACTAATCATAACTAGCCGATCGCGCAAGGCGACGCACGTGTCGTTTTCAAAGAGTACGTCAGTGCAGCGCCATACTAATAATAATCAGCGATTAATGACGCCACCAGTCGAGCAACAAATCCGTGTTTTGTTTTTGTTTAACGGCCGTCTCATTACGCACACATGCGTACAAATACTTTCAAACATTTTGAATTTTGGAGGGGTGGGCCATATTATCGTAGTTAATCTCTACACTAATTCCATGCTATTATAAAGTACTAACTTATTTCATGCTCAAGCTGTCACTTCTGTCACCTATCTATCTTCAAGTTATGAGATTCTGTGTGTGTGTGTCAAACGTATGGTAGGGTGTGTAATGTTTTTTTTTTATTAATGTAATTTATTTCTAATGCATATTATATAAAATATTAGCTTTCTACACTCCTCCTCCATATAAACTGTTCTCATACTCCTCCGTCCGCGTAATTTTCTTTAAAAGGGGTAGAAAGTTTTCGCTTCACGTAATTATAATGATAACCATTTTCATCACTAATCGCAAGCGTTTCATAGCTAACCAACACGACGTAAATAAAACCGATTCGAGGGTCCGAAAACCCCAGAAACTCAAAATCGAAGGCTCACGAAACCCTTAGGGTCAGCACCATGACTATCCTAAAAGTTTATTTCCCAATTTATTTGCACGAGTGCTTCCTTACATCAATTATTAATGACATATATTAAGTAAATTATATACCCACCCATGTACTATCATAGAGTAAAAACATATAGAAGAGAAATTCTCGCTGCAAACGCAATTTACATGTGCCTACAATTTATGCCATGTTAGAGTGACCATCGTGAGGAAACGTAAATCGAATGTCCTAAAACAAAAAACGTGAAGAAAGGCTGTGTCGACCTCCCTAGTGGCGTCAGCGTAGTCTGCTACGCTGACGACACGCTGGTCCTAGCGCAGGGGAGGTCGCATCAGGCGGCGGCGGAACTGGCGGCACGTGGGGTTGCGACAATCGTCGATAGGATTCGGCATTTGGGACTCGAGGTGGCTTTGCACAAGTCCGAGGCCATGTGTTTTTATGGTCCTCGAACGCACCACTGTCGGGTTCCCAGATAACGGCGGGAGGGGTTCACATCGGCGTCGAGTCGACGATGAAGTACCTGGGACTCGTCCTCGACAGCCGGTGGAACTTCGTGGAGCATTTTCGACGTTTGGCTCCCAGACTGGAGCGGGCCGGGGCTGCTTTGAAGTGGCTCCTGCCCAATCTAGGGGGTCCAAACGCCTCCTGCCGGAGGCTCTATGCGGGGATCGTGCGGTCCATGGCCCTTTACGGGGCACCGGTGTGGGCGCGTTCTTTAAGGCTGCGGCCAGCCCAGCGGTTGAACGCGTCCCAAAGGGTCATGGCCATCAGGCTGGTACGGGGTTACCGCACGGTCTCCCGTGAGGCGGCGAGCCTCCTTGCCGGACTGCCGCCATGGGATCTGGAGGCAAAAGTCCTCGCGCATATCTGGGAGTGGCGCGAGGAGACGAAACGCCGGGGTGAAACTCCGCTGCCGCGAGAAATCACGGTACAGCGGACAGAGCTCCGGCGGGATCTCATGGCGACATGGAGAGTGCATTGTCGCAACCCAGCGCTGGGCACGCTACAATTGTGGCGATAAGTCCCCTCTTTGAGGAGTGGCTAGAGAGGCGCCACGGCGTCCTCACCTTCCGCCTGACACAGGTCCTCACCGGACACGGTTGTTTCGGGAGGTACCTGTTCAGGATAAAGCGGGAGGAAACGCCTGGGTGTCACCACTGTGTGGAGCGCCCGGAGGACACGGTGGAGCATACGGTGGAGGTCTGCCCGGCTTGGGCGGAGCACCGCCGTGTCCTCACGGAGGCGATCGGCGGCGGCGATCTCTCGCGTCCGGGCCTGGTTCAGGCCATGGTTTGGAGCGAGAGTGCATGGGAGGCCGTCACCGCCTTCTGCGAAGCAGTAATGCTCGCGAAGGAGGAGGCGGAACGCGTGAGGGGAGACAAGGTTCGCGCCCTCGCGCCCCTAGTCGCCGCAGGAGACGCCCCGGGCGTCGGGAGTCGCTAGCCGATTTCCGGCCACCGTAGGCGCGGGCCTGCGGACGGTGAGCGATGGGTAGCTCGCCGTCCGATAAGGACCAGGCCCGGGTCGACGGCGCGTTGTGTTCCACACGTGCCTCAAAGAGATGTCAGCACCAACCAATGCCTGCCAGGGTTGCGAGTTTGTCCGAAAGGGATATCGTGGCCCTGGCACACAGGCAACGGAAGGAACACGGGTGGGTTTTACTCAGTAAAAATCTGACACTCCCTCCCGCTCCGCCCACAGCGGGAGAAGTTATTTGATGATTTCCCACCCAAAAAAAAAAAAAAAAGGCTGTGTTCTACCAGTAACAACGTTATAGGTTGGTTATGCGTATGTTTTTTGAAGTGGCCAACGCAGTCAAGTGTACCTAGCACGAACACGCAGATTAAATGTAACGGAAAATCAAACAATTTTAAAATTTGATACGTAATGTTTGATGCTGGATAGTTGTATTTTCGATTCAAAAATCATTTGAAACGATGATATCTGTACGTCGTGCGTTCGTGCTTCGGCTTAAGGTTTTAATGATGAGAATGAGCAACACACTCTCCCTCTATATCCGATCTGTGGTCGATCATAGACAATATTGACAACCCTGACTGACGTGGATCGTAACAGAGTGGTGGGTACTGCTGAACATCGGCCTGGACCAAGCATTGCCACAACGTCCTGTCTTGTGTCTCCCGCATCTACCGGATTCCCGTGACCTTCCTCAAATGAACAGTACTAAGATGATTATTACGGTGGTAGTCAGAGAAATATTTTTTTAAGCAAAATTACACCCTACGTCAATTTGCCGTGTTATAGCCATTTTATAAAACTGTCAAAGAACGACAGTCCATCATCTGCCTAGTCTTTTCCTAACTCTCCACACTGTTACGGTCGGCTTTCTGTATAACCGGAGGCAGGTGAATGTGTACCAGTATTTTAAATGGAGCGACTGCCTATCGGACCTACACAACCCAGCCACGAAACTGTAAAAGAACGACGGTTCTGATTCGAATAAACGAACGATTTAAGTTGGTTGTTCTGACTTTACATACAAAGCTAAGTAGACAGTACTTAGCTAACCAGCAAATCGAGTTACCACAAACTGTCAAATTGTTTCATTCGATTTTGAACTTAACCATCAACATTTTATGGTTAGGAACGTATAACCTGATGTGCTGGCGACTATACACGAGTTTCTCTTCTGCACGGTTTTATTAATCTATGCCATGTACCACCTTTGTTGCTAAGTTTCAAGTAAAAGGGAACACTGCAGGAGTCAGGCCCTCAGAGCAGTTCAAAGGGGTCACTTGGTAAGGAAATGTCAGGAGCACGCATCAATATTAAGTCATCAACTTTGGGTTAAGTTCGGCCGTCTCAAGTGAGATGTTGACTTGTGTGTTTAACTTAGGATTAATCAAGGGTGCTTAGGTTTGTGATATATGACGCCTTATTGTGTGGTTTGGATATATTTTAGATATTACGGAATACTGGGGATATTAAAGGCAAGTAATGGGATTCATTACTACTGTTTGTTTTTTTATAAATTTAGGGAAATTCATTGTTTATCAATTTACTACCAACTTAAATTGTCCATATATTCCAATCACAACTATGATTCTTTGACAGTTATATAAAATGGGTATAACACAGCAAATTTAAGTAGTGTGTCAATTTGATAAGCCAACAAATTCTCTGACTGTATCATAATTCAAAAAATATAATTTCATATGTTAAAAGTTTTAATAAACTCAGTGAGAGTTAGTTTTGATCGGATCTCGCGTCGTTGTGAACGAACGTGATCAACGATCAGGATTCAATAAAATCTACAAAATACTTACGGAATCAAAGTATTTTACAAGTGATGTTTGCATCCTTGAAATTCACCATAAACTTGCATTAGGTACTCAGGAATTACTCAGGTTCACAAACTTAATAGTTCCATCAGATACGATTACAGTTTTAAATTTGACTGAAACTCAATGAACCACGAATAATTATTCTATATGCTTAATTAGAAACTCTTACACACAGTATAAATAATATCTGAGAAAGATTAGCCGATGAACAAACAATACAATTGTATGATCAGGGAAATTGCCTCAAAGAGATGTCAGCACAAACTGACGGGGTCCGTTAGGACCAATGCCTGCCGGGGTTGCGAGTTTGTCCGAAAGGGATATCGTGGCCCTGGCACACAGGCAACGGAAGGAACACGGGTGGGATTTAGTCAGTAAAAGTCTGACACGCCCTCCCACTCCGCCCAGAGCGGCAGAAGTTATTTGATGATTTCCCACCCCAAAAAAAAAAAAAGGGAAATTAAATGTCTATCATATCGACACAGTAAGTCAGTTTGCCTTTTTATCAAATTGACACTACGTCGATTTGCCGTGTTATACCGATTTTATACAGTATACGGAAAATTTAATTGGTAGTCAATTTGATAAAAAAATATTTACCCTTACTTTACACAAAATATAATCAAATACTCGTAGTGACCACAGTTTATTCGTGTTAACAGACAAGATGGCGGAGCTGACCATTACCCTCTTGACAATAATTACCTTTTATGACCAAAATATACAAACCAAACATATAAACAAAAAACTCAACAGAACCAAATAATAATAATTTCAAATAAACCAATTACAGGCACTTGAATTGACAAGAAGTCGGTCAGTCAGAAAGATGAAGCTAGTTGCCCATTCCAAAGCGTAGTAGGTTCCTATGGAGAAGAACTGGCAAGAAACTCAACGGACACTCTTTTAAATTAACATAATATGGTTACAAAATACTGGTTACATCATTCATGTTGAAATTATACAATCATGTCAGAACGATGCAAAACGTCAAAGCGTCCGTAACAAAAGCAAAAAAAAAAAGCCATGGCAGCTAACAGATGACCAGTCTCTACTGACGGCGCCCGTTCACGAACATGACGCATGGATTAGCATCATTCAACTCAATCACCAGAAATTAAACGTAGCTCGAAGGAGATAAGTTTTAAATTATCAAAGAAAACATCGTACGACCTATAAAGTTCTACACCACCACAAGAAGATATTCCATAGTTATATTTCGTGTTCACTCGCAAAGAACTCGGCATAAACATACAGAATGCAATCTCAACACGACTACACGTATGAACGACTTGCATTAAAGTTTCAACCGTGTAAACAAACAACATATAGATCGGGAAGAATTTATGTAAAACTAGCACGGACGAACTGTAAACAAGTTGACAGATAGATTTGTTTACTTAACTACCTGGTACCATTACTTGTGAGCAAGAAAGTAATGCTGAACAACAAAAGTGTCGCGTTTTATGAATCGCCTTCTAGAATGCGGAGACAGAAAATTTAGTTGCAGTATTGAGAGAGTTAAATCTAATTTTGGAGCCATTTAGAGTTTAAGAGCAGGGGATTTTTTTGAGAGCAGTGGTGGCCCAGTGGTAACGTCCCCGACTTACGAGTTGTAGGTCGTGGGTTCGAACCCAGGCAGGCGCCTTTACTTTGTGTAAATAATTTCATCACCACTGCTCTCAAAACGGTGAAGGAAAACATCGTGAGGAAACCGGCATGTCCTAGAACCAAAAATTCAAGACATGTGACATCTACCAATCCGCACTGGGCCCGCGTGGTAGATTTACAGCCCACTCCCTCTCGAAGAGAGGAGGCCTGTGTCCCAGCAGTGGGAACATTATAGGCTGATTATGGGATTTTAGGTAACATAACATTATCGCGATGAACGAGCGTACTATGGGGTATCTACGTATAGGCTTACCACGGTCAGTCCGCGGATGTATGACATATGGCGACTCCTGCGTCATTTGAGTATGTAAGTTATGCGTTCGTTGGTGTAGTAAGATTGTCGTGTTTTGCTTATAGGAAGATCATGTTTTAGAGGTCCGCAGCAAATGATAACAGTTTTAATAGCATCATTTAATTATCTGATTGTGAGTATCCGTTTTGAAGATGTTAAAGAATAATCCGTTGGGAACTGCATACCATGTAAACATGTACTCGCTATTTTTCAAAATTGATCTCGTAGCCTCCTTGACAAACTTCATAATTATGTTTAATGAGGAATTGTATCTAAAAACGATTGTTTCAATGACTATAATCGACCGTATCGGCTTCCATGCCCGTGTCGTCAGTGATACAAAAAGAGTGTTTTCGGTTCGCTTCTCACATTATCCTGGAGTGCACGGCTGTCATCCGACAGACACCGATAGTGTCTACTCGCACGCTAGTTACAAGTAACACAACGTGTTTCGTAAATTTGGCACAAGTCACGAGGCAATGTCTCTAATTAAACCAGGATCAGATGTAGCGATTACATTGGCCCACTCGATGCTGCCACGTTTTTGGTTTCAAGCCAACAGCCCAACAAGCTTCTTGTTTCAATGATTCGCTTGTTAAGTTTTATGTTTTTATTCGGCTCCAACGGCTAATTATGGAGTTTAACTCTTTCCAGTTTTGCAGTTTTTTCTTCGCCTCCATTGCGAGCGGAATTGCATTTGTAATTGATACGTCACGAGCTACGTTGCATTGTTTTTGAATTCAAGTCGGCGGTCATTTGCATTACAAATTGTGTTTCGGTTTAAAAGAATGTTAACATAAAGTATACAGAACAACATGACGTACAAATACATTAAACATTGTTCGTAGAACGGAGGTCAACATTTATAGTAAAAATGGTATGTTTATAGCGAATATATTGTACAAATTTCAATATCGTATTGACGTCCTTAAACTCATATTGAATTACAATCCTAAGCTATTACTTCCAAGGACTAAGGATGGTTTGTTTACTAGTATTTATTAAGATGGCCTCAGAATCATTCCAATAACGTGGAACGTTCACGTGGCGTGAACTAAAAATTTAATAAAAATAAATAAGACTGCATTTATTTATTTTTATTAAATTTTAAGTTCACGCCTGCCATATCAAAAAGTGTTTGATATGGCAGGCATGTTTTTTTCTATGGGATAATGAATACTACCGTTATATTTATTTAATTTCTGATACTGGTTTTCTTTTTATTGCAGTCGGGTTTTTTTGTTTTTTTTTTAATAATTTGTTTTTTTACATAAATAATGGTATCCCACAATGGCTTTACAAGCTTTTAGTTCGTTCATTATCACCGTCGCCACCCCAACTCAACTGGGATCCTATGACAGCTCCAATCACTGTTTCCTGAAGTATTTTTATTTCTCCAGAATAAAGTCTTGACTCCAGTCCATTGATTCAGAACTTACAGCCCTGCCTTTGGCGCGTTTCTGGCCCCATTCTGGCTTTTAACTAGGACCTGAAAGTGTGGCGGTACTATTAAAACTTGGAGGCAAGCAGCGGTCGTTACAGACTGGACTCGATGCAGAGCACAGTAGGTACACTGCACACGATCGAGAAGTTCCACAAACTACCCTAATGGGAACAATAATATACACACAAATAGCTCGTAACAACATTATGGATACATAGCTTTATGAGCTCTGAAAGTCAGTTGAATAACGCGATCCTATGAAGAGACAACTTTGTTGTTGCCAGTTGTCCAAAATATTGTTTAGTATGAAAGTTACTTGCAGTTCGTTGGCGACAGTTTATGAGGGTGGTGATAGTTATTGCCCCACCTGTCATGCTGTGCAGTGGTGCCATGTGTGACAATCGTTCATCAAGATGACAGTGTACGGATGAATATTTTGTACAGCGTTTAGTTCGCCGCTAAGTCATGAATAAAATATATTTTAGACAATATTAATAATAATAATTTATTTATTGACACCAAAAATATTAACATTATAAGAACCATAATGCGAAAAAGAAAAGTAGGCTATAATGTAAATAAAACAACATGGGAGCATCTGCAGCCGAACTAGGTGAAAAACCTGCATCTGATACAGCGCCATACCTCTTTGGACACTGGACATTTTTAGCCAACATTTACAATTTTGTTAAATCTTACAGAACAATTCAATTAATAAACAGTATTTTAGTTATTAAAATAGAGAAATTGATTACACTTAGATAAGTTGTAGTATGGACTGGAGTGAGAGTAAGTGTGTGTGGATGAGTGTGTATGAGTGTGTGAGCGTGAGTGTGCATGTCTATGTGATAGTATATGTTGAGAAGGTACTAAAAAGTATTGTATACGAATAAATATTGTATTGTGTATGAAAAATGAGCCTGTCTGGTGTTCATGCCTACAGCATTCTGAGACATAAATCAATACACAAGTACCAATAGCCATTCTATAATTAAAGTATAAGTCACCTACAAGATACCTATTGTACTTAGAACCACTTACTTATCTAGATACAGCCATCGCTAATCAAACACTGTTCGTATATTAGGCACAGTACGTGGAAGCTTTTTGACTACTTTTGTTTTGTAAACTGTAACTTAAGGCGAAAGCATCAGGGTAGCCTGAAAAATTCAAATTTTCTTGCTTTTTTGCTCTTTGCAGGTCAGTATCAGGTTGTATGTTGATCGTGTATACGATTCGTGGCCATAATAGTTATTTATGATACTAGTGCGGTAAGTTGGTTTTCACAAACGCATAGACGAATGTCGTTGAGGGCTTACCATCGTCACGAGTTTGAAAATACCAATTCCGCTCATGTGTCATAACAACGTTTTTCAACACATTTGCGAGAAAATAGTATAAAAGGTAATGAAACAAAGTCGCAACAATCATTGACGTTTCTAATAAGAAAGTAGCGCGAATTTGTAAATAGCGCCACGCGCGCGTGGTGAAAATTAGAACTACATTTTTCGTCTCATTTTCTCTTTAGTATTAATCTGAGACAAACGTATTGAGCAAAAGCGCTTCCAAGGAGGTTCGACCGTTCAGCTTATTTATTATCTTAATGTGAAACTCCTTGGTGGAACTCTTATATATTTTTTATGGAAATAAAAAAAAAACCGTAAAGGATACGCACGGCACTATACAACGGAGTATGCGGTAAAACAGGCGAGAGTACCTATTTTACCGCATATTCCATTTTATGGTGCGTAATTGGTTTCGCATTTTTAGAGCATTAATGTGTTGAAAAATATATTTATTGATAGGATTATATAATCATAAAAATTATCAATACAACTCTCGAAGTTCATAATTATGTATTACCCTATTGAATGACAATTTTATGAAATCATGAAATTTGAGGCCAATTTAAACTTACGGAGTTGTATTGCTGATTTGAATTATTATAATTCATCATTCATCATCATCATTTCAGCCGAAAGACGTCCACTGCCGGACATTGGCCTCCCCCAAGCACCGCCACTTCAACCGGTTCTGTGCTTCCCGCATCCAGCGGTTACCTGCAGCCTTCACAAGGTCATCGGTCCACCTAGTAGGGGGCCTTCCAACGCTACGTCTTCCGGTACGCGGTCGCCACTCTAGAACCTTTCGGCCCCATCGGCCATCAGTTCTGCGAGCAATGTGCCCTGTCCACTGCCACTTAAGCTTGGCAATTCTTCGGGCTATGTCGGTTACCTTTGTTCGCCTGCGGATCTCTTCATTTCTGATTCGATCACGTAGGGAAACTCCAAGCATAGCCCTTTCCATTGCCCTTTAGGTGACTTTTAGCCTTCTGATAAGGCCCATTGTGAGCGACCAAGTTTCAGTGCCATACGTCATCACTGGCAACACGCACTCGTCAAAGACTTTCGTCTTGAGACACTGCGGTATGTGGGACGAGAAAATATTGCGTAGCTTCCCGAACGCTGCCCAGCCGAGTCGGATTCGACGATTGACCTCTTTTACGAAGTTGAACCTACCTAACTGGACAGTTTGTCCGAGGTAAATATACTCGTCCACAACTTCGAGTGTAGCGTCTCCGATCTTCATGAGAGTGGGTGTTACATGGGCATTTGACATGACCTTTGTCTTATCCATCTTCATTTTAAGACCCACTCTTGGTGAACAGTTTCGGAGAGATAACGTCTCCCTGCCTCACACCTCGCTGCAGAAGGATAGGTTTCGAGGTCTGGTCCTGGAGTCGGACTGACATAGTGGCGTTTTTGTACAGACACTTCAGCACCTTGATGTACCGATAGTCGATCTGGCACCGTTGAAGAGACTGCAGTACAGCCCATGTCTCAATCGAATCGAAGGCTTTCTCGTAGTCTACAAACGCTAAGCAGAGAGGCAGGTTATACTCTTCGGTCTTCTGTATAATCTGCTGCAGCGTATCTATGTGGTCTACTGTGCTAAAGCCTTTACGGAATCCGGCTTGTTCGGGAGGCTGGAAGTCGTGGATTATAATTCTTTAAAGCCATATTTGTTACCCTGCCAGGGTTACGAGTCTGTCCGAAAGGGATATCGTGGCCCTGGCACACAGGCATCTAAAGGAACACGGTGGGTTTTAGTCAGTAAAAGTCTGACACGCCCTCCCGCTCCGCCCAGACCGGTAGAAGTTATTTGATAATTTCCCACACAAAAAAAAAAAAAGTATTTGTTACGGTCGCGAATCATATTTTAATCAACAGACAACCTGCAAATGGCAAAAAATTTACCTACAAATTTTTATTTCGCGGGCTACCTTAGCGCATCCTCCGTAATTAACGAAAAATAAATGTGTATACTGGAGGATTTACCATTTTTATAATCTTAACCCTCTTATTTAGTAACATAATAGTATAATGAATATATGTCATTTACATTGGAAAAAAATGGGAGGACTATAAAAAATGCTTTATTAAACATCGTTACAACTGCAAGACTATTAGTAAATTACTTTTTAAAATAAATGAGAGAAAAAATAAAAAAATAAACTGCCTCCCAAAAAGTCGTGGTTCCATTCCCCTGAGGAAAATAAAATGTTATTGGGTTGTTACATAATGATTTAAATTAAAAATAAATAACATTTTTAAAATTGGGTCCGGTAAAAGGCAACAACTACTCACCCAATAGTGACAAAATGAGTGCATGCAGCAGTTTCATATTACTAAATAACATTTTAATTTTTTTTTTTTCAATTTAGTAATATTGATAAATAAATCAAAACAACGTCACATGTTTGAAAGCTATTTGCGACGTCGCGTTGCCAACTTTCAGGACACATCCCCTTAGAATCATACGTATTCAATTGGTTCTAAAACCAACTGAAAACGGTCGGTAGGTTCGGTTGAAATTTTCGTGGTATCTTCACGCGACAATATTTTAAACCGGGCTGCCTAATTTAGAAAATATAGGTAAGCAGATTCGAGAGCTAAAGAGTAGTGTAATAGGCATATTGTCTGTTTTAAAGCTCTTCAAGCGGTGTTTGTAGCCAGTCTAAGTGGCTATCTAGGGCTCTTGATACTGTATCAAAGAGCTTCAGAATGTTCTGTGTTCAAAAATGCCACCTGCTTTATATTTTGTTTTGCCGTTCTATTCGATTTCATGCGATATTGATCTGAAGTGGTTTTCGATAGTCTGCTGTTTACAAGTGGGTTTTGAAAGAACTTATTTGTTATGTGAACCGTTTTTTACGTGAGCAAAATAATCGTGATTCTTTTTGAGTTTTCTTCAATTCATTAATTCACTACACTATTAGTTTATTAGGGTTCCGTACCTCAAAAGGAAAAAATGGAACCGTTATAGGATCACTCGTGTGTATGTCTGTCCGTCTGTCACAGCCGATTTGCTCCGAATCTACTGATCCAATTAAGTTGAAATTTGGTACTTAATGAATTTCAGTGACCCAAACACGGACGTTTAACGTAAATAAATGAATTTTGAATATGAGGGTCACTTTTGGAGGCAGTTTAGTAAATTAAAAAAAAAATGCATAGTGTACCGTGTGACATATCAAATGAAATGGCTTGTTATGAGGATCTCGAATATATTTTTTTATAATTTTAAAATAATTGGTTTTAAAGTTATTTAAGAAAAGAGATGAAAATTTACCATTTTCCCCCCTTACCTCCTATAACTATTAGAGCCTAAAATTTTGAAAATAATACGAAAAATAGTTCTTCACTTATATATTACAGGAAACCCTACTTATAAGATGTCTATGGTCTTAAAATAACATGGTAAATATCTCAATATTTTTCGTACAAAACTACATTAGTTTGCTGTTGAAATGTATGGGAGAACTTGTTTTTTCAACTACAATGTTAAGTTTGTTCTTGGGATAAATTATTTTGGGATAAAAAACATGGTAGATAATTCATTGCCCAGAACCCTCGTTAATTGAGTTCAACTCGCACTTTTCCGGTTTTTATTTTCTACCTACATATTAAGCTCCACAAAATAAAATCTCACAAAATAAAAATTACCTACGCATAAAATACAAAGCATCCAAGTTAAAATATATTTACAGAAATCAAACAATTTTAAACTGTATTCTCACTACCCGTCAACAAAATCCCATCGCCAAAAAACGTCAAGCCAGCATTACATAACCCGATCCATATTACTAGTGCAAATAAAAATGGTTACCAAATAAACAACAAAACATTTTAACTTAACAATGGCGGTTTAATACGATCGTGGATGCAGCTGCATTTTAATAATAGATTAACCTTGGCCACAGAATATAAAGGTACAGAAGGTCAACTCCATACAATGAACGAAAACAGGCGCACGCACACATATACGTGTACCCAATGATATTTTAAGTAAAAAAACGTAGATAGGTTACCTACTCAACTTTCGATCTTTAAAAACGGCACAATGGCACACTATTAGATGACACGTGGAAGTAGGATGGCATGTTGTAATTATATGGCGCAAAAAAGAGACAAGACAAATAAAATATGGCTAATTAGCCATACTTTGACCTACCACTTGCGGAGCGTGTATAGCGTATCTATCTCGTTTTACTTATAACATCATTACGTGTACGGTGATCTTCAACTGTCTATCTCTATAGAATATAGAAAATAGTCCTAAGGTTTGCCAATTCAGTTTTCGCTATCTACACATCGGATGAGTGGCGTTTGGGCCAACATTGGGAACAACGCGTGAAGCTGGGGTCAAACGAATTCCAGTAGCGAGTGTGCTTGCACTCACTGTAAGTAAATAAGAGTCTCGTTTTTGCTCATTGTATGGAGCTAGCCTTCTGTACCTACCTATTCTGTGAGATTAACCTCCACGCAAACACGGGCCGGCCATGTAATCTTTAGTGTACACATAAATTTAATTAATTCTGCTATGACATGAGCACATAAACTCGCGTTTGACTGACGAAACAGTCACGGTATATAGTTTGTAGTCACATTGTATCTACCTCCTTGTAGTTGTTTTAGTTAATAAATTTGCATTATAATAGCTGACTATATTGGTCTTGTGGCCGATAATGAGACTGGATTTAAGCTTTTTTGCTACATCCTTAAGTTTGTGGTCTTTATTATGTCAAGTTTGTGGTCTTTATTATGTCATGTTTGTGGTCTTTATTATGTCATGTTTGTGGTCTTTATTATGTCAAGTTTGTGGTCTTTATTATGTCATGTTTTGTGGTCTTTATTATGTCAAGTTTGTGGGCTTTATTATGTCAAGTTTGTGGGCTTTATTATGTCAATTTTGTGTTATTTTATAAGTCATGTTTGTGGTCTTTATTATGTCAACATTTAGCATAATAGCATAGCACAGCCTATAATGAGTCCACTACTGGGACACAGGCCTCCTCTCTGTGAGAGAGAGGGGGCGATAATCCCCACGCCGAATGCAGGTGGGCGGATGTCACATGTCTTCGAATTTTTGGTTCTAGGACATGCCAGTTTCTTCACGATGTTTTCCTTCACCGATTTGAGGGCAGTGTAGTAATTTGCACGAAGTAAAGTGCCTGCTTGGGTTTGAAACCACGACCGTTATAAAGGCTCGTACAGGCTCGCGCAATATCGCGGGAGCGACAGGCACCGACAAAGAAATTGTGCTACTAGTGTCGCATCGCGCCCGCGATATCGCACTAGTCTGTACGAGCCTTAAGTCATCAGTCGCACCACTACTCCTAGTTTTCATTGTCAACTATTAAGAAAATACAAATATTTGTGATGCCAACTTTCAGAATGCACCCCATTCTGAAAGTTGGCATCACAAATATTTGTCAAAATAAATATTAAACTGTTTCAGTATATTGCTAAATAAAAGTATGATATATTATATCGCTCTGTAGTGCACTAAAATATTGATTATAAATTGCAATAATAGTACTGAATTAGGTGTTGTAACAGTTTTTGGAATAAATTATTCAAAATAGTGGACATTTGACAGCTATTTGTGCCTCTTAACAGCTTAAGTTGAAACAAACATTGTTTTTTTCGAATAGAGGCTCTATAATCAGGTTCTTGTCACGTTATCATGGCCAGTTTTAGTAGGCATTTTCTTAATAATAGGTTTCTTTGACGTTATGCTATAAAGCACACTGAAAAGGCCTGATGATGATTAAGAATATCTACAAACTACTTACAACTTTGTTGAGGGGAAACACATGCCGACAAAATGGCAAACGTCAGCTCGTTTCAAGCTTATGGGATTATGAACATTGCACACACACACTTCTTTATGTTAACTTTAATTACGATACTTGTTCTTAGCTTTGTTAAATATGAATTTTAAACTTGTATGGCTAAGTCCATTGTAAAATATGTAAAATTTTGGTACGCAATTAAGCGTTAGATAAAAAGGGCTTTGTGTTAGCAGTCCACTTAAATATAAACTAAGTTAATATTTATTTTAAAGACCTTATATTCATAAATTATAATAAATAACAAAAATTCTTAAAAACAAAACATGGTTCATCATTATTCTTGCAAACGTCACGAGCAGACAAAGAGATGCTCAACACAATTAATTTTCTTATCTCCTTTGACTTTTTGTTAAAAAAATAATTAAACTTCATTTAGTTTTATAATTAAGTTAATTGCAATTTAAACTAGCAATTACAGCCGAGCCCGCCTGCCTCCAGTGTTGCGTAGCTCTTATATGATGGTGACCTAAATAAACAAAAATATTAATTGCGCATTATACAGTATGTTATCTTATTACAAAGATGTTGATCAACTGGAAGTGCCGTAACTTGACGAACTTCTGGCTGATATTGAACTTACTCAAACTTTAATCATAAACCTTTGTTTATTGGGTTTATTACCTCGAGATTACTTTAGTCTCAAAAGGTTGTATATTTAAACAAACTCAAAAGAGGCGTATAAAGAACATGGTCGCGTAAATCTTAAATAACTTTTCATTATAGGTTTTAGTAGCGGTAACAGTATAAGTATTTGCAGATAAAAAAAGTTTTATGAAATCATACAACTTTCCAGGGATAAAATTTTAATTTACCATAGTCCAAGGAAAGTAAAGTAAATAGGGTGAAGCGATACTATACGCCTGGACAGCTGTTGACCCTTTACAAAGCGCAGGTCCGATCCTGCATGGAGTATTGTAGCCACCTTTGGGATGGCTCAGCTAAATACCAACATGCCGTGCTTGACTCAATGGAACGCAGAACTAAGAGGCTCATTGCCGACGTAAAACTGGTGGAGGCCAAGCTTTACAGCTTGGTCCATCACCGCAAGGTTGCCTGCTTGTCGGTCTTCTACAGACTGTGCTTCGGTGAGTGTACCCAAGAACTCCACGACCTCATTCCCCCTTCTATTATCTGACATCTAGACGCACTGCAGGTTACCATCCCTTCCTGGTTGCTATTCCACCAATTCGCACTAAGCGCTTTCAAATGTCTTTCATAATGCGCACAGCAAAATAGTGGAACGCTCTGCCTGCGTCTGTGTTTCCGAACGCATACAACCCTAATCTCTTCAAAGTGAGAGTGAACAGGCTTCTTCTGGGTAAGCTCACTCCACCGTCGACTTTGTCTCTGTTACCTCTGACCTAGACTAAGGTCAAGAGCAAACCCATCGCAAAAAAAAAGGCAACTGCATGCAGCTGAGATGAGAATGCTAAGAGGGATGTGTGGTTTTAACCGAATGGATATAATATGAAATGAGTACCTATGAGCAAGTCTGAAAGTGACACCAGTGAATGATTAGTTGTGTGGAAATAGGTTGTCATGGTATGGGCATGTGATGCGGAGGAATGAGGGAAATGTAACCAGGAAAGTTTTCAGTATGAACGTGGATGGCTATACGAGTAGAAGACCAAAGAAACGATGGATGGACTATGTGAAAGATGATATGGCCAGAAAGGGAGTGGCTACCGAGATGAGGACTAATAGAAGTAAGGCCGACCCCAAATAAATTGGGATAACAGCAAGAGAATGATGATGAGTAAAAAGGAAAGTAGACGTAATTTTATTTGTGTTGTTTAATAGTCAGTTCGGTCCAACCATTTTGAGCCACTGCCGGGTAAAGTTCTGCTCCAATAAAGCGTATTTCTGCTCCATAATTCAATAATTCTTGAGATGATGACTAAATAAATCCCTAAAATACTCCCCAAATATCCCACACACATTCAAACACTCCTAAATAAATAAAAAAAATCAAGTATAATGTAAAGTAAAATTATGATTTAGATTAATAACAATCGGGGAAATTTTAATTCTAACTGTAATGTAGGCCTGCCTGAACTAAGTTTATGAAAAACCTGTGTTTCAGGCCATCAATTTACATCAAACATTTAAAAAGAAGACAACAATAGGTTTATTACTAAGCTAAATTAAAAAGAAGACATAATATTTTCTATGACTAAAAGAGTAACTCTTTGGGTATATTACTTTTAAAACTAGATTATTAAGAAAAATTATGTATAAATAAATTAACAAATAATATTAAAGTAGATAAAGTGGACACAACCACCTAATTAATCCTATACCTACGTTTAATGTCCCGAGTAAAGCCAGATACAGCCTATTCTATTGTCCGTTCATTACGGACGTAATGTGTTCGCATTGAGTGTTAAGTGATCGTCTCTAGATAGGTACGTACCTATCTCTGTTTAGGCAGATAACAACAGTTATAGAATGAACATAACATAATATTACGCCTGTATTCCCCGAAGGGTTAGGCAGAGGTGCACCTGTAGTACACCCAGATTTCGCCAGTTATGTTTAAGTCCCCTGTAATAGGGGGCGAGCCTTTTCCTATAGACCATGGCAACAACCGGGCACAACTCCAGACTCTAAGCTGCTACTAAAAAAATCCTGATGGAAAAACCAAATAACAGTTTGCCCGACCTAGGATCGAACCCAGGACCTCACGATCAACATTGGCGCTTGCATCCACTGGCTATTCTAGAGAGGAACGTACCTACGAATCTCCGACCAAAATTAAAAATCTAAATATTTAATTTCACATAAACCTACATGGGCAATAAACATAGATATCCGTAGCAAAAAACTTATACGTGAGTAGCGAGGTGCACAGTTCCAATTGGTCGTTTCCTATGGAGAAGAGCCGGCAAGAAACTCTACGGTTACTCTTTTAAAAATAATTAATTGTTCTTTACTATGTTTTCAAATTACAGTGGTATTAGGTATGGAAGGACAGTGTAGGCTTTTGTATATAATAAAACGTTTTCACATTCATGAAATATAAAAGAATCTATATAAAATCATGATATTAATACATGAAGCGAAAACTTTGTAACCCTTTTTACGTAAATCACGCGCATGGAGGAGTATGAAATTTGGCACAGTTAAAGGTTATATGGAGGAGTGCAGAAAGCTAATATTTTTATATAAATTAACCAGTTACTGCACAAGTGTCTACACAGTCGAGTTGTGGACAAGCTACACCCAGGCGGCACTGATTGACATGCGAGTGCAGTATAAAACGCGTGGCGCGCGATTTTTCGACTGCCTCGGTAGTGCAGAGCGAGCGCCATGTTCGCCGAGGGCCGCGCGCGCTGCTGAGAAGCCGGTCGGCCGCTGCACGCTCCGACATACATCGATCGACCAATTGTTTGGTGGCCGGGGTACGAGAATAGAACCACTGCCCCCTACATATAAGGTGGCAGTCCTACCACACGTCGATTACCTAGTTCGCTGCTCCAGGCAGCGAATTGGCTAATCGATGTGTGTGTGTAATGTGAATGTGACATTTTAATGATATTGAATTACGATATCTATGTGTGTATTTATTGACAGGTGTATGTGGATTTATATCTGGAAATAAAGTATTTCATTTCATTTCAATACAATTTGCCATTCAACTGACCGATCCTTCAAACCCAAGATCAGCCCATTCCAGAATCACGAAGCTAACATGAATCAGAATTTTAAGATTAGGGTTATAGGGTTTTAATTAAATGATTTATCGAATTCTTCAACGAACAAAAAATCTTGCAGGTGTGACGATAGTCACCAGCCACATCTATTTACATCGTATCTGTGTGTCACCCTCGTTGTTGGACAAGAGTGGCAAGTGTGAGCAAGTACACAAAAGAGCTAATTGTTAGCGACGAGGAGGGCATCAGCAAACAGATACAGAACACTGCCACCAGCGCTTTTGTTTGCTTTTTATTAACCAAATTCATCCTTATCCGTGCAAACATGTCGCCTTATTTGACAGTTTGCACAGAAAGCCGCTTATAGATAATTTATTAGTAGCTTTTAATAGGTTTAGATGGGTTTACTTTAATAAATATAATAGTGGACCTACGCTCTGACTAATTATTTTTTAGATAAATATTATTTTAGGTCTTTTGATTAGTTAACGATTGCGCGAAACATTTAATTAAAATTCAAGAAAAATCTTTTAAAATTTTCTCCTCTAATTCACTGACTACATTTCAAAAAGCTCAAAGCTATGACAAATAAATTTCACATTCCGTTGAATTCGCAACGAAATTTTCAAAAAACCATTTTTAACACGAAAATTCTCACCCTAGTCTGTTGTTATTTGAAACTTCAAAGCCTTGTTCACAGCACCAGGTTCGGGCAAAAAAAGTTCTATGTGTTAAAACAAAAATATTTTCACGTTACGGGTTTCTTAATTAAAACATCAAACGCAAACTGTTTTCATAATACTTTGATTTCACTTTTTCACCTTCTACGAATAAAGTTTAATTATCAAGTACTTTTGGGAGGCGAATGATTTTTCTATTAGATTCTATTTCGTCTACATTGATTTGGCAACTGAATATGGAAGTTATAATTGAGTTCTAAAACACGGATTCAGGTACATTAGAATCCAGTCGTGGGGTTTAAGGAACTTAATCATACATTTTCAACAGTCACCTATAGAAGTTCGGTCCAGTGACTACTATAAATTTTCATCACATAATTAGGGTAAAGAAAGACAAATGACTCTCTTGTCGGGGTCCTTGTACCATTGATAGGTGGTCCCGCCAGCGACCCGCGTTGGTATGTACTTTTGGGGTACCTAAAACTGAAGATTTTAGATCAATATTTTTGGGGTAACTAAAACTGACGAGTTAAGATCGATAATCCTATATGTAGTTACTCGTATAATTATGATGAGATAAGAAGATTTAAATGCAGCGTAGCGATCATTGTCAATCAATCAACTCAGCCTATAGCAGTCCATTGCTGGACATAGGCCTCTCCCAGGCTGCGCCGCAACACACTGTCCGCCGCCTTCCGCATCCAGTCTGTCCCAGCCACCATTTTAAGGTCGTCGGTCCATCTAGCTGGGGGGCGTCCCACACTACGCTGGCTGATACGCGGCCTCCACTCCAGGACGTATCTGCTCCACCGGCCATCGGTCCTACATGGCCACCCCACTGCCACTTCAGCTTGCTTACTTTGCAGGTTATGTCGGTAACTCCTGTTCTCTTCCGGATAACTTCATTTCCGATGTTATCCTTCAATGAAACTCCGGGCATAGCCCGCTCCATAGCACGCTGAGTGACCTTGAATTTGTGGACCAGCCCGACTGTCAGTGTCCACGTTTCGGCACCATATGTCATAACGGGCAGGACGCACCTTAGTCTTCAAACACTGCGGGATTGGTGACGAGAAGACTTGACGAAGTTTTTCAAACGCTGCCCAACCCAACCGGATCCATCTGTTGGCTCCTTTCACAAAGTTGTGCCTACCTAGCTGGAAAACTTGCCCTAGGTAGACGTACTCCTATAGAACTTCGAGAAGCGACTCTTCGATGTTGACTAAACTCGGCAAGACGTGCGAATTGTACATGTACAATTCGCACGTCTTGCCGAGTGAAAGAGAGTCATGACTTTCGTTTTGTCCAAATTCATGCCAAGGGCAACCCGCCGAGAGGCTCCATTTAGGCTGTGCAGCATCTGGGGGCCAAGTCTGCTATTTTCAATGATTGGTCATTATGATGACCATACCAAGGCAACGCCATGACCATTGTGCCAATAGTTTGTAACCTCCTAAATTCATAATGGCGTGACAGTGGTCCATAAGGAAGTCAAAATAATAGGAGCTTGTCAGTACGAGGTTACCAAATACAGACAATATTTCCAATAGAGTATCAGTGGCACGTAATTGGTAAATCATAAAGACGCTTTTTTTTTTTCGCTGAGAAATGCAATGCCCGCTCGTGGGGGGCGAGTCGGGGTATGTGGGACTCCTGTCAATAAGTGACAGTATACCCAGCGGTGTTATACAGCGGTGTATACTCAGCGGTGTTCCCACATCACCGTGATGGGAGGGCCATGCCAACCGGCTCAACCTTTACATCCATGACCCTCTCGGCGCATGCCCGCCTGACCGGCGGGCCCCGCGTGCCCCCCATTCTCAATGGGGGGCTACGGGAATGGTCGGGAATGGCCCCCTGGTCTAACTGTTCACATTCGAAACTGCCTTCTGTGTGCCTATTTGATATAAATAATTGGACTTTGATATTGTAATAGAGATTAAAAGAAAATCCGAAAACAAAATTGCCAATCGTAAATTAGTTTTTTCATGAAATTGATAAGCTACATGATATTTCCAAGAAAAATATCGCAATGTAACCTCTAATTTCCACACACTTTCAAAATTACAAATATTGTGGAAAAAAAAAAATATTAGCCGTAGAACCGATGACCGTTGGGGTAGACGTGTTCTGAATGTAATAAATGTTTTAGGTAGGTACCTACATTATTTATGCATGGTGATGCCAGCGGATTAATTTTTATGTTTTTTAATCATTTTTATTCTTATATAATATATTTGGTTGTATAGGCATTCTATTCTAAGTACTGTTTGTTTTATTTTATTTTGTTAGCACAACTCATTAAACTTGATTTGGGTTCCGTACGTATTTTTCGGGTGACCACTGAAAATCAGCGCTGTGCTGTGGGTCCCCCATAGCACAGCATCATGCTGAGTGCAAGCCTTCTTGTCACAGTCATGACGTGCAGCTGCCGACTATTTGTTTTACCAGTTTATGTTTTCATATATTTTGCACGTGTTTCTGTGACAAATAAAATTATTTTTCTTTCTTTCTTCTTTCTTCTTGAGTGGAGACCGCGAATCGGTAAGCGTAAGGTAGGAAGCCCTCAGGACACGTGGAGCGACGATCTTCTCAGGGTGGCTGGTAGCAGCTGGATGGTAGTTGCCGAGAATCTAGTTGAATGGCGTGCAGTTGGAGACGCCTATGTCCAGCAGTGGACTGTTGTAGGCTGATGATGATGTGGAACAAACGGTTTCTTTTATTAATTATTTAGTTTAGGGTTAGATTAAGAAAATTACTTGGTATATTTCAAAGCACGACCGAACACATGCTAAAATTATATGATATATTTCATATCGATTTTGTAGGTATTGAATATGACCGACTATGAAAAACTTTTTACAAAAAAACAACCGACTTCCAAAAAAACACTACAAAGTGAAAAATAACTTTCGGAATTCGGGTGTCTTTGGATCTGTATTTTAGTTTTTTGCCACCGACTTCCGAAGTTATTTTTCACTTTGTAGTGTTTTTTTGGAAGTCGGTTGTTTTTTTTTTTGTAAAAAGTTTTTTATTTTTCACTTTTTAGTGGGTCAGTTTGTAATTTATCTAATTTACAATAGCCTAATGTCAAATGCTCATCAACTTTTACAAAATATTGCTTTTCCCGATGCAGGGGCGTTAATTGTTGAGGAGTTCTCCTATGTAAGAACCAGAAGAACTGATGGTGACTTCACCATATACATTTTGACGAGCATAAATTGCTTATCAACCATATTAAAGTGCCTAATCGAATCGCAACGGTGACATACTTATTATTAAGTAGTTCCGGTGGCCATCTGTGGTCTTCATCATCAGTTCCACTTCACCAAATAGTGCTTTCCGAGTGCAAATGCACGAGTTACTATAAAAAATACTCAAATCGCTATAGGTATGCCTATAAAATTTGAGGATTTCCCTCGATTTCCATGGGATCCCCTCATCAGATTCTAATTTGGTGGCAATGGGACCACCTCGGGAGCATACCCTTCCAAACAAAAAAAGAACTTTCAAAATCCGTCCACAATTGACGGAGTAATCGGTGAACACACATAAAAAAAAAAAAAAAAACATACAGCCGAACATATAACCTCCTCCTTTTTGGAAGTCGGTTAAAAATAATAAAATATTAACATCGAATAAATAACAAACCTACTTTCGCTTAATTGTCCGCTAGTGAGCCTCCACTAAGCTATGACACAGCATAACAGTCTTGCAAGTACATCCACAAAAACAGGCAAAATTCAACCTTATCACTAACACGTAAAGACGAAAAACTTCCAAAAGGGTTGAATGTTGTTTTTTTTTCGGTTTTACGGCTGGATGTTTTGAAAGTGCAAGAAAGGAGGCCGTTTATCGCCGCCCGCGTGGGACGTACATGTTACGTATTATAGCCACAGTGTAACTACTTAAAGTGGTTCAACGGGAGCGTTTTCGCAGAGTAATCGTGCGGAGGGTTGGGGGGTAAGAGGGAGACTTGCTCGGGAGGCAGCTTATTCGTCCTGACCTGCCATACTGCAGTTCGGGATTAACTGCCCCTAAGGTATTGACAAATCCTAACTAATATTATAAATGCGAAAGTGAGTTTGTTTGTTACGCTTTCACGCTAAAACGGCTGAAAGGATTTAGATGAAACTTAGCAAATCGGTAGACCATGACCTAAGTTAGGGCATAGAATACCTTTTATCTCAAAACTCCACGGGATCGAGACTTATGTGGGTGAAACCGCAGGGTGCAGTTAGTATTTATATAAAACTAGCTGCGCCCTGCGGTTTCACCCACGTAAGTCTCGATCCCGTGGGAATATCGAGATAAAATGTATCTTATATGTTAAATTAGGGTGTCAGCTACCTCCATACAAAATTTTATCAAAATTTGTCAAGCCGTTTGAGCGTGAAGAAGTAACAAAGACACACACACTCAAACTTTTGCCTTTATAACATTAGTGTGATGTGATGTAATTTCTCAGGTCTTGTTAAATATTTATGTGCGATGAATCACGGTAAACACAGTGCTTCTATTTTCTTAATGTCTCTCGGCAATCATCACATTTCTGACTTAAGCAGCTTTCCCCCCATTAAGAGTAGTAACAACTCTATATACTTCCAAGTCGATTGAGAGCGGCCGACCTGCACCAAATGCAAAGGGCAACTGATAGAAATCCGACGACTGGCGAAACACGAAGTTTGCCGAGAGACATTAAGAAAATAGAAGCACTGTAGTTACACTGTGGTACTACTACTATATGTACAAGCCGTGAGAGGTTTACGTACTTTTGCGTTTTGTACCTGCAGATTGTGAGCAGTGTTTTGGTGGAAGTTTCCTGATGAGGTCCGTTCGATGTTACGATTGTGTTTTTTTTCCTTATGAGTAGAACAAAGTTATTAGGGTTAGCTATGTTGTTTGGGAAGGGTGGACCATAGTACAGGCAGAGTCGAGAAATAAAATGGCAAAAATAAATGGGAAGAATTACGTAGGTACTCCGAAAATATCTCCAAATTCGAGGCTGCATTTACGTTTTCCGAATAATATGATACTTTTTTACTGTATTTTTTTTTGTGTAATATGAAAAACAAGTTAAAAAGGGGGCTCGTGGCTAAATAATAACAGCCACACGGGCCGATCGAAGGTTAAGCTACACTTGCCGCGGTCGGTTCGTGGCTGGGTAACCATTATTTACATACCCCTCCGTGTCTCGGAAAACACGTTAAGCCGTTGGTCCCGGCTGTCATTTTTACATCTTTGACAATCATTACGGGTAGTCAGAAGTCTGACAACCAGTCTTATCAAAGGGTTGTGGAGTTCAGATAGGCAGTCGCTCCATGTTAAATACTGGTATGCAGCTGCATCCGGTTAGACTGGAAGCCGACCCCAATATGTTGGGAAAAGGCAGGCAGATGGTGGTGCAAAACAAGATAAACAACAACTGTCAATTAGCAACTGACAATATAATATACTATAACCGGCATTATAGTTATGTCTGGAACAAACCTCACGTTTGCAAAAATGCTTTTTTTGTAAAATATGAGACTTTTATCTAAACTATAAATAAATTATTTTGAAGTTTACTTATCATCCTAATTAAGTTTTAGCAAATTCATTTTCAGGATTTCCAAATTTGTAATCCATTGCTAGACTAGAACTACTGCCGACAAACTGTTATGCAGTTTGGCAGCCTTAATGTATGTTATTGTTAATACAGATTTTGAATAAATAAATAAGACTTTTAGTAGGTTTTACACTCAGAAGAATAAAACGTAATACTTTAGAATTGCTTCATAAAACAAGCAACCATCTTTCTCTTTTTTTGAGGTAGTATTCCACAAAATCAAAATGTTTTATTTCACATAAACCTATGGGCACTTATGAAAGTCAGAAGCGAGGTACAAGGTTCCAATTGGTCGTTTCCTATGGAGAAGAGCCGGCAAGAAACTCCACATCAAAAATCATTGGCTTTTACAATGTTTTCAAATTACAATGTTAATAGGTATGGGAGGACATGGCAGGCCCGTCACCAAGAATTAGGGGGCCTAAAATGGACGCTTTGGCAGAATCATAATATGATCTGCGTACAATTCATACATCCGGCAAATCATCTGTTTGACAGCTGCTATTTGACATTAGACTTCAATAGCAATTCATAATTTGTGGACCATTTTACGAAACTCCATACAAAACTGTCAAACAGATGAATTGCGGGATCATATTATGATTCTGCCAAAGCGTCCATTTTAGGCCTCAGGTACTTAACAAAATAGAAAATGGTCTACAAATCTAGTCTATTAAGCCTACAACGTTCTCACATTCACAAAATATAAAAAAAAATCTGTATAAAATATTATTACTATACAAAAATCTATATAAAAATAAACATTCACGATTCGAGAAAAGGCCTTAACACGTCTTCAGTGCATACCGTGGATGGAATCTAGCTCTAAAACATACCTTACTAGGTCACAGAGCTCTCAGAGTCCTTTCGGTACTATGTCGGAAATGACTCGCCTTTATGAAGCTAATCAACTCAGCCTTTAGCAGAACCGTGTTTGAAATATGGCTCTCAAAATGGATACTCATGTGTTAATAGGTGACATACCTACTAAGCGGGGTTCTTGATTGCATAGGACCCAGGTATTAAACTCATATGACAAGATTTGATTAAAGTTTGTCCCACTTCTGAACAAAAGCATTAATTTCACTAATTTTTTTCCTTATTTAGAATGTTATCATCGGACTAGCCTTCCCAACTATGTTGGGGTCAGCGTCCATTCTAATCGGATGCAGCTGAATACTAGTATTTTACATGAAGCAACTGCCTATCTGACCTCCACAACCCATTTACTGGGTAAAACGATACCCATTGGTAAGACTCGTTGTCAGACTTTCGGGTTTCTGAGACCCGCAACGACTGTCAAAGATCCACAAATAACAGCCGGGACCAACGGCTCGACGTGCTTTCCGAGGCATGGAGGGGTCTTGGTATGTAAAGATGGTCACCCATCCACGAACTGACCGCGGAAAGTGCAACTTAACCTTTGATCGACCCGTGCGGCTGTTACTAATATATTTAGCCACGAGCCTTTATCTTGTTTTGCATATTACACTAATAATATTCATATATTACACTAATATTTTTAAATTACAGGCAAGAAGTATCATATTTTTCAGAAAACGTTGTAAATATAGCCTCGAATTTGGAGACATTTTGACAGTAGGTACCTACGTAATTCTTACGATTTATTTTTGCCATTTTATTTCTCAACTTGGCCTGAACCATCACCCACCCACCCCAAACAATATAGCTAATTGATCGATCCGTGCCGCTGTTATTACTTAGCCACAAGCCCCATAAGTTAATTTATTTAGAATGTATTTATTTTTATTGTTTTCGTTACAACGCGGTCCTTTTAAATTGCTTGGGCCCAGCAGGTGACCTCATTGATTGCAGCATAGTGGCGTCTACTGTATAGTAGACCGTAGTAGTATCCATACACCTGGAACTTCAGTAAGTGGGTCCTGTTCTGGATAAGGTCACTGCATTCAAATTGGTTGTCAGACAGATCTATGTTTTACCTGTTTGTGTAAATTATTACTTTAACTTTACCATAATTATTAATCCATTAATAATATTACTCCGTGACCTGTGTCCGATTGCTTCACAGGGATAATATTATTGTCTATTACAGGCTCTATTAAGTGCAATTAAACCTGGTTATGCATAATAATGTGTAATTAGCCCTCTAACGAGAACTCTGTGTACTAAAGTGTTAATTGTGTCATCAATTTATGGGGTATAATGGATTTATATCAAAGTGTGGGACACTAATTAGATATGTCCCTATAAGGTGGACCGCCGTCTGGTGAAGGTCGCAAGCTTTCACTGAGTGCGGAAAGCACAGGTTCAGTCGTCATGCCGACGGTTGTAGAAGGCGTATGTCCAGCAGTGAACGTGTTTCGGCTGAATGACGATGATAAAATAAGGCTTCAATTTAATCGTTTTAAGGTCATCACCCACTATAACCGCACCGCTCTCTTGCCGCTCTGAACGTTCGCATTCTAATCTCAGTCCCAATCTGTCAAAAACACCTCAAGCTTCCACATCTTTGATATTCGACTGATGATATTTGACTTTTTATTTTTTATACTATTCTGTTATTTTGATATATATATTTTTTTTTAGTAAGTTGTTAAATATTTAAATTTAATTAATCACAATTTTATTTTAGGTTTTTATTAGTTTTCGAATTTAAAATAGTTCATAATTTAAATATATTATGTGTAAAACTATGGACTAGAATTATGTCTGAAATAAATAAATTATTTTTATTATTATATTATATACTAAAGTCGCTTTTCGTGTACATATCTGTGTGACCGCGTTGTTCTTCTAAACTACGTAACGGATTTCGATGCGGTTTTCACTATCATTTAGAGAATTTAAGAAAAAATTTAAGAATTAAAAAAAAACAGTTAACTAAATTTAAACATAATAAAGACCTCTCCATGTTTTGTCACGCCATAAAAGCCGTACGCTGCAGGGGTGGGTCACTAGTTCTTGATATAAGATTGTGACTAGGCTCTGAACGTCATAAATATAATGTTATGTTCATGAACGGGCGCCATCAGTAGCCCCAACTGATGGCGTCATCTCTTAGCTGCCACGGCTTATTTTAATTATTTTATTTTCGTATTTTTTGTTTTTTTTTTGTTTCTATTTGCTGTGTATGCGTTTTTTTTACATCGTCCTCACATTTAGTTATCTACTAATATTTTTGTATCAATATAATAATAAAATAAAATAATAATAATTTTAAAAGAGTCTCCATGGAGTGTCTTGCACATTCTTCTCCATAGGTACCTACTACGCTTTGGAATGGGCAACTAGTTTCATATTTCTAACTGAACGACTCCTTGACAATTCAAAAATGCCTGTAAATGGTTTAATTGAAATAAATGACTTGAATTTGAACGTTTCAAGTCCAGGATTGGCCTTCAGAGCATCAGTCGCACTGCAGGATATAGACACAAATTCTGATAACCTTCGTGTCCATATCATGGATTAAGTAACGTGAACGGACACGCTTTGTGACAGAAAACGCGGTGACATGTTTGTAACACACTGTGCCGAATCCAATTTATTGTATCCATGTGGCTTTGGACAAGCTGAAATAGGTTAAAAGGTGCTTTTAGTTTAACAAGGTTTATGGTTCAGGGTTCAAGTTCCATCTAATGTCATTATCATCTGCCTAGCCTTTTCCCAACTATGTTGGGGTCAGCTTCCAGTCTAATCGGATGCAGCTGAATACCAGTATTTTACATAGAGCAACTGCCTATCTGACCTCCACGATCCAGTTACTGGGTATTATGATACCCTTGGTAAGACTGGTTGTCAGACTTTCGCCATGTTTCATCTAATGTGCGCTTTAATAAGTTGTAACGTGACGAAACTATATCGGACGTTCACTTCACTGATTCGATAACATCGTCACGTTAGAGCTTTTTTTACCTGTAGCCTGTTACTCAATAATTTATTGCATTATACAATCTCTACATTAACTTAAAATTTGACGAGATTGTAGTGGTTAGCACCGTTAATTTTATAATTAACTGACATATTAATAACTAATTGTAAAACCCAACTCATATTTTCTCGTTTGACATGCCAACTGTCACATTGACGTTTTGTTCATCATAGACAACAGGCGAGGAATAATATCATTATCTATTGTTTATCATGACTAACAAAAATACGATTCTCAACAACAATAATTATTTATTTACTACAGTTTTTTTTTTAATTTACCCAGCCACACAATATTTATAAACATTTTTAACTATTCTAACAATTATTTACACTTCACATCAATAAATAATGTACAATATATAAAGGCCGAATGCTCATTCCAACATAAAAATAATATCGAAACACACATTCGGGCACGATCGGAAACCTTCGGAACCGTTCGTGACCAGATGATTTTGCAAAATGTCACTGAGGGAGTTCAACGACCCGAGTATTGGACCTTGCTTCTAGGGCAGAATGAGTAGTCGGTATTAGCTGGCAGATCTTCTGGAACCATCAGCTCCAACAGTCGCTCATATTTTTGTTCAAGCCTTTTCGTGTTCATATCTGTTTTTATTCGTACAAATTGTCTGTGATTGTTAGTGTCGTTTTTGCACCTGTATAATATATGTTAAAGGAGCGCCGAGGTAGGCAGTAATACAAGCCAGCTATCGTTAATCCGTGTATTATTGAAAATACCCCGTAACTCTTCAAGATCATTATCGGGCACAGCAAAATAGTAGAAGAGAGGAAGCTTGAAAACTTATCTATTGTCAACTATATTCTAATGCAGGGGGTCTACTCCAAAGCGTTAAACCGAAGTATCAGCCGAATGTTCGGCCTTTGCTTGACTACGGCTAAATATGGCTGACTACGGCGAAAAAAAAAAAAACGACAGTCCAAGAAATAAGCCAAAGACAAAAATGTGACTTTAAGTCGGGTATGGATTCAAAGTCAAAAAATGAAACTATGGAAGATATAAAACGGCTGAACATTCGGCCGATACTTCGGTTTAACGCTTCGGAGTAGACCCCCAGGGTTCGTAAAAATCCGATATTTATAATAAATACCAAAACATCCGGTATTTGATATCCGATATATACCAGATTCTTTGTTTGTATGGACATACGTACACGATTTAACATTATTGTGGACTGCAATTTAAAAGCGTCTTCATATAAATATTTCCATACATTTTACTTCCCTGTGTTTTCATGATGCCGTGGACGGCTACGATATTATCGCCACGTTTGAAATTATAATAGCGAACATTGGCACCTGTTTTGTCATGTTTGAAGTTTTATAAAATCAAAGCACTTGTTATGTGAAAGCCTATAAGATAACAATGTACTTATAAACCACCACCCCAATAATAAACCTAAATTTTAAAACTGTATATTCTGTTCCCACCAAGAAGCTTATAGATAAAAGTGGAGGCAATTATCTAAATACCTAAGTGAAGACGACTGTGATACATACATAAGAACGAGACAGTGATATGTGTTTTCTTTATTTTATGTATGTATTCAGAAAGAGAGAGCCCGACCATAGTCGTCTTCACTTAGGTATTTAGAGTAATGCCTCCAATTTTATCTATACCTTCATGGTTTCCACAGACAAAATAATAATAATAACTTTAGTGGTCGTATAAAGTTTTCGTCTGGGCTTTAGGCTTATTTTACATTACGCGTTTCTTAGAATTTTCCATTACGACTCAACCATATCGAGACCAATCATCGCTCTGTTACATTATTGAGAAATGTCGGCCATTTAATGAATCGATCAAAAATACTAAGAGGTCCTTCAAATTATTTTCATTCCTCGAAACGAATTGCCAAGTACGACCCGTGATATGCCAAACGTCCAATTATTTCTTACTAATAATGTTCAAAGTCTAAACATTACAAAATAAACTGAAATTATATTTTCAATAGACAATTGCCTTTTATACTTTATACAGAAATATGATATAATCCTTTCTACGCTTCCCACACCCGATACCAAGGCAAAGACATAAGACGAGCTGGTTTGAGAGGGATTGCAAACTATTTTCAATGCTACAATAATATATCAACGTCTTGTAGACTTAAGGTGTGTAATCGTTTGTACCTGAGGACGCACTACAAAGTAGGTTTCAGACCGTATTTGGTAATCCTAGGCTGTAATATAGAATATCTGAGTTCAGCCAGCCGTATGAGGCTTTGTTGACAGGTACAGTTAAGGTCACTCGGGTTACCTGAAATCGTAGTTAAAATAAACAGCATTCTGTACGCAAGCTGCGGGCCCTATCAGAATACCAGCGCTGTGTTATTTATATTTTTAAATATCGCAGCATTATGCTGATATAGGCGCCTTTTTGGCATCGCACAAGTCTTGATTGTTTTTTTTTGTGTATATTGTTAGTTATGTATGCTATTTTGTATTTCTTGTGCGTGTCCCAAGTAAATATTTTTCTTTTCTTTTTTTTTTTTTCTCAAGCCGAATACTGTTTTTTATTTTAAAGCATATGCATATAATTATATTCAGCCTGTAATGTTTCCACAGGCCTCGTCCCTGTAAGAGGGAGTGAGCAGTAATCCACCACGCGGGCCCAGTACGGGTTGGTGGATGTCATTATTCTTCGATTTTTTTATTACATGACATGCTGGTTTCCTCACGATGTTTTTCTTCACCGTTTTGAGAGCAGTCAGGTGATGAAATAATGTACACAAAGTAAAGCCTGGGTTCAACCTACGACCAACAACTCGGTAAGTCGCGGCTGTTTCTACTGGGACACCACGCTTTTATTGTTTTATAACTTGATAGAATTGCTAGCTAACCTGTCTGACGTAATCTTTGTATGAATTAAAAATATTATTGTTA
Organism: Tiliacea citrago; assembly: GCA_963921375.1. NCBI lineage: Eukaryota > Metazoa > Arthropoda > Insecta > Lepidoptera > Noctuidae > Tiliacea > Tiliacea citrago. Next base: position 14,282,850 of record OY992798.1, read on the forward strand.
TTATTTAAGTTTTACTGTAAATGAAAGGATTTAAAATATTAGATTTATAATTCATTGGACTAAATACAAAAAGATAAATTGGAAAAATGTTTCCATTTTCCTTATAAATAAAGACTTCTGACAACATTAATGTTCAAAACCATAACACAGTTGTCCTCAACAGTACCATTTAAGACCGCAACATAAACGGTCCAATAGTGCGGAATACCTTGAGGTTCCAGCAACATGCGTCCATTGCCAACCAAGCACAAACAGGACAAAACCTCAGGCTCTTTTGTATTCGTACCGCACTGCCGAACGCCGCTCTTGATAACCGGATCCGAATGATACGCGCTGCACACTCCACTACTTCCACCGAACATAAATATTTCAACACAAATAAAATAACAACATAGATATATCATTTTCAGAACGCGTCTTTTTTTGTCATGCCCGCTTTTTCCTTCAAAGAGTTAAGGAAGTTAAGGTAAATGGTTCAATAGTGCGGAACCATAAGGTCCGAGGAGGTTGGGCATATGTAGCACAACCTCACAACCTCTGGATCCTTTGTATTCATAGCACAGCGTGCCGAACAAGCCGGATTCGGGTAAACCGATCTAAATGGTAACGTGGTGTACACTTCTAATGTTTTCCCGACCAATGTAGTTATTTTTGCTAATCAAGTGAGGGGTCGGGTTGTTTTTGTGTGTTCATCAAGATGAGGGAAAATGGATTGAGGGATTTTATCACCCAATTGTAGACAAGTAATGAGGCTTTTTTAATGGCATAGCCGTGGGATGAATACAGTTAATTACTGTATTCATCCCACGCATTCTCGATAATGTTCTTGTGAGGACCAAGATGGTAATGGTGGACCAAAAACGAAGCACTATTATGTTAGAAACTTTCTAAATTTATCATGAACAGAGCTGATTTTCGGCGATGGAAAACATGGTAAAGATTTTGTTTGTCTGAAATCAACAACACTTGTTTCTTCACTTTATGAGAAGAGGATTTTGCCTACCTGTATCACATTATTTTGTTTCATAGAATTCATTAGAATCAATCATAGTCGAAGGGAACGAGAACATAACTTTTAAAATTAACTTTTCCGATATTTCCCTCCTTAATTAAAAAAAGCTTTTCCTAATATCTCATTCCCCCTAAATCTTGTAAAATCTTTGCCATCGATATCTACATTGATAAATATTATATTCATCTAACTGCACGTTATATCGGTAGGATTATAGCATAGCAGTAGCAGTGTATTTCCCTCGGAATGAGTTTGCGTGTATCCATGACGTGTGGTTATCCCGAAAATTCGTAAGTATGTGTAATGTCCGAAGGTATGATATCGGGAGTCTTTTTTAAAATGTCCTAATCTTCGGGTGCTTTTGTAAAAATTACGAAAAAGCTTTTAATTTAGAAAGAAAGGAAGAAAAATCCATCATATTTGATGAAAATTCATGTTGTCGCATGGATTTTGCCTGGGCAGATTTAGGCAGTCTATAGAGACTTTTTGTCATTACATGGATTTATATTAGGCATGTATTTAATGCGGCAACTAAGTAAAATGAATATAGGTTTAAAAAAAAAATAGAGTGGGTACCATATATAATGGGTTGGCAGCTAATAAGGAGTATCGTAATAAGTAATAGGTAGCATATTAATATATCAGTAATAAGCTCCGTTTTAATTTAAACTGGCATCGAATTTTTGTTTTGGTAACTGAATTTACCAACAATAGAGGGGATCTGGCGCTCGGCGGCCGCTTCCGCGGCACGCTCGCTTCGCTCGCTCGCCTTCGCTTGTTGTTACTGTTCTAACCTAACCTAACCCAAATGATTCAATAACAGTAAATGACTTTGCAGCGATTAAGAAATAATATTTAATTGCTGCCATGTTATTTTTTTTTGCAGCAAATAATTAGTCGCCCTTTAAGTTATTAGTCGCCTGGAAAATTATTATCCTTTATATTATATCAAAGTTCTGGTTGACCAACTGGAGTAGGTGTTAAGTAATTTGATAACCTCAAATAAAACATAAGCAGGGGAGACCGAGGAGAGTTATGACAGAGGAGAGTTGATACAATGTCAATTTCTGTTTGTGTTGTTGGTATTTTTTTAGTAACCCAAATTATATGCACTGAATATTTATGTTAATTCATGATATTAATAACTTCTTAGCTTCGCTGCACATATATCGAAGTTGTGTTGTGTGTGTGTGTTGTATTGTGTTGCTGTGTTATGTGTGTGTTATATTGGGCCTAGTGTGGTTGTGTAAAACTGTAATGAGCGGTTTTCCAGCACACAGATAATCCCTGAGAGGTTTCGTTGTGTGGCTAAAACTAGACTGTAAAATATGCAAAGTGTTTGAGAAATATTATTATTAATTAAAAATTAATTATTATAAAATTATATATTTTTTATTAATATTGCTTATTTACATTTATTTGTCCATCTTTATTTTATTAATAATATTTGCACAACATATACGCTAACAGACTTAAAATAATAATATGTACATGTATATAAAAAAGGAGGGGACAAATTCATAGGGCATCAAAAATTCGTCCGCATCGCTGTCAACAGGAAAAGTGCCCAAAATGCTGGCAGCATTGCCCCGTTGTATAGCGAAGCTGATTCGTTGCCCAAAAAATAGACCAGCCGATCACGTGAATAGTCGACCAACCGCTTGGTGGAATGTGATCTTTGTCCATCTAAATTTAATTTATTTCCTTTACAACTCAAAAACTATTTGTGTCATTACTTACCTCCACCTCTGTCAAAATCTACCTCGGTACTAGGAGAGTTGTAACATAACGAATAATTTAAGTATTTAAGTTAATTGTAGTTTTTTATGTGATCTAGATAATTGGTACTATTTTTTCTACCAAAATCCTATAGAGGATAGAACTAGCTATTTGTATCTAAAACGTGCATAGAGCTAAGACTGTTTTCGGCTGAGATATGTACATTGGCGAAAATTTACAACCCTCCTCGGTCTCCCCTATCAAAAATTTTCCAGCCACTTTACTCACCGAAATCAAAAAAAATATCATACCTCAAATGGGCAAACAGTAACAACCCTACCAGTTTATTTCACTCCACAACACCCATCCTTCATTCTCCTAAGTTTAAAAAATGTAATCCAATAAGGTTGTCACCGCAGCTTGGTTCTCTCAACTCCGTTTAACGAGTAACAGACACCGAGCAAAGTATTTAGAAGTACATCGCCTCATTAAGTCGCATAAACTTTCATCTAAATTCTTCAAGCTGTTTAATGATGATAAAAGGGATAAAAGGCACAGGTACAGTTTGCATGATTAAAAGAAAGAAAGAAAGAAAAAGCATTTATTGGGACTCGCACAGATCACAAATTAAACTAAACCGACCAACCACCACCGGTTTAACTAACCTGATTCTGATACCTAAATATTTATTGGACGTAAGAAAATTAATAAACATTCAATCAATCTGCCTAGCCTTTTCCCAACCATGGTGGGGTCGGCTTCCAGTCTAACCGGATGCAGCTGAATACCAGTAATTTACATGGAGCGACCGCCTATCTGACCTGACCTCCACAATCCAGTAACCGGATATTACGATACCCTTTTGTTAAGACTGGTTCTCAGAATTTCGGGCTTCTGACATCCCGTAACGATTGTCAAAGATGCACGAATGACAGCCGGGACCAACAGTTTAACGTGCTTTCCGAGGCACGGAGGAGTCTCGATATGTAAAGATCCCATCCACGTACGAACCCCGGCAAGCGTAGCTTAACCTGATGTATCGACCCCTGCGGCTGTTATTACTTACCCACGAGTGCCTCAAAATTAATATACCTACATTATGTGAACTATATTATGATACAACTAACCATTTACACTAATTAGGTACTCAATTAAATAACTAACTACAATAATAAATATACAAAAACAATAAGGACAATTAGGTGTAAAATTATTCTGATAAATTGTTTTGTCAAATATTCTTTTGAAAAGTTAGTTATATAGAAAACAATTTTTGATTGAAGAATGATTTGTTTTGTGTTTGTACTGATTGTATTGCCCAAAAGATGAAAGCTTGGTTTCTACGATATAAAAAATCTGTTGCTCATGGGAACCGGGCCCTTAAAGTTCCAGTCTTTATTATTTCGAAAAATGCCACTGATGCTGTGCTAAACATGTGTCTAAAATATACTCTGACTCTCAGTTTCAGGGTTCCTTTAACAAAGGATGCCTCGTGCCAACAGACTCTTGTTACTAAGCCTAAAACTATTTTCATTATTTAACCTGAACAATTCCAACTATCCGTTTCAAATGTTTAGCTTAATGTTATGAAAAGCTCTTTGAATATTTATGGACACCGAAATAATGAGAGCTTCTGAATAAAGATGACTTTCTTCTTAAATAATTTTGATCACTAACCGTGCCCGCGGCTTCGCTCACGTGACTGACTATTCTTGTGTCATTAAATATTTATAGGAACTTTAATACATAATATAATGATTAGAAAATAACGCACTGACCGTTGTTCTCGTAAATACAAACTAAAACTTATTAGCATATCTTTAGTTATAACCTATATGAACAATAGAAGATAATGCTATCACGATCTCACTCGGGTTAGGGAATAGAAATCATTACCAATATATTCATGAAATTATATATATTACAGCCCGCGACTTCTCCCGTGTGGCTTTTTATAAAATAATAGTACTTACTACGTATCTGCTCGTGAAAGTCCCGTCAAAATTGGTCCAACCGTTTCAGAGATTATACGGAACAAACAAACAGACAGACAAAAATAAAACTTTTTTGTTAAAGTACCATATATATTTTCATATGCATTTAGTATTAAGCTGTTACTGACATTGCAAATAGACTCTTATTACCCCTTGATTTAAACTACATTTACCTAACCTACTATTGAACTCATTAACTTCGTATAAGTTTTCCACGAATAAGTCTAAGATCTAAATTAGTGATAATATAGCTCTCTTGGGTGTTATAAAAGTAAATAGGTAGGTATTCAACTCTTCAATAATTAGGTACCTTCAACATTATTATTAGGTACAATCATCGATTACAGATCCAAGGATTATTACGATTCTATTGAAGATCGTACGAATTTACTTCAGAAGAAGAGTAATATTATTTCAGAACACATTGCAGGCATTTGTCACAGGTAAAAATAAAGCAACATGTATACAGGCAAGTTATAACTGTCATTAACTTACTCCAAGAACACACAACTTTCAACAGCGACCACAGATAAAATAATTACTGCAATATGAGTCGGGCGCACACTCAATGACCCAAGAGTGGTGACTACAATAAAACTAACATCCCAGGTTCCCGTAGCCAACTATTTTCTATCATCAGACTCAGCTATTGGAAAACTTTTTCGATCTACTGAATAGTGCTCCGTACGTGGGACATAAACGGTACAGATGGGCTCTCTTTTATTATTCCACACACAATGCTTAGGCAAGCTGAACTGTTTTATTGTTTCGCTTTGATACATTTAAATTGATTACTATTGTTCCTGATACGGTTAATGTCCGTGTTTTATTGCTGCCCAGGATTTACTTTGCGGGAGTTACGGAGATTTGAAAGTCATTTAAAACTGCGGAAATGTTTCAAATTCTAACCCTTCATAGTTTTTGCAAACTACGCTTTTCGCAACTATTCCAAATAATTGCACTCTAGATAAATCATCATCATGTTCCGTGTCGTGCCGGACGTAAAGAATAGCACCATTCTATTTCTTCCCGTGGGTGTCGTAAAAGGCGACTAAGGGACTCACTAGAGAATGAGCAGCGTTCTCTATGCATTTTAACACCATACTGCGATCGCCAACCTGCCTGCCGAGCATGGCGATTACGGCAACCCCCCTCCCTTTTAGTGGAGGCCTATGTCCAGCATTGGACGTCTTTCGGCTGAAATAATAATGATGATGATGATGAGCAAAATCATCAGTGATCATAATTAATGTATCGTATATAATGTATACCTAAGTAGGAATAACTTGAGGCCATTGGCATGCAACACGTAATGTATTACGTAAGCGATGTTGTCGGCCGCAGCGTCAGGTGTCCCCGCCACGTGCATGTCATTAAGCGTGCTTCATTTGCGTCGAAGCCTTCAATTGCATGTCCACGCCAGTGTAATGGTTCATTTACATTATGCGCTTAAACGCCCACCACGATTACACCTCCAAATACGTACAAATGACTTCTGTAAACGACCGCCCGTTTAACCAATCTCAAACAGATTTCTGCATTTGCCCAAACCCTGATATTGACTTAATAGAACTGATAGAGACATCTCCATCTTACCTTGTTTACTCCCTAGAGACACCCAAATATCGACTCGTAGTTCGCCAATACTAGCGCTGAAATATTTAAAATTATAATGCTGCCGCAATTCTCTGAATATTGCAAACGATTCCCACATTCATGAAAGTCGTTAACGAAATCTAATACATGCGGGACAACGTATAATGTAAATGAGCCATTATGGTACTCGCCCTGGGATACTAAGCGATGCTATCAGAACTTACGTCAGTGGATTAGTCGTAGCGATCGGTAACTATTGCTAATATGGCCGCAAGGCGCCCCGATACGTTAGGTAAATAGCAAATCTTTTCACAATATGGTATTACGGGTCGTAAAGTAAGATGTTTCATTCTGAAACCTTACCTTTAGGGAGCCCTGTGTTCTTGGGAATGCCAAGTTAGTGGATGCCGTCGTTTTCAAACCCACTGGCGCAAATAACATTAGCATAGTTATCGAACGCGCCGGGATGAGACCTCCGTAAAGGTCCCGCCGGGGCTGGGACGGCTCTTAAACCCGCTTTTCCGATAATGACTATCGATGATTCTACCCCGAATGCGGCCCGAGCACAATATTATTACGTAGTTTGGCCGTTGTGGGGAATTGCGAAATATAACATGCCCCCGGTATTCAGTTATTTGAGCTGAGGAATTCCTCTTGCGTATCCCGCGGAAGAAGTGCGGCGCTGTTTACCTGCGAACGAATAGTTCTTAGTTATTACTGGGATTTGGGATGATGATTAGTTTAACTTGTGCGAATTTGGGAATGAAAGCGTTCTGTGAGTAGTTTGAGTGGTTTTGCAATTTATTGTGAATGTGGCTGAGAGTTTTGTTTTGCGTATAGATTTATGAGCTTTAATTTAAGGGATTATTTGCAAAAGCCGTATCTACATCTACGGTCGAGTCTCATCATAAACTATAATATCTAGAAACACTAATAATGAACTTAGAAACTCCAGCAGTTAACAGAACGCAGAAATTAAACACTACCTACAATCTTCACGCTGAATCCTCAGGGTATACCCAGAAGCGGGCATAAGCAGTGTTGTACGTTCATAACTCTTTGTAAAATAGGCCCGCTGTCAAAATAACTCGTTCATCTAAATTATCGTGTTTGATTTTACGTGTTTGAAACTGGATAGGGCCCTTGGGCAGTCCGTTTTGTTTGCCCATTTGTATTAGCGTCGCTCGTCTATATTTGTTCACTGTAATTTGAATAAACTGAATATGTGGTTGTTATCGATTTAGTGATGTGTTTTATACTATTTAAAACTGATTTGAATGGCAGAAAAAGGCGTTGCCTGAAACATGATATCTTCTAAATCATGATCTTAAAAAAATCCTCGCCAGACTCTAGCGTGTTTCTCCATTGCAGCCGGCACCGAGACGTTACCGAAAAACGATATGCAAGAATGGTTCAATCTTATCTAGAAAAGAGAGCACAGTTATTAAAAATTTTCAGCACAGTTATTAAAAAACTTCAATAACAAAATAAACGACCTTCAAAGGTTCAGGTCTGACAGAACGGCAATAAACGCATGATTTATCACTAGGAATTGTTATTATATGCCTTCTACTTCTCTCAAAATTCATAGCAAAATCCGGACCATTGTGTTTTGTTTGCGGACGACGTCTCCTTTCTCACCCCATGTCATGACAACAGAAAGCTAAACAGAACCATTAATGATATACTAACCTGGATGAACGAACACAATCTCGAAATCAACTTTACAAAGACTCATAACTTTCCATCCCCACCAAAAAAATCCTCTAAATGTAGGTTTTTCATATGATAATCATAAAATAAAAACAGTCAACGAATTCACATCAATAGGCATAACCATAGACAAGAATGTAAAATGGAAGTCACATGTAAAAAAAATTAAACTACACTTTCAAAATTATGATTTTCGTGAAGTTAAAAAGCACAATTTTACAGACTGCCCAGGTAACATACTACGTCTATGTTTATCCACGGCTTAATTACGGCATAATAATGTGGGGTAACAGTACAGATACATCAACACAGTTTACAATTAAAATATTTTTTCCGTATCGTAGTAAATAGAAAACATGTAGGTAGATAGCTGCAAACCCCATTTTATAAAACTGAATATTTTAAGTCTGCCTTGTATTTATACTTGAAATAATGCAAATTCGCTCGTATACACCTAGACTTACATACAATAAAAATTATACAAGCAAGATGCACACTCCGATACAAAACACCACTAAACTTACCAACATCCCGCTTAAAAATACATTCAACAATCCCTCTGGTTATGTTAATAAAAATAAGTTATAAGTTACCCGAATCAATAAGAAAAGAAAAAATCCATCTATTCTCGATTAAATTAAAAAAAAACACTATAAGTACATTTTATTACAGTGTAAACGAATATATAAATTATACATCCCATAAATTACTCAAAAAAAGGTATTTTTTTAAATAAGTTACATATAAGATAAAGGATAAGTCCTCATCTCTACTTACTATCTTTCTTTTGCTGTGCAGACTCCACAATTGTTCTAAAGCCAATGTTTACCACGTAAGCTTAAACATTGTGGAATGCAATAAAGTATTGACTAAATGAGCACTCGGACCCCACGGCCCTAGTGTTTCAACCCCAAACGGCTCAAATATATAGCTCCAATAAGGTTGTTATATTTGTGCCGTTTGAGGTTTTGTGCACCCGCAGCAGCCGCCCCAGTACAGCCCACCGTTCTGGGAAGAAGGAACGGCGCAAATGTGTCAACACAGGTTGCATCCCACACCATAGGCCTACCCGATTTCCAAACTTTTTGTAAGGATAGACCAAACAAAAGCCGGGCGAACGGTGCCAGTGCAACAACAGTGTGTGGACCAGATCAAACATGTTTTGTATTGCCGGCACACTTGAGCTGCTGGCATGATGGCGTTTGCTGACGGACGTAATGACATGCGTACACTTGGCTATAGTAAATGTATTAATTGCTACTTCAGCGCCGTCACCTCGTTCTCGGTGATGGCTGCGGTAGACAAACACACTGCAAGCCTCTATGTCAATAAAGTCACCTTCATCCAATGTCAGAATAATTGAATATTTATAAAATTATTTATATTTAATTAATTTGAGGTGGCTATGTCATTAAAAACAGCAAATGATTGCATTGGACGTAAACAATCAGGAATGGTTAATTATAAAATATTGTTGTTTGTCATTAATATGATTGAGTTTATTTAATTATTTGATACCCTTTACATGGTCAATAAATGTTAATAGATTTTAATAGCTCCTGCTTAAGTATATATATTTATTAAATTTTCATTTTCATTTCCAATTTTTTCCGATTCTGGGAAATGCGTCATACCGTTTCATGTTTGCAAATACAGTTGTCATATTTTCATCTACAACATTAAAATCTAACATTAAAAAACACACATACATTAAAAAGTTAAAATTAAAACATATTTTTATAAGCAGGCTCCTGCTTATAAAAACATGTTTTTTATAAGTATATATTATTTATTAAATTTTCATTTTCATTTCCAACTTTTTCAAAATAAAAATATATATATATTTTAAATATATTTATTTAAATATATTTGTATAAATATTTTTCAAATAAAAATATTTCACAGTCAGCAACGTATTAGCGGAACCGACTGCTCATGATCCACTGCACGTAAAATTAAGCATTCAGTATATAATAATTATAGTATAGCCATCTTCACCGTATCGGGTGACAGCGACCCAGACTACTTTTCTTTCCTTTCGTGAGCTCTATGATGACTGGTAAAACCAAATTTGGTCTTGAAAACCCGGTCACATCGTGAACAGAAGAGCTCATCAGTATCGTTGTGTGTAGGTATATGAAGGAGTAGCGGCATCAACATCGCCACATGCGAACTACGCGTCACACTGACGTCACGCAAATCCTGTATCGCGCAAGCAGAGTTTACCGCGCAACTAGCTTGTATACAACGTCCCGACATCTACCGTCGGGCAATTTCCCACCAGACACAATACCCGTCTGGTCGGAGGATCCTCCCTTTTCTATGGTGGATGAGTGAACTTTACACCCTGTTCCTCATACCTCTAAAAAGGCTTTGGATGACTTTTGCGTATTTGGCGCTTCTTGTCTAGGTCTTCAAGACCATTAGTTTCAATGCATTTAAAGATTAGTTGCTTTGTGGATTGAAGTGCGCCACCTTTCTTAGTTTCTAGCAAGCTCCAGCCACCGATCAACGGGTATGCCACAAGTCATAAGGTGACGTTTGAGGACGTCTTTGTAGCACAGGTATTGCCCGCTCTGTGCACGGTTTCCTTGGGCAAGCGCTGAGTAAAAATCGGTTTTAGGCAGTCTACTGGTATCCATGCGACCACATCACACTATCATATATGACCACACCATCTCATTTGGACCTTTATCCAAAATGCCTCCAATGCCATTACCTCAGTGCGCCTTAGCACCTCCGTGTCAACAACACGATCCTGTTATTTTATGCGAAGGATGGAACGAAGCATTTTAGGTGGATAGTGTCAAGCCTTCTAATTCACTAGGTTTCTGTGGCATAAGTGAGTATTGCCAGAACTAAGGTCTTATCTATGCATATTTTTGTTTGCAGTTTCAGACCGTGGGTTCACACACGTTTCTTAAGTTTCCAAAACGTGGCGACTGCTTTAGCAATCCGTGTTGGAATTTCAGACGCTAGCCCATTGTCGTTGAAGACTTGAATTCCGAGATATTTAAAGTACCACACATCTCCAACGACAATAGGCTGGCGTCTAAAATTCCAGCATGGATTGCTAAAGCAGTCGCTCCTCTACCCACTGGTAGAGGAGCGTCCACCCACTGGTCAGAATGCAGCTTAACGGTTGAGCTGTTAGCGTCACATCCCCTTGGTGGTTGTTTTAGAAATTGGGTCTTTTTTACGCTAATTACTAGTCTAGTAATCTAGAACAGGAAGTTTGAAGATCATTCATATGGTCTTGGAGAGTTTCCATAAATGATAAATGATTTTTATTTCTGTAAGTAGGTTTGTACAAACACTTTTACACGTCAGTCATATTTTTAAAACTAGATGAGGTCGGCGTTTCCTATCTGACTATTCTGAGAAGAAAGGCCGAAACAAACTCAGAGGTCACAGTCTCTTTTAAAGTCCAGACATAATCTTGGTCAGATCGTGTAAAGGCCATGTAGATTGGTGTCTGAAATGGTCTTTTGAGGAAAGATTCACACAGATTGAGTGGACCTGACCAGTCAGTGCACGCATTTGTCAGTAATCGTGCAGCTCTACTCAGAACTTAAGGAGCTCAACGATGCGACGATCAATACCAAAGAAAGGACATTTGGGTAGGCCGCTTAAATGACTCAAACTGCCAGACCATGATTAACACTAACTGAGAATAAAAGACAAAGTGAAAATAAAAATAAAAGAGCAATAACCCACATAGTCTTCACATTCACAATAATTAAAATAATATAATACTTTAAAAGTAAATAACCATGTCATTACATATATATTACGTTACGTATATAAAATAATAAAAGTTAGCAAAAAAAACATCAAACAATAAAAATAAACCACTTCAATAAGTAAAAATTGGAGCAGCTCAATCCCAAGCCTTTTTGTCCTCAATATAATCTTTAACGGTATAAAAGGCTTTCTGACACAACTTACGTTTAATGAATGATTTGAATTTATTAAGGCTTAGATCTTGAACGTGGCTTGGAAGTTTATTATAAAAGCGTATACATTGACATCGGAACGAGTCACCTATTTTCTTGAGCCTTGTTGTAGGTACAACAAATTTATGTTTGTTTCTAAACAATTCTATATTTTTATGGACATATAAAAGATTTTCAAAAATATACTGAGAAGGTACAGTCATTACATTAATCTCCTTAAATTTCTCTCGGAGAAATTTAAGGAGATTAATGTAATGACTGTAAGAGTGTCTTGGACTTAATTTATAAACTGATCGTACAGCTCTTTTCTGCAAAACAAAGATAGTCTGAATGTCGGCGGCATTTCCCCACAACAGAATACCGAACGACATTACACTATGAAAGTAGGCAAAGTACACTACACGGGCTGTCTCTATGTCAGTTAAATTACGAATTTTTCTAACAGCATATGCTGCGGAGCTTAGCTTTTTTGACAGTTTATCTATATGTGGGCCCCACTGAAGCTTAGCATCCAAAGTTAAGCCCAAGAATACTGTGCTTTCTTCAGGATTCAATTCTTCGCTCTTTATCAACATATCAGCTTTCACCTGCCTAACGTGAGGTAGCGTAAACTTAATGCATTTGGTTTTTTTTTCGTTTAGAAGTAAATTATTAACATTGAACCAGTGAACTACTTTTGAGATCGCGCTATTTACATCGTCAGTAACCAGCTGCTGACGTTTAAGTTTAAACAAAAGTGAAGTGTCATCTGCAAACAACACTATATTATGATTATCCTTTATGAGGTAAGGCAAGTCATTAATATAAATAAGAAACAAGAAAGGACCAAGAATTGATCCCTGTGGAACTCCCATTGTTACAATAGATCCGGGAGATCTTTTTCCATTGACGTCAACGCTCTGAATCCTACTCAAGTATGAAGTAAGAAGATCCAGAGCGGTGTTCCGGATCCCGTAGTGGTGGAGTTTCCTGATTAACGTTTCATGAAAAACGCAATCGAAAGCCTTGGACAAATCACAAAAAATGCCCAAGGCGTCCCATTTATCTTCCCATGCATTATAAATATGTCCTAACAGTTCAACACCGGCATCAGTAGTCGAACGACCCCTTGTAAAACCAAACGGTTTGCTATGTAGTAATTTATGTTTATTAAAAAATCTTTGCAATTGGTCCAAAAAAAATTTTCAAAAATTTTACCAAAGGTAAAAGTACTGAAATAGGTCTATAATTTGTGGGGTCTGATGTACTACCTGATTTAAACAACGGTATTATTTTACTATTCTTCATGAGGTCAGGAAACTCCCCACAATCAATACAATTATTAAAGATAAGAGCTAAAGTAGGTGCTACGATGTCTATAATAGACTTAGCAACTTCTACAGAATTACCCCACAGATCTGCAGTCTTTTTTACATTTAGTAGTATTTATTTTCAAGTGGTTTTAATTATATCTCTACAAGTAATATGTTCAAAATGAAATTCCGAATCGCAAACATTTACATTTTCCTTAAGCAAAGACTCAGCAACAGAAGGTGATGAGTTTAGGGATTTAATAGTTGAAACGGGAATATCCGAAAATAAATTTTCAAAGGCCACGGCGACTTGTGAGTCTGATTTTATTATGTTGTCATTAATTGACAGGCTATAGTCAGTATTTCGGTTTCTAGACCTTCCCGTTTCACTATTAATAATATTCCAAGTCGTTTAAATTACATTACTACTGTTTTTAATCTTCGAACTCAAATAACGCAACTTGGCCATACAACAAACTTTTTTAAATAATTTTGAATAATTTCTAACATACAAATTAAATTCATCAATGTTTACATAATACCTTTCATTGTACAGCTCATAAAGCCGTGTTCTACTTTTATGAATGCCAATGGTAGCCCAATCACTGAAAGATGCGTTACTATTAACCGAGATAGTCTTGGGAATAAACGTGGAATTAAATTGTTGACAGTAAATATTAAAAAACACATTATAAAGATGATTAAGATCAGCATTAATAGATGGATCTGGTAATTTATCAATGAGTTTACCTTTAAAAGCTTCCAAGCGACGTGCTGTTTTGGGGTTAACAGTGATATCCTTTTTAGCCACTTTGTTGTTTCGGTTTTGGATAGTAATCCTTTGCCCACAATGATCAGAATCTTGTAAATTTATAATTTCTTTGTGGCTTGGTATAATATCTGTATAAATATTATCTAGACATGTGGCACTAGTAGAGGTTATTCTTGTGGGCTCCAAAAACAGGTTTACAAGATTGTATGACTGAAACAGACTTATTATTTTACTACAAGAACCTGAGTTCTCTAACAAATTAACATTAAAATCACCACAAGTGATAATGGACTTGTTCGAGTTACAAATCTTATGCAACACTTCATCCGTTACCTTTTCAAAGCAGTCATACAATCCTGAAGGGGGTCTGTACACACTTAATACAATAAACTGCTCCAATTCTATACAGGCTATTTCAACAGTCCGCTCAACTGATAGGCTCACAATATCCTTATGGTCTTTAAACTTAAGCTGGTTACTTACTAAAATTAATGAGCCACCGTGTATAGCATTTACTCTGCTGAACGAACTACCAACCTGGTGATTATTAAAATTGAACAAGAACTGGTGGCTTTTAAGCCAATGTTCTGTTATACAAAGAATATCAATACTGTTAAAGTTCATAAATAATTCTACTTCTAAATCTTTGTTCAGAAATCCTTGAATATTTTGATGCACCAGGTTGATACTATTGACTGATTTCAAGCTTTTATTTGATTTATTTTTGCAATTCTGTACATTATTGCTAGAGGTTGACTCTGTTGTCCTAATAACTAATTTAAATTATTTATAATGTCAATTTTTGTTACCAAATTATTGGCTGAATTATTTAACATGTCATTGCATTGCTCAATAGAAGCAAATTGTTTAGCCAAATTCTTGGCTGTAATAGAAAAATAATAAGATAGCGACACAGCTATCTGTCTTTTGCAGTATTTTGAAAGATAGTACCTATCCATAAAAAATCTATCCTTTGTCAAATAAAAATGATTACCAACATAATTGTTAGTGTCAATTAATTGAAATAAATTATTATTATAAATCAAATTATGCAATGTCATATTAATTTCTGATCTAAGTTTGTTTTCTTTCTGTGGCAAACTTTGGCTATATGGGAATGTGAACAACACAATTTTTTTTAAACTTAGGTTGCACAATGATCAATAATGATATATTAATATAATATATAATCATCAATCACAATATATTGGAGTAATTCTCCTTTGTTATTATAGTATCCTGGTTAAAATTGCATTTTATAACATTTTTCATTATGTCAAATAAAGAACAACCAGGCATACAGTAGTTCATTATAGAGTGACCCGGATATTTATTTGTCAACAAGTGGCCTAGATCCTTTCCAATTTCATCACAAAATAATACTATTTCTTTATTTAAACTCTGCCAATAGGCACACGTAATCGGCACAGAGTGCGTCAAGTACCCGGGACGTCTTAATCCTCGCTCCAAAGCGTGAGATGTTGAAGACTGTTTTATCAGTGCGGTCGTTAACTTTAATTTGTAGAACACTATGCTTTTGTGCATAATTCAACACAGCCTAGAAATAGAGAGCAAACAACATGGGAACCATGACACAGCCTTGCTGGACACCACTGGTTATATGAATTGGGTCTTAAAAATAGTTTCCATGTTGAACACTTGCGTCAAACTGTCGTAAAACTGACGAATCATGTTGACGACTTTCTCTGACATCCAAATTTTATTCAACACTACTCAAAGAGCAGCGCGTGACTCGCAGTCAAAGGCTTTTTCTGAGTCAACGAAACACATGTACAGAGGACGGGTTTGTTCGAGGCTTTACTCCTGAAGTTTTCTTTCCTCTATGAAAATGCCGTCAACAGTATCTCAGCCAGGTACTAAACCCACATTGTGACTGGAAGTATCTATTCCTCCTCTCATCTTGTGATGATATGAGCCAGTATCTTCCCAGCAGAAGACAGGAGGGAGATGCGCCTGTAGAAACACAGTTGGATAATTCACCTTTACCTTTATAAAGTTTGGAAATAGAGGCATCCTTCTAGTCTTAAGGTACCACTTCGGTTTCCCATATCTTGAGCACTAAGTTGAAGAGCTTACTTTTTATATGTGGCCACCATATTCGTAGACCTCCGATAGTAGACAATCAGCGCCTGGTGTTTTCTTATTCAATCTTTTGACAGTTGACATGAACGCTCATCAAAAGTAGAGGGACGGCATTCAAGATTTTCAACGCATGGTAAATCTGTTTTCTGTGAGCAGGGATTCAGGACGTCATTGAAATATTTTGCCCACCCATCTAGGAATTGCTTATGATTTGTCAGTATACAGTTCCTGTCACGGGAATATCTTGTTACCAAAAATTGCTATGAGCCCTGCGAAAACTCTCCCCGTCTGGTTTATATCAGCAAAGAGTTGCAGGTCCTTGGGTTTATCCAGCCAAAATTGATTTTGAGATCACGGATCTTGATTTTCAGTTCGCGTTAAATGGATCTTCGTCGATTGGTATTTGATAAAGATCTCGGTTCTAGTCTATGACTCTTAATAGTTGCTTGGATTTACTCGTCTGAGTTATTGAATCAATCCTGGTTTTTCTTCTGCGGCTTTGGTACTCGTATAATGAATGAGACGCTATCATGAAGGTGTTTTGCATATAAACGCCACGCTTCATCAGCATTGTCTGTAACGTCCTCCATCTTGGTGCCGAAGTGATTATCAAGGTCCCGCTGAGCTGAGTTTTTTGGAGTTAATCAGTGCGGCAACACATTCACTGGTTTTTTATGTGCTGCGGATCGAGGAGGTTTGAATTTCAGACGCATCTTTGATCGAATAAGTCGATGGTCTGACCAGCACTCCCACACCCTGCATAGCTCTTGGTATCAAGACATCATTTAGGTTTTTTATGCGTACAATAATGTAATCAAGAAGGTGCCTGTGCTAGGATCTAGGGTGCATCCACGAGGTCTTATATTTTCCTGGTAGACCTGGTCAGGCACAGGTCAAACTCTGCACACAGAGTAAGAAGCACCAAACCAATATCATTGCAGTTCCCAACCACATGCTGATCAAGGACACCACGCCATGCTTCGTAGTCAGTACCAACGCGCGCATTAAGATTTCCCGTAAGAACGCAGGATAGGGCCCTATAGAATTTTGCTTTATCATCACCATTAGCTATTGAGGTAGGTGCGTAGATACTAACGAGGTGGATATATTTAGTATCATTAATGGGCAAGCGTAAGGTCATTACCCAGTCATTGATTCCTTTTGTAAGTTGTGTTAAGGATGCTGCAATTTTATTACTCACTACGAAGCCAACACCGACAGCCGCTCGCTCTCCTATTGGTTTTCCAATCCAATTACATCACACTAATATGATAAAGGCGAAAGTTTGTGAGTGTATGTGTGTCTGTATGTTGGTTACTTCTTCACGCTCAAACGGCTGGACCAATTTACATAAAATTTAGTATGGAGTTAGCTGACATCCTGGAATAAGACATAGGCTACTTTTTATCCCGATACTCTCACGGGATCGAGACTTACGTGGGTGAAACCGCGGGGCGCAGCTAGTAATATATATATCCTACCATCTGTTCGCAAAGGTATACGCTATCACTGAGATGGATCTTACTTATAGCAGCAATATCCACGTTGTTTCGAGAGTTCCCTTGCCACGATTACAGTCTTCCTCCGGGACACAGGTTAGAGTCAACATCTAAATTACATTCTATGCTCCCATTATAAAGTATTTGTTGTTTTTTTTTTGGCTCTTGCGACCGCAAAAAAAGTTGGTGATAAGAAGATAGCAGTTTACCATCTGATTTGGAAGAGAGACAGACTATATTTAGACTACCTTTACTATGCCCCTCCCTGGATTGGGGAACGCCGAGCGATCCTAAATATTGCTGCTTGCTACGAAGCCGTTGAGGTCTTCACCCGTAACCCTGGGCAAGTGATCCACGTTATACCCTCCAGAACTGGGTCCCCATCCGAATTTCGCCACCAGCCTGCCCTGGCCTACTAGGATAAGTCGTTCCCACCCCCGCTACTACGACGCGTGGGTGGAATTACTCTGATGGAACCTAGAGAAGGAGACTCTCGATACCTCGGATCCGGGTTAATGATCTCGTTTGGACCCGAGATCAAGGGCAAATCCATTCAGTAACAATATTAGTTACCATCCCTAATTCATGGCACCTTTAAATCACGGTGCGTCAATCACAAGATAGAACAACAAACAAAACAAAACAATTTAGAAACAAAATCCTCGTCTTTGACAAATCAAAACAGATGGTCCTAAACACTTCTACTAAGATGGAAAATTTTCGATTAATAATCTTTTCTTTGCATTAAAGGGTGGCGATGAAATAAAGGATTGAGCCGGCGTGAGATTCAATTTGTTACAATCCTTCAGGAAATGCTTTCAAATGAAACATTTTGTGTTCACGAGGAAGTTAGATTGTATTTCTTACAAGAACCTCGTTGGTTGGGCTTGTTTGTATCGGTGGAACTTAATGTAAGCCCCTTTAATACTAAATAAATACTTTGAATATATTTTTTCTAAGTCGATTTAGAATGTTCTGTTTGAAGTTGCGGAATAAACGTAATACGTTTCTCATTTATTTTCGCAAGGAAAATATTTGTGTGAGTAAATGCAGTAAATTCGTAAAGCCATGTGTAAATTTCAATAAATAACCTACGCCTGCAATTTTCCAATCATCGTTTTGCCTTCCAGTGTAAGCGAAGCGTCAAATATTGTAAAATATTTAAATATAATAAGACTAAATCTGCGACCATTTCACTGCTTGTTTGATTAAAATGCGAACACATTTGCGATTCAAATCTTTCTTTTTACTGATCATAAAGAATTCAAATGTTCAAGTTAATATTTTCGACACGTCGGTAGTCGGTGGAGCGTTTTTTTTTATATTTTTTGTTCTTTTCTCCCAAAAGGCGTGCGTGATTTATTCCCCTGTACGCTTCATTTTATCCGTTACAAGTGTAGTGACATTGAAATTATTAACGACTATTTAATTAAACCATAATATATGAGCGGCAGACGTAATTTTCTTGTCGTTCTGAAATGATTTATTATTGCGTGGCACTTTATTTGGGAACACTTAGGTCGTGTGTGGTGATACGTTAAGTATATAACTGTTGTTTTATTGATGTTGAGTGGGTTTAGAATTTGTTTTAAAAATACATGAACAATTTCTACTACGAGTATGAGTCATTTGTTTCACACAGATAGTAGATTGATAATGTATTGTTATAAGCAAAATTAATAAATAACAGTTCAATTTAAATGTCTCTCTCTGGCTTTTTACCTGGTACAAATTTTAAACCAGCTCAAACAGGTATCATTGTAAACTCCCATCACTAAAACTAAATCCCTCAAAGCTCCATTACCAAAAACAGCCTGACCTATAAAAACATAAACAACTAATCGTATTTTAATCTTATTTATGCGAAACAGATAGGTACCCCTCGTATAATGTTTGTATCGAGAGCAACAAATGCAATACCTCTCAAGCAAGCACGCACTCAGGGGTTATTGCCGCCCCTCCCGCCCCACGCACTCGCCCCTCGCTCGCCTGTTCGATCGGATGAATATGGCCCGAAGGAAATGATGAGAGTGCCGGCCTGCTATCATCGGGCCTGTCGCGAGGTAATGTCATCCAAACATCATCGTAACTTGGGGCTAGGAAATAAGCAGGTTTAGTAAAATTTGTCTTCGATTTCACCATTTTTGTAGTTTTGAATTTGAGATATGGATGGTACCACAGATAGGGTACTGACATGATAAAAAGTCGTGCAGTTATCAGAAAAGTCTGTGCAATTCGTTCTCTTCCCGTGTCTACCGAAGCGAAATTATTTTAAACTAACTTTTGCTTTCGTCTGCGTATATTTTGTTTTTCATATTTTTTTAAAACAAAGAATTAAGTTACTTTACCTCCTTTACCAGGTCCCAACATAACTATCTGTCAAAATAAATAAGGCATGTATCTAAGGCGCTAACAAATTAATCTGAATTAGGAATTACAAAATAATTAAAGCCGGTAGCGAACATAGTAGGTTGGCAGATACAGCTAAGGCTAATTTGAAGTAGAAAGTAGCAGCTTAATAATCAGCTTTGTTTTAATTTAAACTGGAATCGAGTTTTGGTTTTTGGTAACAGAATTAACCAACAATAGAGGGGATCTGGCGCTCGGCGGCTGCTGCCGCGGCACGCTCGCTTCGCTCCCTCGCCGTCGTGCGTTTATGGTCACTGTTCTAACCTAACTTAACCCAAATGATTCAATTCCTAATGCCATTTGTTTTCTCGTATTAGTATTATACTGTGGGTAGTTACTAATATATATTAACTGTATGAACTAAATAAAATAAAAACATATTTTTTGTTGATTTAGATTCGAAAATAATATTTAATCGCTGCCAAGTTATTATTTTTATATATATAATTATAGTCACCCTTTAAGTTATTAGTCGCCTTTTTTTTTTTGGGTGGGAAATTATGAAATAACTTCTCCCGCTCTGGGCGGAGCGGGAGGGCGTGTCAGACTTTTACTGACTAAAACCCACCCGTGTTCCTTCATTTGCCTGTGTGCCAGGGCCACGATATCCCTTTCGGACAAACTCGCAACCCTGGCAGGAAGTTATTAGTCGCCTGGGAAATTATTAGCCATTAATTAACGATCGGCCAGACAGTAATTGTTACTGTTGCATTTATAATATTAGTGTAACAGGTATAGTAAGAATGGATTAGCAAAGGCATCTCTTGTTTACTAGTCAGACACAGAAACAGACAGCTATTCCAACCAAAATGGCTGTTTATTTAACGGTATCCGCAAAAATAGGTAGATATTCTATATTAAATTCACTTCAGCCTACTAATCTATTTAAATAACACAGTATAAAGTTGATTGACCTACTTATTGTTTAATTTGAGCGACCATCAAAATATGCAACCCACGCAAACAACACAGTAATAACTAATAATAATAATGAACACAGTTTCCATGAATACCGTATTTTTGTGCTTCATTTTGGCACGCGCCACTTACGAAGCTAAATGTGAGACGATATATATTTTATAATAATCGTGATTGCCTAAATATCATTTCAGCCAAAAGACGTCCACTGCTGGACATAGGCCTCCCCCTAAGGGGGGGGGTGTTTGCCATAATCGCCACGCTTGGCAGGCGGATTGGCGATCGTAGTATGGTGTTAAAATGCATAGAGAACGCTGCTGCATTCTCTAGTAAGTCCCTTAGTCACCTTTTACGACACCCACGGGAAGGAATGGGCCTAAATATATAATAACATTATTTAATTAACTCTAATTTTACTAATTTAGGTAAGTACAGAAATAAATCAACATAATACACAATAAAAAAAGTGAGCTTTACTGTAGTCGCATAAGATGTGTAACATCTGACATCTCACCTTGGTAATAAGCAACTGAGCAGCGGCAGAAATTAACCTCAAAATTAAGAAATCTTAAATACTAGTGGTCATTGGGTAATTGTTAATTACTAGTGGTCGCCCAGAATGGGCAGCAGCGTTCTCTATTCATTTTAACACCGTCTGCCAAACGTGGCGATTATTGCCAATGACAAGTGCTTGGGGGAGTTGAGCTAAATGGTGCTGGCGCCGTCAGTGGGGACTGGTCATTCCTTGGCTGCCACGGCTTATTTTAACTTATTTTAATTGTTTTTTTTTTAATGGTTTCTTTCATTGCGGACGCTTTTATCGTGCACGTCTTTCTACATTGTCCTCACATGTATAATTTCAACATGAATGATGTAACCAATACTTTGTCACAATATTTTGATTAAAAAGAGGGTCCGTGGAGTTTCTTGCCCGTTCTTCTCCATAGGAACCTACTACGCTTTGGAATGGGCAACTAGCTTCATCTCTCTGATTGACCGACCCCTGGACAATTCAAAAGTGCCTGTAATTGGTTTATTTGAAATAAATGCTTTGAATTTGAGTTTGGGAGGACTATGTCCATATGTCCAGCAGTGGACGTCTCAACCATAGTCTCGACGTTTCATTAATTCCTGTTGACTATAATATATTTATAACAAATGAAGATACTGGCTTAAAATTAATATTATTTTAATAATCCTACCATGACCCTCAATTTTTTTCTTTCCGCACATTGTATGGCCCTACTGTGCTCATTCAAGGCAGTGTCTTTTTGATATAAATATGTGCTATTTATTATTATTACATAGATGGGAAAGGGGTAAGAAAATTGATTTATTATTGTTGATTCTGTATGTCTTTATGTATGCCTTGCATCCCTTTATATTGTCTGGAAACTTCTTTTATAACATCGCTATGTAATACCTACCTCAGTTCATTAATAACGGAAAAGTGAATTTTATTATAGTTAAAGGTTTTCCCATGCAATATTTAAATACGCGAACTATATTTTGGCTACGGCGTAGCTGCTACGAGCTCCGTAGGTCTTGCTACGACTCTCGTAGCTTTTACTACGGCGGCTTGTTACTGTGTCACAAAACAAAACTGCAAATGAACATTTATATTTACCAAATAAATAAATATAGAAACGAAATAACTATTAACATGTTTTATAATAACTACGTTCAAATCGGAAAATATAAATCGCAAAAGTTACCAAAGTGAAAAAAAAAAGAAAAATGTTTGTGTCAATTAAGTTGATGAATGAAGCATATTTTTATATAACAAGAATAATAACAAACGAGCTGCGGGTATTGTGTGGTTTTTACTAGTAAAAACTTGCAATCAACATTGCCAGAAATCTTCATAAAACTTTCATAATTGTAATACTTCACCTATTCATTAATGCAACCCTCTAATAAAACACTTTTAATCTCAATACTCATTAGTGGAATTTCCGCAGCCGTTCACAGCTCTCTGAGCACAATATAGACATGCCTCATAGTATTAAATTAGCGAAGTCTTGCAGCAATAATTAAACGCTCGCAGCCAAAGTGAGGAAACTGCGTTTGACTAGTTCAAATTAAACTAAGTTATAGGGAACAAATTAACTTGTACAAACTATCTGATGTACCTTTGACAACGTATTAAACCTACTTTGTAGGTTATAGTAGTCCTGAGCTCGTTAATTTTTATTTTTAGTAAGGTTTTACTTTAGGTTTAAGTTTATTAGTCATCTTTGTTACAATCATTTTACCAATTAATTGGTGATAGTGGTAATTATCTTTAAACTGTTATTATAGTTTTTTGGGGTAGTTACTTTATATTAATGTATGGCTAAATAAATTAAATTACTGTTGCGGCGGCCTAAGCCTTAGCGTTAAAATCGAAATTTTCTTAGTGGAATGTATCAGGGGCGGTTCTATGACACAAGTAGGTGTTTTGGTGGTGTGGGAAATAAGAAATGGTACCTGCTTGGTGAGCTATGGCGGAGACACAGTGAGAAGAGTTTCCTTAGCCACGTGGCGGCGCGTCCAGGATATCACGTACGGGCTAGAATCTGCACTTTTCACAACACACAGACACACACGACTATGGGTTTATTTGACCCACAAGCGGCAATGTCGATGAGAAACTGGACGTTTTCTTCATGGCGGCGGCGTATGCGCCATGACGAATCTTCCTTTTCGCTATCGCTCAGGCATTACAACGTTGCGGAAGGGAGAGAGAAAGTGGAAGGGAGAAAGGAAGCGGAAGGAATCTTGTGTCGCACAGATACTAATTAGAGTTGCCATTAATTAGGCATGACATATAAAACAATGTAAGTTATGGCGTTAACAATTACAATGTTGCAATGTTCATGTTTTGGCTATTTATACACGTTATAAAAGTTTTAGGTATCAATGTGCCTATTATTTTTATAGAAAAATTAAGTCCTTATTATAGAAAAACATTGATAATTTTTTACATAACTAAATGCTCTTACAGACTCAAGCGATAACGCAAGCGCGACAGGCACCGACAAAGAAATTGTCCTACTAGTGTCGCGTCGCGCCCGTGATATCGCGTGAGTCTGTAAGAGCCTTAAGTTGATATAATGTGGGCGTCCAAGCAAAAAGGGTCCAGTTCTCGGCATTTAGTTTTCGAGATGTAGGTACGCAGTTTTGTAAAGTTGGGTGAAAAAATTGCATTTCACGTTTTTAATCGATTATTAATTAAAGCTCAATTATCTACAAGGTCCTATAGTAAATGTCTTTATATGATGTTTCTAAGGACCAGAAATTTGAAGGGAAAAGTTTAGTTTAAAGGTGCCAGTGGTCAAATTAGAAAATGCTTATTCTCAAATCAAGCTTTTTCGGAGTTTCAACATCAAATGTCTGATAAAAAAAATGTGCCAGTTTTTGAATATTTTTTTAATCCTTGTTATCAACTGACTATTCTAGATACCGAATCTAATCTTAACTTACACACACTACTGGATCTTTTTTTCTTGGATGCCCACATATAATATTATTGTTGACAATTGACAATGTATGAATAGGCATCAGAGAAGATATAACTACGGGCAACGCTACATATAATATTACAAGCCACTTGCTTGTATCTCATAACTCCCAAAAAACTTATCCTCGGCAAAACTATGTACCGGTTTCGCCGTATTTGTGTACTTTAAGTATATAAACAAGATACCTGTAACATCTTGTTATCTCAAGTAAGTGTCAGGGTGAAACTGTTTACTGTATAAGGAGTCCAAAGTTCCAAACCAATTTCTCATAATCATAATCATTTATTAATTTGCGAATATGGGTACAAAAAAAGGTCTTAAAACAAACAATAGTGCCCATTAGCCATATCCTACCGTAAGGCATGCAAATTTACACACATTATAGGCATGTAAATATTCAGTGACAGAGTAATACGCTAATTTTAGTAACAGTGTTTTGATATTGTTTTTAAATATACTTGTATCACTTATCTCCAGGAATGAGTTTGGTAAATGGTTATATATGCGTGGAGCCATACATAATATACTTTTATTTAATAACGCTAATACGCTGTTTAATTTCTATTAAATAGAAATTGGTTTGGAACTTTGGACTCAAAGCCAAATTTTCCCTATCATCGATTATGGTGACGTGTGCTACTATGACCTGAATACAGATCTCCTCGACAAACTGAACCGTTTTCTTAATAACTGCATTCAATTCGTTTTCAATCTGCGTAAATAATTATGATCATGTATTGTTTAAGTTTTTAGTGTTTATCAGTTGGAATTTGTAAATGGCCTTCAATTTCATATTGTATAAGAACACTGTACAAGTTAGCTGTAAGTTTTCCAAATAGAATAAAATAAAATAAATAAATAAAATGTATCTGCGCATCGGTCACTTCTAAAGTGTTTGCCCATACGCCAGCGGCGCAGAGAGCAAAGGGCGCTGACCACCTTGTTTTAATTTCTTGACTCTTTCTCTTCCCCTAGTTATCTAGCCCCCCACTTTCAGTACATTTGCGCCAACCACAATACAAATCTACGTTCATCACACAATCCCACTCACCGCACTGACTTCATTCACTCTTCCTTCTTCGTTCAGTCTATCTCTCTGTGGAATACGCTTGCCCAGGAAACCAAGATGGCAACCAACCGTTTATCCTTTAAAGTTAAAGTTCGCGAGCACATTCGTAAGAAGCTGGCAGTATCATCACAACGGTAATGTTTTCCCATTGTTTGTCTTATCTCAATCAATCAATCAACTCAGCCTATCGCAGTCCACTGCTGGACATAGGCCTCTCCCAGGCTGCGCCACAACACCCTGTCCTCCGCCTTCCGTATCCAGTCTGACCCAGCCACCTTCTAAGGTCGTCGGTCCATCTAGCTGGGGGGCGTCCCACACTACGCTTGCCGATACGCGTACTCCACTCCAGGACTCGTCTGCTCCATCGGCCATCGGTACTTCGACAATCATGGCCAGCCCACTGCCACTTCAGTTTGCTTACTCTGCAAGCTATGTCGGTAACTCTGGTTCTTTTCCGGATAATTTAATTCCTGATCTTATCCTTCAAAGAGACTCCAAGCATAGCCCGCTCCATAGCACAATGGGTGACCTTGAATTTGTGGACTAGCCCGACTGTCAGTGTCCACGTTTCGGCGCTGCATGTCATGACGGGCAGGACGCACTGGTTAAAGACTTTAGTCTTCAGACATTGCGGGATAGTCGGGATAGGGTTTGTCTTATCTGTTTTAGTATATTCGTGTATTTATGTGTATGCATCCGGTTAGACTGGAAGCCGACCCCACATAGTTGTGAAAAGGCTGGGCAGATTGATTTTGTACTTATGTGTATTTATTTGGTATTATATTTATGTATAATTAGGTATATTATATTTAAAGTTTTTAATAGGTATATCCTTATACAATTTTCTTTAATGCACCTACCACTGTTTGTCTCTGCATCACCTAAAGGTTGACTGGTAGGAAATGTATAATACATTAAGCCTCTGTACATTTGTGTGCTTAAAGTACTAAATAAATAAAATTAAGTTATTATAATAAATGTTGAAAAATGGTGTAAAATAGGTAATGCGCTGGTTATGTGCATAAATGTGGGTATCCAAGCAAAAAGGGTCCAGTAGTGGTAGTATTGAGTTAAGACTAGATTCGGTATCTAGACTAGTCAGTTGATAACAAGGATTAAATGAATATTCAAAAACTGTAATTTTTTTAATCAGACATAACATAACATCACGCCTGTAATCCCCGAAGGGTTAGGGCAGAGGTGTACCTATAGTACACCCACGTTTCGCCAGTTATGTTTAAGTCCCATGTAATAGGGGGCGAGCCTATTGCCCGGGCACAAATCCAGACTCCGGGCTGCTACTGAGAAATTCCTGGTGGAACAGCCCAATATTAATTAATAATCAATTAGAATAACGAAATGCAATTTTTTCAACAAACTTTATTAAAACTGCGTATATCTCTGAAACTAAATGCCGAGAACTGGACCCTTTTTGCTTTGCAACCTAAAGAAAAATAAGTGATACATGGAGTCGGAGAACATTGTTATAATGCCTTTAAGTAATATTGCAACATCAACATTATTTTTCTTTAGGTTGGTAGGCACCATAACTGACAGACAGACAAAGCACAGCTCAAATCAGATACAAAATATAAATTGAAGCTATAAAACCTGAAGTTATGTCCCTTTAAGGAAGTCGTGATAACATTGAGAAATCATGATTTGTTTAGAAAACATTATTTCTAAGCGGGTTATACGGAGAACTTCATTAGACCTGCGAACTGTACTGGCTTACAAACATTCAGATCTTCGTTTCGATCCGTTTCTTGCTATTAATTCCGTATTTTTCCGGCCTATCTGCCCACCCATCATACCCGCATTAGATAGAATTGGGTCTCATTCCATTCAAACGTACAACGCGTATAGTTTCCATGTTTATTTTTCGAAAAGATAATCATTTGGATTTTATTAAATGGGTGTTTTTTATCTGTGTAGGCGTAATCAGTATCCTGTTAGGTATATTGAAAATACAAACCAATGTTGAAAATGCAAAGGTGACTATGTTTTTATTTTTAGCTTCAAATGAATAAAATGGTTAAAGACTTAATAACTTAGTACTTATATACAGGGGCAAATTAAATTAGGTAGCGAAGCTCCGCAGACGTGATGGGTATCAATATCTGAACATGATGAAACAAAAAAAAAATTTTTTGATGAGTTTTTTTTTTAAACCACAATTAGTGTAGTCACTTGTAAAATCTGTTTTTGTTTGTGTAAACTTCACAGACGTGACGGGTACCGATATCTACTCAACATTTGAAATAAGATTAAAATAAACTTTTTACATTCCGTTCAACCGATTTTGACTTCTATTCCGTAGGCATAAGGATGTCATGAAAAGCAAAAACGTGGTTAAAATACCAACTATTTATTACAGCTGTCATTTGTCATGCCACCAATGCATATACGGTTGAAGGGACTGTAAAACGGGCTTATTTAAATGTCTAATCTTATTTCAAATGGAGCTTAAACATGATAAAATAAAAGAAAACAGATTTTCTCAACTCATATTTCAAGTAACAACACTAACAGCGAAGCGTTGACCCCAAAAAAAAATCAAATCTTTTTAATTTATTTTGTCGTGTTTAGATCACGTCTGCGGAGTTTCGCTAGCTAATTTAATTTGACCCTGTCATCATCATCATTATTTCAGCTGACACGAAAGACATCCACTGCTAGACATAGGCTTCCCCCAAAAGGAGCCCCGGGTTGCCATAATCGCCACGCTTGGCAGACGGGTTGGTG
Source organism: Tiliacea citrago (assembly GCA_963921375.1). Taxonomy (NCBI): domain Eukaryota; kingdom Metazoa; phylum Arthropoda; class Insecta; order Lepidoptera; family Noctuidae; genus Tiliacea; species Tiliacea citrago. The sequence goes on from OY992798.1 coordinate 14,311,150, forward strand.
ACCCGACGCGACGCCGCGACGGTCGGGCGATCGGCCGGTTGATTTGACCCTGTATACACGGCAAAACGGGCAATAATTATAACAAATTAATTTCGCAGAGGAAAAGAAAAACAAAATGTTGTGTTATTTGATACACTCTATCATAATATGCACAATAAATAAAAAACACATAAGTGATGATATTCCACACAACACACATGTTACCTGACCCATTAAGTCCCGTGGAAGTAAAAGATATACATAAAAAGACATACACATAAACATACATAAACTCACGCCTTTTTCCCATGGGGGTAGGCAGAAACTATAGAACGCCACCTGCTACGCTCCTTCATTCATTCATTTCAGCCAAAAGACGTCCACTGCTGGACATAGGCCTCCGGGGGTGTTTGCCACAATCGCCACGCTTGGCAGGCGGCTTGGTGATCGCAGTATGGTGATAAAATACATAGAGAACGCTGCTGCCCATTCTCTAGTGAGTCCCTTAGTCGCTTTTTACGACACCCACGGGAAGAAATAGGGTGGTGCTATTCTTTACGTCCGGCACCACACGGAGCTACGCATGCAGCACACGCAGGAGAGCTACGCACCTTACATACTCCTTTTGCTTGCCTACGGTCATACATCTGGTCATACACGCACGCCGGTTGCGAGTGCTACGCAAAAAAACGCAAAAATAGTTGATCGCTAACTGTTCACACTGCCGGCAATTACTCGTTTGTCGTACCAACAAGATCTATCAAAGACTATGTGGGTCATTGTTTATTTTTGTTTTTTTTCTCAGTTAGTTTTTGTCATGGTCTGGCAGTCTGAGTAATTTATGCGACCTACCCAAATATACCCTTTCTTTGGTATTGTTCGTTGAATCGTTGAGCTCCTTAAGTTCTGAGTTAAGCTGCACGACTACTAACAAATGCGTGCACTGTCTGGACAGGTCACAATCTGTGTGGTTCTCTCATCAAAAGATCATTTCAGACATCGATCTACATGGTCTTCACTGATCTGACCAAGATTATGTCTGGACTTTAAAAGAGACTGTGACCTCTGAGTTTGTTTCGACCTTTCATCTCAGAGTAGTCAGATAGGAAACGCCGACCTCATCTAGTTTTTAAAATATGATTGACGTTTGGCAGCGACTGTTCACTGAACAGGCACAGTTGTCGTTTCGCATTGTTTGTTATTTTTATTTTTCGTTGTTTGTCATTGGCGTGATTTCAAATTCTTATAACGCTCATACCATTAGTTTATCTTTATTTCTCTAATTGCCGTTAAACAACTATCACAGAGCACTTTTTATTGTATTATTCACTATACTATAATACTGTAGCAATTAAACAGCCGTAATGTTTTTTATTTATTTTTGCCGGATTATCGGCGCCTGCGTCTCTTTACTTGTCACAGCCACTGAACATAAATACTCCGAGGTCACAGCGATACCCACAGACTAAGTAGTACTGCGATACCATAGAACACCACAGGCAGAAAAGGCACTGACAAGTAACTGATGTTACGTCGGGTTCACACACGCGGTATACGTTTACAATTATTATTACCTACAATAATTTTATTATGTTATTTTTATTATGTTAATTCACTAATATATTTTTATTTTTATTTATTTTCGTGTCTGGTCTATCCGTGACATCACAGCGGGCCCTATCAGAATACCAGCGCTGCGACACTTATTTTTTTTTTTTAAGTGCCGCAGCATCATGCTGAGATAGGGGGGGCCTTTTGGCCTCGTACAGGACTTTCTGTTTTTATTTTCATTTTTACTTTATTTTTGTTTTTGATCTTTATGTTTCTATGAGTGTGTTTTTGTATAGTTTAATTTGTGATCTGTGCGAGTCCCAATAAATGCTTTTTCTTTCTTTCTTCTTTCTAAAAGTGTTTGAACAAACCTACTTACCGAAATAAATCATTTAAGGGTGCTATCAAAACGTTTTTCGTCAATTTCTTATCTAATTGTGAGAAAGCTTGACATAATTGAAACATTAAGTCTGTGTAACTATAAAAGTACAGTTTTCGTGGTGATAAACCATTCGTGTCAGTCTCAGCACCTGTTGATGGTTTCATCACTTTTGCGCTCTCGAAAATATAGCTTATTTCGCCGTACATTTACTTAGTGAAGATATTGTATAATCATAAAATAAAATTTTGATTTTATCACACGGATATCTGAAGCCCAGTGTGTGATTTTTTAATTTCTTGATATGGTTTGTTAAATAATAGGAAAAACGACATTACCGACACTGTTTTATAAAAAAATATAGGTTTTTTTCAACATTATTTTCTGAGACTATTTGTAACATTTTGATAGTTATTTTTACTACCTTTTTGAGTTGAAAATGTCTGCTTACATACAATATTTTTTATAACTAAATTTCTGTTACTATATTGAAGAAAAATGTTCCTAAACGCAACACGATATCGTCAATTTTGTGTGAAGAGGCAACGGAAATTATTTTTTACAATATTATAGACCAACATTTTCGAATAAAAAATTGCTACCAATGAAGATGAAGAAGTAATCTATCTGTAAAAAATATTAGTTACATTTGGTTTAGTTAAATGTTACCTGCAAATTTTTGTCTGATTTTGTGATAGCGTCCTTAAAGGAGAGTACTCGCGTTCTCAGTGACGTTCGCTTGGCTAACAGAACACTCCTTGAGATACTCATGTTTGGTACATACGCTGACAAGCGAGGAATCGCTCGTCGCCGTTACGCTGTTCGTAGTTGCTAGCTCAACCCCCTTGTTGTTCACACGGTCGGACACGTGCCTTAATTAAATATTGAAAAAAAAATCGCAGAGAACACTTTTTACGAAACATGTCATGTCATGAACAAAAATGAAACAACGAACTACGTATTATGTTTCTACAATTATTTTTTAAATAATTCTATGTAGTACAAACAATAGGTACAGTTGCCAACACATCAAGTTACCACAAACTGTCAAATTTTCTCATTCGATTTTGAACTGAACCGTCAACATTTTAAGGTTTAAGTGTCGAGGAGCTCGTGGCTAAGTAATAACAGCCCCATGGATCGATCCATCAGGTTAAGCTACGGTTGCCGGGGTCGGTCTGTGGATGGGTGACCATCTTTACATACCGAGACTCCTCTGTGCCTCGGAAAGCACGTTAAGCCGTTGGTCCCGGCTGTCATTCGTTTGACAGTCGTTACGGGTCGTCAGAAGCCCTAAAGTCTGACAACCAGTCTTCCAAGGGATATCGTATTACCCAGTTACTGGGTTGTGAAGGTCAGATAGGCAGTCGCTCCATGCAAAATACTGGTATTCAGCTTCATCCGGTTAGACTGGAAGCCGACCCCAACATAGTTGGGAAAAGGCTAGGCAGATATATGTATAAGTGTCGTGTAATCATTTGGAGAAAATTGACACATTTAACTGATGTGTTGGCGACTGTACACACATAGCTAACATGTTGAGTTTTAAATGGTAAAGGGTAATACCTCATTTACCTTCACAGTCCTACAAGACATTACAAGACGGTTTTTTAATAACGACGTATTTTCTACGGAAAAAAAATCTTTTACTTCTAACGATTCTGTTAGACCGAAAACAACACATAATGTAATTTAATTATAAACTTATTAGGGAGAATTTGTCATCTTCATCATCTGCCTAACATTTTCATAACTATGTTGGGGTCGGCTTCCAGTCTAACCAGATGAAGCTGAATACCAGTATTTTCCATGGAGCGACTGCCTATCTGACCTTCACAACCCAGTAACTGGGTAATACGATACCCCTTGGAAGACTGTTTGTCAGGACTTTAGGGCTTCTGACGACCCGTAACGACTGTCAAAGATCCATGAATGCCAGCCGGGACCAACGGCTTAACGTGCTTTCCGAGGCACAGAGGAGTCTCGGTATGTAAAGATGGTCACCCATCCACAGACCTACTCCGGCAAGCGTAGCTTAACCTGATGGATCGATCCATGCGGCAGTTATTAGCCACGAGCTCCTCGACACTTAAACCTTAAAATGTTGATGGTTCAGTTCAAAATCGAATAAGAAAATTTATATGTATATAGAAAGTTTATATGTTGGGGTCAGCGTGCAGTCTAACTGGAGCCAGCTGAATAGTGAATACCAGTATTTACCACGGCGAGAACTTATTTTGGATCATGTAATATAAGTCATTAAAGCATGCTTTGTAGGAATAAATAGTGACTTATTTAACTACCTCCTTGGTCTAGTGTTCACAAGCACTACTGCTAAGAAGCATTAGGTCTTGGGTTTACCCTTTGGGTACGGATCCCTAAAAACGGAACCCTTTCAGGATCACTCGTGTGTCTGTCAGTATCATCATCATCATCATCATTTCAGCCGAAAGACGTCAACTGCTGGACATAGGCGTCCCCCAAAACGAGGGGGAGGGGGGTTACCATTTACCACGCATATTATTTACCACGCGCATTATACCACGCTTGGCAGGCGGGTTGGCGATCGCAGTATCGTGTTAAAATGCATAGAGAACGCTGCTGCCCATTCTCTAGTAAGTCCCTTAGTCGCCTTTTACGACACCCATGGGAAGAAATAGGATGGTGCTATTCTTTACGTGCGGCACCCCACGGAACACGGTCTGTCAGTATGTCACAGCCATTTTGCTCTGAATCGAATGGACCGATGAAGTTGACATTTAGTACAAATATGAATAAATTCATCCCAACTATGGAACCTTTAATTGCTTCTATCTGGAATTTCTCAGAATTTCTCAGATTTGTACCCAGTGTATGACCATAGGCTCACTCTCTATTACATGGGACTTAAACATAACTGGCGAAATGCGGGTGTACCCTACTAGGTACACCTCTGCCTAACCTTTTGGTGATTACAGGCGTGATGTTATGTTATGTGACTTCATTCTTCAGCCATCCTTTCCCAAAAACAAATTAGAAAAGGAAGGATTACCCATTCCTTAACGGGAACCACAAAACCATTATTTTGACACAGTAAACACCAAAAACCTTTATAATTTAATTCGCCAAGTTCGGTGATTCGATTTGCTAACACTTATAAATTACTAATTACTCTCGACGTCATCTCGATTACAAATTAAAGGATTTGTACAAAACAGTACCAAACCAGTGATAATTACCACTCGTCACGATCATCATTTGTTTCTGTTTTGATTCGATTTACATTTCAATTTGAATACATACATAAACTCACGCCTTCTTCATTAGAAGTGAATGGTGAGTGAGTGGCGTTCTATAGTTTCTGACTACCCCCATTAGGGGGTAGTCAGAAACTATAGAACGCCACCTGCTATGCTCCTTACATACTCCTTTTGCTTCGGCTACGTTCAAACCTCTGGTCATACACGCACGCCGATTGCGATTACTACGCACCTGACCTTTCTGAAGAACATCACCAATTAGGTCACTATATGTCCTCCTAGGGCGTCCCCGCCCGGCATTTCCACTCACCTCTGCTTTATTATTTCCCTTTTGTTAGTCACCTTTCACTCATCCTCTCAACATGACCAAACCATCTAACATTTCAATTTTGTCCATAAATAATAATAATAGTAAATAAAGTACTTGCACAGGCATAACCAAGTGGCTAGGATTATTCACCAGCAACTTGCTTTGAAATATAAACTTGTGAACTCTGAGGTATCGTATGTGCGCGACCCAGTTCTCGAAAATGACCATGTCACGTTGTACTGGTATCGGTCTATCATTACTGACAGGACACTATTGTCGCCAATAAGCCTGATATAGTGGTGATAGATTAATTAGTGCACCGCGCAATGATAGTTGATGTTACCATTCCACATGACGAGAACCTCGTGAAAGCTGAGAAAGAGAAACAAAAATAAAATATTTCGACTTAGCATGCGAGGTTGTTGACATGTGAGCTCGGCTGTAATTGTGTCGATTGTCGTAATGGCCTGACGGCCAAAAGCCTCGATCCACATCTCTCGTGGCTCTCGTTAGGTGGTTGGATCAAGGGCCTTATTCAGAAGGCAGTAACCCTCGATACAGCTCGCATCGTGAGGAGGTTCCTGTCTCTGGAGCCCTAATCACCGGTAACTTGGAAGCTGCTCCCGTTACCAGCGGACCATTTAAAAAAAAAATATTTATAAAAATATGTAAAAAACGTATGAAAACAAATAAACGAAATAAAAATAGTAACTAATATACTTATACATAACCAAGCCCACAGCTAGCAACAAAGCAAGTTTCGATTCAAATCACAAACTATTTTGAAGAATAGCGAATGCGACACTAAGTATTTTTGAGAGCAATCAATTTATCATGTTTTATTAGGTACTGGTAAAAATAATTACAAGACATTAAAACATTTCAATTTGGAATTTCAAATTGAAATGTTCAATTCAAATCCCACCGAACAGTTACTTTATTTTCCTCTTGACCTCCGACCACTCCATAAACGAGAAAACACAAAAAGATAAAAAACTCAACTCATTTTTATTTCATTTATTTAATTACCTCCCTAAACATCTCGGTCAGAACGTCTCGGTGCCAAAGATAAAAGAAAAAAATCATAAAACAGAACGAGCGCATAAAATTAACATAGAAACGTAGAATAAGTACGTACGGACAAACAGACCGCCTGAACGCTACGGGCGAAAATCTAGATCAGGGATGGTAAACCTTTGTAAATCTAGGTAGGGTTTGTTTCTAATATGAACGCTGCAGTTTATATGTTTTGTTTAGAATATGAACAAGAAATAGGTAACGCACTAAGTAGTCATATCAACAATAAATAAACTTAAATTACCCATTGTCGCACATACAAATATGTATCTCATTAATTGATACACTCGTAAATTTCAATTCCGCACTTACCTCTACCTAATTTGAATAAATGACTATTGATTTTGATTTTTTAATTGTATTTTGACTATGGAATACAAGTATAAAAATTAATGTATAAAAGTCATGGTCACAATCGCCGATTAACCTTTTTAAACTATTTTTTTCTCCACAAATGTAGATAATCTACCTATATCTCCAGATTTTTATATCAAATTTTACTTCCAACGTTTGTTAACAAATTAATCATCCTCAATGTTTATCATTCGAATGTTATTGACAACAAGCAACATCAAAATCAATTAAATTATCACAACTAATTACTTAAATTAACGCGTTGCCCACAATTTCATGTCGTGTCCCATTGGTTCGCCATCTCTGACCACAACCATTACTGTTACAAAGGCTCATTGTAATCCATCTATCTCTAATTAACTATCTCTGGGCAAGCCAAAATGTCTTAATTAATTTCCAAACCAACAAACTATAATTACAAATTAGGTCAAAATACGATCTCATTGGTCTTGGAGGGTTAGACAGTGTGCACACTAGTATCAAAACAGTTTTGTCTATCTAGACTCAAATAAAACAATGCATAACCATAAGGTAATAGCATTTCCCTCGACTTCGCTCACGTGGAAGTCTAAAATTATTCCTCGGGACCGGGATAAAAATTATCCTACTTGCTGAATTTGGTTTGATACCGCGGCTATCGTTGAAACCTTAGTTGGTATTGGAAAAACCTATCACAAAAAAAAATTGAGAAACGATTTTTCTACAAAAATGGAGTCCGAAATGATATAATTCAACTTGAATTTTTATGTTAAAAAATAAGCTCTAAGCTGTACAAACCTGCTTTTAGATGATAAATAAGTTTAAAAACAATACATGTATTATCTATTTAACTCGGTTGTGGAAGTTTACATAAAAATTTTTGTTCGACATTATTATTCTGCATATAATTAATAATGTACGATTGATGGCGGCGAATTTTTTTTAATTGGACCATTTTTGGTCATTGGCTTTTCATCCTGCTATGTGCCAAATTTCATCGAAATCTGTTCAGCCGGAATTACTTCTGCAATTACAATATTAGTAGATATGAATATACTCTTATCTATAAAAAATAATTATTAATTTTAATTATTTTAATAATATAAATGAAAGAATAAAAATAAAAAACAAATGATTTATTTAATTTATTTGTAGCGGCATCAACATCGCCACATGCGAACTACGCGTCACACCGACGTCACGCAAATCCTGCATCGCGCAAGCAGAGTTTACCGCGTAACTAGTATTATATACAACATCCCGACAACAACCGTCGGGCAGTTGCCCACCAGACACAACACCCATCTGGTCGGAGGATCCTCCCTTTTCTATGGTGGATGAGTGAACTTTACACCCTGTTCCTTATACCACCAAATATTTATAAGAAGGTGTTCGCAGGACTGATTGCCCTGTATTTCGCGGACTTATTTTCAGGCGAAAAAAAAAACTTTATAAATTAGTCTGTAATTATTTACCACTGAAAATACAAACATTATAATTAAACTACATAGTCACTTAAACATCGGATTCTTAACCACGTTTTCCAATAATTGCCTTTGACATATATACAGTAACTTACCTCCTACGATTGTGACAAACATGACAATGTATTATATTATTCCATAGAAATTGAACTAATGAAGCTTTGTCAAGTGTAATCATTGCTTTACCTACTTTTGCGTCTTAAGTTACAGAGAACCATAATGCTTGTTAAATGAAATATTCAATATGATATTGTCATTTGAATAATGAATTAGAATTGAAAAGCACGTTAAGCCAGTAACGGGTAGTCAGAAGCCCAAAACTATGAAAACAATCTTAACAAGGAATATTGTATTACCCAGTAAGTAACTGTGTTGTGGATGGAGGTCAAATAGGCAGACGCTTCATGAAAAATAATGGTATTGAGCTGAATCGTTAAGACTGCAAGCCGATCCCAACATATAAAAAGGCAAGGCAGAGAATAAATCGTTATCTAACTGACACCTTGAGCATTTCAAAACTTTTTGAAGTGAAGACTTCTTAAACAGCTATGGCCTGCGAAATTCAATTTTTCTAACGAATTTTTCTTTTTGCAGGTCAGTGTCAGGTCTCAACTTGATCAAAATATGATTCGCGACTACAACAGATATGTATTTACAGAATCATTAATACATCTTCCTAAGTTAGATTTGTTCCATAGAATGACTCTTTCATGAAATTATGACATTTAAATTTCGCGAGCTGCAGCCGCGTATTCACCTTAAGGCGCACTTTGCGCTCTTTCTGAACAGTGAAAGAAACTAATCCGTCGCTTTCGGGTCGGTGACGCTGAATCGGGTATACTCGGTTCCAGTCGGTCGGTGACGCTAAATCGGGTATACTCGGCTCCAGTCGGTCGGTGACGCTGAATCGGGTAAACTCGGCTCCAGTCGGTCGGTGACGCTGAATCAGGTAAACTCGGCTCCAGTCAGTCGGTGACGCTGAATCGCCTATACCTACTCGGCGCTGAATCGTGTATAATTAGCTTCACTCTTTTTTTTTTTACTTATATCTTATGATCATATAAGTACACATGTAGGTACTCTCCTTTTATTTAGTCCTCAAGAACCGAACTACCGCCTTGCAAAAGTTCCATCAAAATCGGTTCAGTAGTTTAGTCATAAAAACCTACGTTCTCAAGTCTCCTTTTATTATATAATAATATTGGTTGGACTAGAAATACTTCAGAAACATAACTTAAAGAGCATTAGAAGATGCTGTAGGTAAAGTTATTTTATGTTTATTCATGTTTTAGTACCTTTTTGAAGTAATTAATCTAAGTTGAATGTTACTACCCAGTGAAATAGGATTACGCTCGTCGTGTAGCGGGAGCGGGCTCAAGCTATCTTTTTTTAGTAACTCTAACTAATTTTTATTATGTACCTGCCGTATGCGTGTTATAATGCCAATTGCAAAGTTGAATCAATTTATTTATTTTCTTACTAGCTGTTACACGTGACTTCGTCTACGATCCAAGATGAAAAGTAACCTATGTCATTCTCCAGGTCTTGGTCTACCCATGTGCCAAATTTCATCCAAATTCGTTCAGGAGTTTTAGCGTGATAGCGGAACAAACACATTTTCTCATTTATAATATTACTAGCTTTTGCCCGCGGCTTCACTCGCGTTAATTTACTCTGCTTTTTGAAATTTAAAGTGCTATTAAAACATCCCATAACATAATTTAATCATGATTCAAAAGACACGTGGCGCCATGAATTATCATAAGAACGTTATTGTTGTTTTCCTCGGAAACAGTATTGTTTTTTCGGGATGAAAGGTACCCTATGTCCGTTTCTGTACACCTGAAAACATATATGTACAATTTCAGGATGATCGGTTCAGTGGTTTAGGCTTGAAAAGATAACAAACAAACAAACAAACTTACTTTCACATTTATAATATTACTAACTGCGCCCTGCGGTTTCACCCGCGCAAGTCTCGATCCCGTAGAAATATGGGGATTAAAAGTAGCCTATATCTTAATCCAGGGTGTCAGCTACCTCCATACAAAATTTTATCAAAATTGGTCTAGCCGTTAGAGCGTGAAGAAGTAACAAACATACACACACACTCACAAACTTTTGCCTTTATAATATTAGTGTGGTATTAAGTGTGATATATAGTGTGAAGTGTGATATTTACGAAGTTAGGATTAGGATAGGATAGAATAAAGTTAGGTTTCATGTATTTATGTATTGAGTACAAAGGTACTCTATTAAGGTAGGTAATCTATGATTTTTTTTCATAAAACTATTAATACAAAAATACACAATTTTAAACATGAAACTCCATTGTTACTTTGACTTATTTAACGTAGAGAAAGTGTCACTTCCAAATTACCTTTCGTAATAGTGTGACCCGTAGTAAGGGCCATAGAAGTAGCAAGGTCACTGTAAAAGTCACCGAAGTGGAATAGTTTAGGAAGTTCTCATCAAATCTCGGGCGGAGCCAAGCGGTCGACCTAGTCAAAGAGACGCTTTGATAACATTTGCCGTCGACGAACCGTGAGCTTAATTTGAATAAATCAAATTTGCTGTAATTTAAACTATATCCAGGCGAAATATACATCTATTGGGAAGCTCTAATATTGCCAAGTTACCTGGCTAAAAATTTGCCTAAATGAAGTACAAGTTAAGTTTAATATTGCTTTACATAATCCTCATATTTCTGGCATGATAATGTATTTTGGATTGATATCAAAGTTGGAATCTGTCGGGTATTAATCTCGACATCGTGTATGCTTTTTGAGAAGGTAGGTGCCTCTGTGCGTGGCTGACAGAGAATTTCATTTGATGTTGCAAAGCTGCGAGAACAAGTTTGTATTATGAACGAAATATTAATCTTGTGCATATTTAACTTCAAATCTTGAAAAGGATTATACGGAGCACCGGACTGCAATGTCCCTGGAGGAGGACATTTGGAATAAAGTTAAACCAGTAGTTTTCGACATAGATTACGTCAGCTTTTTTAGCCATGGCATTATGTAAGAGGGAAGAGGGATTATCACATCACACAAATATTATAAAGGCGAAAGTTTGTGAGTGAGTGTGTGTGTGTGTGTGTGTGTGTTTGTTTGTTACTTCTTCACGCTGAAACGGCTGGACCAATTTTGATAAAATTTTGTATGGAGGTAGCTGACACCCTGGATTAAGACATAGGCTACTTTTTATCTCGATATTCCCACGGGATCGAGACTTACGCGGGAGAAACCGCGGGGCGCAGCTAGTTTATTATACGTCTAAGTTACAACATACTTCTTCCTACAATCAATAATCATCAACATTATCTTTAACAGTAAAATAATAATTTTCTCGTTGTGATATTTTTTTTATTGTCGTGCAACACGATATTGGCAAAGATTAAAACATTCTTAAACATCCCTTAAACTGGCGCAATCGTATGTACTGGTTGTACACTTCTGCCTATCCTCTCGGGGAATACGTAATCTTATGTCATATTATACTTGTAGGTACTTCATAGCGTCGTTGCAAATTTAAATCTCTTAAGTGACATTTTTGTCGAAAATGAGTTTTGGAGATATTCGTGAAGCCATTTTGAATACCCATAATTATGATGATATAGGATAATAATAAGATGCTGATGCGGCTGCCTCGCTATTGTAGTGCGTCTGGTATGTTTGGGGAGGCGCGAATGGACGGCTTCCATCCGATTGTGCGCAAAAGAGTAGCTTCCTTGTCACAGCGTGTGCGAGGAAGTAGCAACGGCATCCTGCAGATGATAGTATCTCGTGCGGATTGCCCGATCCAAAACAAATGGATGCGCATTGTTTTGGGCGCTCACTGACGCATTGTTTATATGTTAAGTTTAATGTATTTTTTTTTTTAGTATTGTGTAAATTGATTTTAATTTAATTTTATGTAATTTTAGTGTATGAGTGTACCAATTGTTTTTTATTTTATTTAATGTAATATATTGTATGGATTCTAATTATCTGAAATAAATGAATTAATAATAATAATTAGCAAAAACTGCCACGTGAATATCTTACCATTTCGATAAAGCACGTATGATTTAAAAAAAAAATCAAATGTAAAGTTTTTTTAAATTTTTTCTCGAAAATTTACTTTATACACATAGGAGATTTTAAATTTCCATCGACGATAGGAATTAGGTGTTATTCGGTTGTGCAAAGCGAGTTTCTTCGTTCAGTTTATTTATTTAATACTTTAAGCACACAAATGTACAGAGGCGCGCTTAATGTTTTAGGCATTTTCTACCAGTCAACCTCAGTTTCAATGACATACCATACCAATTAGAGATAGCCTACACAATTTCCATCACCAAACCAGTTACAGGTTGCTTTACCCATCCAAAGCATTCACTCAATTCCATTAAAAAAAAAACAAGTCTTACAAGATAAAAGTTACAAAGTCTTTCGTTACAGTAAAATGGAATCACGTAAAATATGATTTTGTCGAACGTGTCCCGGAATGTACGGAATACACCGGTTGGTGGAGGCTGCACCTGCAAGTGAAATGCGCTTTGGAGTCACGTCACACATTCCAGACCGCGATAACGATTCCCGGGAAAAAATGCAGAAACAATTTATTTTAACTTAGAAAATGTTACGTGGGAGGTAAATGGGTGCGCTGTTTAGGGGCCATAGAGATGTGATTTGTGGTCTTGTAGAACTTGTAGAAGTGTTAAGAGGGTACATTCTGAAAATTGGCAACGTCATCGCTTATCGCTGTCAAATATTTCACGGTTTTGATTAATTAATCAATATTACTAAATTAAATATAGAAAAATCACTCTGTGTTGTACTAAAATATTGATTATTGTTTGAAATAACTAATATCCTGATACTGAATAGGTATATGTGCCTGAGAAGTATAACACTGTAACTCTGTTTTTTACGATTTTGAGCTTTATACACTACTATTGTATTTGTCCTTCTAAAGCCATAATACTGTAACTAATAAAATCAACTTTACGTCAGAGTTTCAAAATTGTATTATAATGTATTACTGGGAAACATTCTAAATCATGATATTTAAGTGATTATACAAGAAGAAGCTGCTGGAAGGGATTTTTTTAGAAATAAGCATCACCTTTGTACGTATTTTTATATTTCTTTCTTCTTGTATGTTTATTTATATGTGTTTACATAAATGGTTAAATAAATTAATTAATTATTTAAAATACCATGATAATAATATATTTAAAATTTTACTGTAAGTACGGAGTTACATTGTTTTGCCGCTACACTTTCAATGTCGTAGCGGCGCAGTGATCTTATAATTATCACTGTATAAGATACAGTTTATTTTAATTTCCCTAAAAAGTACCAATATACTGTCAAATATATCTCAATATTGTTACCTAATTAAAGTGTAATAGTGTAGTTATTAGCTGATAAAACATTTTCTTCAAAATGTTGGCACGTTTTATTTCACAAGTCAAGATTGTCAATTATTTTTGAGAAAAAACCTTCTCCTGTTTTGAATTTTGGTGCTTACGCTTATATGCTTCTCAGGCACAGATATTTAGTTTTTGGTGTAGAAAATAGCACATTCGCATGCAAAATACATGGAGCACAAATGTAAAACTGTTACAACACCTAATCCAGTGTCATTGCAGTACATAATCAAAGTTTTTTTTTGCCATATTTCAGGGCTTTTATAGGTGAGAACTTCGTTTACATAGGGTGCAGTTTTATTCCGTTTTAACTATACTGTTAAATTTAAGGTAAGCATTATGGACTGTCCAGACCGAGGGCCATGTAGATTATTTAAAAGCACAACTTCCGTTGTAAAATGACTTTTGGAAATATCAATAGGCGCTCACTATCAGAACACTTATTTTTTTGTTGTCTTTATGGTGTTTTGCATTGCTTTAGTTGATGATAAAACATTTCCTGTTTGAGAATCTCTCAAATCCTACCGTCAACAGGAACTCTCGTGCTTTCCCGTTTCATACAGAGAGGGCCGTGTAGGTTATTTCAAAGCACAACTTCTGTTGTAGACTCAATTTTAGAAATATCAGAGCGCTCATGATAATAAAAAAATAAGTCTTCTGATAAGAAGTTTTTTTTTTTGTTGTTTTTGATGTATTGCATTGCTTTAGTTGATGATATGTGGAGTTTCTTGCCCATTCTTCTCTATACGAAACTACCTTTTGGAAGGGGCAAATATAATCAATTCTATTTTTTTGTAAATTTTGACGTTCAAAAGTGCCTCTTATGTGCCTATTTGAAATAAATGGTTTGACTTTCTTTTTTTTTTGATAAAATCATTTTATGTTTGAGAATCTCTCAAATCCTACCAACAACGTTGGCTAACGTCCTATGCCGTTTCATGATTAAAAAAGTAGATATACGACACAAATGGAACACAAACGTTTGTGACGACGGACATGACTTCTGTCATGTTCACATCACGTCTTTGTTACATCCACACTGTGTGACCTGTTACAAAAAAACTTTTTACAAAAAAAAAATCAACCGACTTCGGTCGGAAGTCGGTGGCAAAAAACTAAAATACAGATCCAAAGACACCGACTTCCGAAATTAAAGTTATTTTTCACTTTGTAGTGTTTTTTTTGGAAGTCGGTTGATTTTTTTTTTGTAAAAAGTTTTTATTTTTCACTTTGTAGTGTTTTTTTTGGAAGTCGGTTGATTAGTTTTTTTGTAAAAAGTTTTTATTTTTCACTTTTTAGTGGGTCAGTTTGTAATTTATCGAATTAACAATAGCCTTATGTCAAATGCTCATCACATTTTACAAAATATTGGCATTCCCGATGCAGAGGCGTTAATTGTTGAGGAGTTCTCCTGGTAAGCATTTTTGTAAACATGAACTAATTATGTTACCTACCTGGATTTTTTTAGATATTTTTTATTTATTTTAGATTTATATACCCACATTTATATCAACAGATAAGAACAAAAGAACAAAAAAATACGCACAAAAGTGAAGCTTATTTCTAAAGAAATCTCTTCCAGCATCATATTTCTATATCTATATACATATCAAAATCAATTGCTGTGCGTTAGTATCGCAAAAACTCGAAAATTGCTCGACTAATTGTGATGAAACTTTGGTAACTACTCGTAAGTTGTTGTGTGCGCGGTGGAGAAGGTTCTTAAGAAAAAAAAGCCATTGCAACGCATGGCATTGAGTCATCATCTGCCTAGGCTTTTCCCAACTTTGTTGAGGTCAGCATCCAGTCTAACCGGATGCAGCTGAATACCGGTATTTTCCATGGAGCGACTGCCTATCTGACCTCCACAACCCAGTTACTGGGTAATACGATACCCCTTGGTAAGACTGGTAGTAAGACTTTCGGGCTTCTGACTACCTGCAATGACTGTCAAAAATCCACGAATGACGGCCGGGACCAACGGCTTAACGTGCTTTCCGAGGCACGGAGGGGTCTTGGTATTTAAAGATGATCACCGCGGCAAGCGTAGCTTAACTGATCGATCAACCCATGGGGGAGTAATTATTACTTAGCCACAAGCCCCTCAAAAATTAATTGAGTTTACGGTTTAAAGGAAAACCTGATACTTATACGTGTTGGCGACCTAGGGGTCTACTCCGAAGCGTTAAACCGAAGTATCGGCCGAATGTTCGGTTTTGCTTAACTACGGCTAACTATGGCTGACTACGGCGAAAGGAAAAATAAAACGACAGTCAAAGAGATAAGCCAAAGTCAAAAATGTGACTTTAAGTCGGGTATGGATTTAAAGTCAAAAATAGAAACTATGGAAGTTATAAAAAGGCTGAACATTCGGCCGATACTTCGGTTTAACGCTTCGTAGTAGACCCCCTAGCCTTTGTTTTAAAAAGCAGGCGAAATACTGTTAGTACAATGATGATTATATACACCATGGTATTTTAATCGTCTTACAACGGCAGCCCACTTCATGTATCCAATGATTACTAATCATTCATGAAAGTAAGAAATATATTTATTAACATTTAAATATTTTTAGGGTTCCGTACCTCAAAAAGAAAAAACGGAACCCTTATAGGATCACTTCGTTGTCCGTCTGTCTGTCTGTCTGTCAGTCTATCAAGACCCTTTTTCTCAAGAACGCGTAGAGGTATCAAGTTAAAATTAATATCAAATACGCAAGTCTATGGTCCCTTGAAGCTCTAAAAAAATCAAGCTTCCAAGTCAACGCAATAAAAAAATACGGCGATAAAAGCGACATTATATTTCGATACTCGCAAATAAATCAAAAGCTATAGGGTACTTCCCGTTGACCTAGAATCATGAAATTTGGGCAGAAGCAAGGTCTCACAGCACAAGTAAAGGAAAAAGTCCGAAAATTGTTAATTTGTAGTTTGATCACATAAAAAAAACATTTTTTGCGATTACAAACTTAAATTTTCAGTTGGAAAATTGACCGTGGCGTATATCGATGTATGGGAGAACATGTTTTTCAACTACAATGTTAAGTTTTTTTTAGAGATAAATTCATCCTAACTACGGAACACTTCATTGTGCGTGGACCGACACGCACTTGGCCGGTTTGTTTATAATATTATTCATTATGACGCATGATGTAGTTTGAAACATCAGTAAAATAAATATTGTTTAACATTTAAATAATAAAAATAAAAAATCTTTATGAAATGTAGTTTGAAACACCCTGTTATGAGCGCGGTGCGAGCCTTGCGTTCCAAGGGCGGCGCGGAATGGAGCGCAAGGCTCACACCGCGCAAAGATTTTTTTTTTTTATTATTCAAATGTTAAACAATATTTCTTTTAGTTTCATGAATGATTAGTAGTCATTGGATAAATGAAGTGGGCTGCCGTTTTAAGAGGATTAAAATGCTACGGTGTGTTTACAGAAAAATCACATGGTATTTCAATTTGCGTCATAATCGATATTTTTGACAAACATCGGATAATTTATTGATCTACTGTAATCTTTCAAATTACTATTTTAAAGAATGAAAATACATTATTTAGCACAGATACACATCAATATAATAAAGGTACAGTAGATAAAAAAACCGGCCAAGTTATTTTTGAGATATCATTCATGAACTTTCCAACAGTAAAACCATTGTAAATAATAAAACTGGCCGAGTGCGTTTCGAACCACGCACAATGAAGGGTTCCGTAGTTCGGATGAATTTATCCCAAAATCAAACATAACATTGTAGTTGAAAAACCTGTTCTCCTATATACATCGATATACGCCACGTTAAATTTTCCAACGGCAAAAGTAGGTTTGTAATAAAAAAAAAGAAAAATGTGATTGAACTACAAATTAACAATTTTTAGACCTTTTCCTTTACCTGTGCTGTAAGACCTTGCTTCTTGCTAAATTTCATAATTCTAGGTGCACGGGAAGTACCCTATAGGTTTTGATTTATTTGCGAGTATCAAAATATGTCGCATAAATCACCGTATTATTTTATTGCGTTGACTTAGAAGCTTGATTTTTTTAGAGCTTTAAGGGACCGTAAATTTACGTATTTGATATTAATTTCAACTTGATACCTCTACGCGTTCCTGAGAAAAAGGGACTTGACAGACAGACGGAAAACGAAGTGATCCTATAAGGATTCCATTTTATCCTCTTGAGGTACGGAAACCTAAAAATGATAAAAAACAAATAAAAAGTGTAAAGTGCGATGTAAGAAATTAGCAGGAAGGTGTGCTTCACGACTGCGCCAAAAAGGCCTTACGCTGGTTTTCAGTTGAAAACCAGCGTAAGGCCTTTTTGGTCTTTTTTTGTTGGACTGGACTGGTAAAGAGTCTTGTAACACCCATGATTAATTAAATGAATCAAATTTGAAATTACTACTTTACAAGTGTGAAGAGGTACTTTAGAACTCAAAAGAAAAATACTTGAAAGATAAAAAAACAGAAGACTCCGCACTGATTGAATTGTACAGCTGTTGGAAGTCCTTGACGAAATTATTTCTATTGGAACATTTTGTTCGGCGACAAAGTTAAATTGGATTTCTTATGGTGGAAGTGTCTCATGAAAGAGGCAACGGAGCGGTTGGTTTTATTCAGCTCGGGATGTTTTAGGTGTATTATGACAATAGGCACTTTTTACCGTCCAATGTCGACTGCCAGACGCGGCTTATATCTGACGTCATGTTTTCTCCGGTCAATTTTCTAAGCTTCCGAATCCTCAGAATTGTTTACTTGGCTTTGTCAAGTATAACTTCTTATGTTTGAAGGGATTTGGAAAATCTTTTCTTAGTACAAAAATAGATAAGATTTTTGAAAGCTCTGTTGGCGGAAAGGCTGAGTGATTGGCTTTCTAAGAATCGTGATTTCTATTCACGCACTGAACTTATATAATTATGTATGGTCTCTTGATAGCTTCGGGTTTAGTGAGCAGAATATTTAGTGTCTGAAGGATCTTTATTCTAGGATAGTAAAAAATTACCCCCATTTATTATTAATATCAAGAGCGTGGGCAGCACCTAGTTTATGTGCTAAAGTAGCAATTAGGTATGCGTTTACCAATTAAACGGATTTTCTTCCTTGGCCAGATAAGAACACAATAAATATTGAATAATTTTGATTGCCAATAAATGACAGTATCACACTTCACACTAATATTATAAAGGCGAAAGTTTGTGAGTGTGTGTGTGTATGTTTGTTACTTCTTCACGCTTAAACGACTGGATCAATTTTGATAAAATTTTGTATGGAGGTACCTGACACCCTGGATTAAGACATAGGCTACTTTTTATCCCAATATTCCCACGGGATCGAGACTTACGCGGGAGAAACCGCGGGGCGCAGCTAGTCTACAATAAAAAAGAAAATCAAAAGTAAATAAGCTTTCAAAGAAACTAAAATACAACGTCACATTCAACTCACACAAAAAAAAAACTGCAAGAATGTTACAACCCAACACAGAAGTTATGGCAGTGCAACTTATACCGTAACAACTACTTTTTTAATTTAGCTAACTTGTGACAATGTAATTGTGCATTGTCTTGGGACGATATAAACTCTTGGGTACACCGTACACTGCGAATGGACATGGGACAAATGTACATACAAATATAGCCATGATTGCGCTTGTGAGTTCTCGGGTCAAAGTGTGAGGGATCGCCTCACTTGTGTTGCGGTCACTTCAAGGAATAGAGAGCACTTTGAACAATGTCTTAGGCATTGTGGATGTACGTGTTTGTATTTGCACAAGGTGAACTGTGAATGTAGGCATGAATCTAGGTCTATGTCTACTTTGAGACCTGAAAACATATTCATATATTTATTTGTATTCCAAAATTTTTAAAGGTGTTACAATGGTTTAAAAATAAGGTACAGTTAGGGACCCTGTAGGGCACAGCAAAAGGTATAATATAATTAATTCTTAAGACAAAAATAAAATTACGAAACAATTTTTTAAATATTTTTAAACCATAATACAGAGAACTGAAATAATTTAGCTTAAGGGGAATGCGCTAAGGTAGCCCGTGAAATTCAAATTTTCTTAAGTTTTTTGCAATTTGCAGGTCAGTAACAGGTTGTATGTTGATCTAAATATGATTCGCGGCCGTAACAAATATGGCTTTACATAATAATAATCATTAGAATCGGCAATATAACGAACTTTCTTCGAAAAATCCTATTGAATGACTATTTCTGAAATAATCATTTAATTTAAAAGATTTTATGAACTTAGTCAAAGTCAAACCATTTATTTCAAATAGGCACATTAGAGGCACTTTTGAACGTCAAAATTTACAAAAAAAATAGAATTGATTCTAGTTGCCCCTTCCAAAACGTAGTTTCGTATGGAGAAGAATGGGCAAGAAACTCCACCGGTACTCTTTTAAAAATGTTTTACAATATTTTGTTTGATTACATTAATTATATGATTATATGTGAAGACGATGCACCTAGAATAAAATTACTATACCATAATAGGTAAAACGAATTAAAAACTAAGCAATGAAAAATAACTTAATTATTAGATAGATACGTGGTGTTCACATATTTACAAACATCATACAAGTATGTTTTTCTAAAAAAATAAAAAAATAAGTCAGTGTGTGAGTATAGGTTATCACAGAATGTAAAATCAATATCATAAAAATAACAGATTTTACCATAAAAATAGCAACCAGTTTGATTTTGTCTAGACTCTAGATTGTCCTATGGAGCTGGACCAGCATGTTTCCAAGCATTCCTGTCCTGGATATAATCCTCTAACTTGTAATATGCTTGTTTACAAAGTGTACTTTTAATATGTGTTTTAAATTTTCTCTCATTTAATTTCAATATATCACAAGGTATTTTGTTGTAACATTTAACACAGGACCCCATAAAAGATGTATGTACTTTAGATAATCTGAAAAATGGTTGATCTATTTTATCTTTATTTCTAGTATTAAAATTATGTCTATCGCTTATCTTGTTAAAAATATGTAGATTTTTCCTTACATACATAATATTTTCATAAATGAATTGGCAAGGTACCGTCATAATATTAATCCTTTTAAATAGTTCCCTAAGAGATTCGCGGCGACGGAGATTATAAATTGCTCTGACAGCTCTCTTTTGCAAAATAAAGATGGACTCAATGTCAGCAGCCCGACCCCACAGTAAAATGCCATACGACATAATAGAGTTGTAATGCTGATTCTAATGATTACAATTCTGTAAAGACATATTTGTTATGGCCGCGAATCATATTTAGATCAACATACTACCTGTTACTGACCTGCAAATTGCAAAAAACTTAAGAAAATTTGAATTTCGCGGGCTACCTTAGCGCAACCCCCTTAAATAGATCTTCATTCTTCTATTTCTTTTTTTTTTAATCAGTACCACACTGCGACTCTTATGTCATAAAACAATCAGGAAGCCTTTAAAAAAAATGATTTCGTGTACGTTAATGAACATAAAAAAAATCTTAAGAATATCCCAACAGAATTTTCCTTGCACTACAAGCGTACAAATGAAACTCCACCACATGTAACAAGTGAAGTTGCATAGCTCAAGTCTCAAGCCTTAGTATCCACGATACAAATGTGCGCCAGTGTGTACCAGCCGCAGCGAGTAATTTTTCTTTAGCAGCAAGCTCTTAGCTCAGAATCACGTAAAGTATGAATTCACTGAAGCACGCGCAGACTCCTGGACTATTCACTATTTTTACGACTTCGTTTTACGTGCTCGTCTGAGAAGCAAGTTATTCGTTTAGACTCAACAAAATACGATCCTCATTATTGTGAGTTACATGTTTTAGGTATGTTTGGAAGTTTTATTAATATTGTAAGACTTTATATTTTAGTGGTGTGAGGAACAGGGTGTAAAGTTCACTCATCCACCATAGAAAAGGGAGGATCCTCCGACCAGACGGGTGTTGTGTCTGGTGGGCAACTGCCCGGCGGTTGATGTCGGGACGTTGTATATATGCTAGTTGCGCGGTAAACTCTGCTTGCGCGATGCAGGATTTGCGTGACGTCAGTGTGACGCGTAGTTCACATGTGACGATGTCGATGCCGCTACAGTATTGTATCTAGTTTGCAAGTATAGGTGCCTACGTACCTGTGATTTCATTCGATAATTATCTATAGTCTGTTAAGTCACACTGTGTCCTTGATATGCTCTCCAAATGATCTTATTTTTTTCGAGGCATCGTAGCGTAATCAATCATTTCTGTAACTTTAGTAGTACAGTATTTTTATCTCACGAAGCGAGTAGCGTAAAGCAGGAGTCGCTTCGTGATATAAAAATACTGGGGTCCCTATGTTGTTTCGAACGCCGCTGTTGCGACACACGCTGTTGCGAATTATTTTTCCACTGCCTCACAGGTTCGAAAGCTCACGGACTCGAATGAAGTAGTCGCGAAAGACGCTGTTTCGAAAAACATTTTCACTGCCTCATACGCTCGAATGCTTGTGATTTCGATTTATTTAGTCATAAAGTGTACAGAAAAGTATTTAATCATTTGGGTTAGGTTAGGTTAGAACAGTGACCATTAACGCGCGAAGGCGAGCGAGCGAAGCGAGCGTGCCGCGGCAGCGGCCGCCGAGCGCCAGGTCCCCTCTATTGTTGGTAAATTCAGTTACCAAAACAAAAACTCTTCATCAATATCCAATTTAACTAAATTACTATCACAAGCATTCGAGCGTATGAGGCAGTGAAAATGTTTTTCGAAACAGCGTCTTTCGCGACTACTTCATTCGAGTCCATGAGCTTTCGAACCTGTGAGGCAGTGGAAAAATAATTCGCAACAGCGTGTGTCGCAACAGCGGCGTTCGAAACAACATAGGGGACCCAAAAATACTATACGTGAAACGCAGAAAATCTTAGTAAGGCATTTATCAATCTTTTCAATTGAACGTTTGTTAGCAACACAGTTAATAACAACGTACTCTCAAGCCAATACCATTATTAACTAATTAGAATTACGAACAAATTACAGACAACTTTGTTCAAAGTCGATGCGACATCCACATTTAAAGTCGTCCGGTGCCCAAAGTGACAGAAACGAAATTTAAAACGGGTAGGTACGAAATTTAATCAAAAATTTTAAAATTAAGCCCCAGTAAAACGAACCGACATAGACGGAGAAGTAATTAAAAGTTTAAGCATTTCGCTGACGTTTATTTAATTCCTCTCAATAGTCGAACAAATAATAAAGTACAGGGTCAGCGCATATGTAGATATAGCAAAGGGAGCGAACCGTTCAATAAATTGTTCTACAACTTCTCACAAAGCAGCCAAATTCAAACATTTTGTTGCTTGGTTTACGTAACAAGTAAATACATCAGAAACAAAAGTCATTCGTGAGATTCCATTTCAGAAATTCTAATTAAATTACGAGCTCACAGGGCTGATACACAACTACCGCCCTTTATCTACAGTTGCAGAATTATTTCGACAAATCTGAAGTATTTGTTGGAAAGTCAACCGGATTGTATTAATGCTGGGACATGCGCTGAATTTATAGGATTATACTGTACATATTTTGGTCTAAACCTACTACGAAGTTTACTTGTTATTTCGTAATTTACATACCGAGTGCTCAATGAATCTGACAAAGAGAAAATGTAAATATCGATGAGTGCGCTCGAATGATCCGCCCACCGCACATTTAACCCTAGCAATAACTGCGACCATACAAATTCCTTATAGACATTTGCCAGCACATATCGACACATCAGAACAACCGTTAACACGCCCCATTGTAGTTGATTCCGCACAATCGTGGCGGGCCCTTAGTCACTCGTCCAGTCTGGATGTGGTAGCCACTCGAACCGGGTCAGATGGGCGAGCGATACGGCACGACTCCGGCCGCGCCTGCACTATGACACTCCGTTAAGGAAGATGGATGTTTCTGACGAATATCACTGCACTTAATATAATTTTGTATAGGTGTCACGTAATTGGAAATGTAGGTAAAACTGTCGTTTTAAGTTTTGCAGTGGACGTCTTTCGGCTGAAAAGAAGTATTTCATTTAAAACTTCCACTGCTGGACATAGGCCTCCCCCAAACGGGACCATAATCACCACACTTGGCAGGCATTTTGGCGATCACAGTATGGTGTTAAAATGCATAGATAACGCTGCTGCCCATTTCAGCGCTGGAGCTCTGTCTCGCATAGGGTTGCAGCATTATGCTGAGCGACGGCCGTTTTGCGTGAATGTGACGTCTATTTTCTCTCAACTTGTTCTTTCGTGTTTGTGTTTTTATTTCTTTGCGTTATGTTTACCGCAAATAAACGTATTTTCTTTCTTTCTTTTCTTTCTTTTCCCTAGTAAGTCCCTCAGTCAACCTTTACGACACGCACGGGAAGAAATAGGATAGTGTTATTCTTTAAATCCGGCACCACACGGCCATTTTGTAAAATATAGGGAAATTATATGAAAATACGAAGAGGTGCCACGAATCGAATTAAACAGAAACCTTCCGAAAATTCTAATTTGTAGCGAGCCTATTTGATTAGTTGAAGACAGGAACAATGTGCGCAATAGACAACTCATTTTACGTAAACATGCTGATCCCTGATCAAATTGCCTCCAAAACTGAGGGATAAGTTTGTCCTTAGCAATTTCGATCTCATCTTGTTCCTTGTTCTTTAATTATCGCATGACCGTATTAAAAATTCAAAACAAGAAGTCCCTCCCATTTCCTGTAATGTAAATAAATTTAGTCTGTTTTCAGGGAAGAGTCTAAACTTTCACTAATTGGCTACATAACAAATTGGCAGCATAAGTTAAACACTGCTCTGCATCTTGGCTGAGTTTGCTTGACACGGCACACGATGATAATAATTTATCGTCCACACAGATGTTTTTCCAAATATTTGAGTTTGGCTTTAAATTTATCCTCGCGACAAAGCCTCGCCGCTTAAGGGTTAAATTCGAAGGACCGAAACCTGTTAACAATTATACATTTTATGACGAGATTTCGCAAATGCCTCCCCAAATGATGTCGTATAAATACATAATCGTTTTAAATTCTATAAAATAATATTTGAGATTGCAATCCGTTGGTAAAATAGCTAAAATATTTAGACGCATTTGTTACTTGTCAAAATTTAAGTCGTAAATTGTATTTAATCTTATAACTTTGAATTTACAATGGTAACAAATCCATTATATTTGTTGGTATTCTGTGAACAAATTGGGCTTATTTTTCCTCAACAAAATAGTTGGCTGTACGGCTTGTTTGATTGAATCTGGTGAAGTTTAATCCCTAAATAAATCGTTCAGAAGCGTGGAAAAATAGGTTGAGAGCTTCGGCCTGGTGACCAATTTAAATTCAAGAATGTTTGTATAGTAAACGGGAGATTCACTGCACATTTTACTGGCTTGCTTTGTTCCAACATGGCCGTGTTGTAAGGATTGGTCCACTTAATTTTTTATCTCGAAACACAATGCCGAGTTTTTTATGGACTTAGTACTGTAATTAAATGCTTTTGTTTTCTTTTCTAATGTTTATATAAGTTGCGAAATAAGTCGTAATTTATGTTTCAAGTTGATATTTACGGTTCAACACACACAGACAAAAAATCTAGCGCTTACTTATATTATTCATGAACAGTAATAGGTCCCTTACGTGGTTCTTAAATCAAAACCCAATACGATAAGAAAAAGATGGCCGTTTCACGTAGAACTTGGTGAATTGATGTCTTACCAAGTTTCACGCGAAAATAGCTTTTTGAGAAATTCACGTAATACATTGAAAATTACGCTTTAATGTGTTTTCAAATTAGCAAGTTTCGGCCAAAGATAATTAACTTATAGATGCCCATTACTTGATAAGCTTCGCCAAGTTTTCGAACTCAAACCCAACGACAAAAAAAGCCGATAACAGACTGTCACGTGTATAAAAAGTTAATCTAACATTTGATTCGGAAGATAATTCGTTCGGCAATTAATTCGAACGGTGGCTTCTTTTAGACCGAAGTAAAATTTAAAATTCTCTCGGTGTCCAGACTTGCAAAAATAGCAGAAATGCATTGATTTCCCCTCGGTGGCGCATAAAATGGTCAAGTGTGAGTATTGCGAATAATTATCTTTATAATGAAGAAGAAGCAAGAATTTTGTTTTATAGTACATATTTTAAGTTTTAATTTAAATCTATTTATTTGTAACTAGTTGCTTACAATATATATTTTTTTTTTTTTCAATATATTATATTATTTTCATTTTAAATATTTTTATAAAAAAAACATTACATAATTATAACTATTGTTATTAATAATGTTTATTTAAGTTTAAATAAGGTGCAGATGAAGTTATTACAGGCTTTTTATTTTGCAGTTATTAGTTTTGTTAGTCTCACGCGACAGAACAATTTTATTATAAGCCAACAAACAAATATAATACTACTTATTTAGAGTTCTAAGTAAATATCGCGTAGGTCTACAATCTTAAAATTCGTAGAATAAATCCAAAAGATATGAATCTGAAACCATCTTAGATAAAACTATATTATTTGTCAAGTTGGATTTTACATTTTATTTTTCATAATTTTATCGTTTGAGCCAATAAAGTGTACATCAGTCAACAGATAACAGAATTACGATGTCATTTATAAAAATGGAATAAAGCCGAGTTCTTAGTCTCGTAGTAGACAAACTAAATAAATTGATGTTTTTTTAGTCTTTTAATGCGGTATACAAGACTATAAAAAAACCCGCCAAGTCCGAGTCAGACTCGCGCACGAAGAGTTCCGTATAAAAACGGAAAAAAAATCACGTTTGTTGAATAGGACCCCCCCCCCCCCCCTAAATATTTGTTTTATTTTAATTTAATTATTTGTTATTAAAGTGAATATATAACTAAATATTCTGTGAATATTTCAAGCGTCTACCTGTTGCCGTTAATTAATATCGAGCAAAAACGAGCAAAAAAATCACGTTTGTTGTATGGGAGCCCCTTAAATATTTATTTTATTCTATTTTTTAGTATCTGTTGTTGTAGCGGCAATATAAATACATCATCTGTGAAAATTTCAACTGTCTAACTATCACGGGGTATATAGGGTTCCCGTTTAACCCTTTGGGTACGGAACCCTAAAAACGACGATTTATGCGACATATTTTGAAACACGCAAATAAATCAAAACTCTTACTTCCCGTTGACCTAGAATCATGCAAGGTCTCACAGCACAAGTAAATGATAAGTCTGAAAATTGTTAATTTGTAGTTTTATCACATAGAAAAATACTTTTATACGATTTCAAACATACATTTTCAGTTGGAAAATTGACCGTGGCTTATATCGATGTATGGGAGAACATGTTTTTCAACTACAATGTTAAGTTTGTTTTTGGGATATTTTTATCCCAACTACGGAACCCTTCTTTGTGCGTGGTTCGAAACGCACTTGGCCAGTTTTATTATTTACAATGGTCTTACTGTTGGAAAGTTCATGAATGATATCTCAAAAATAACTTGCCTACATTGTACCAACGTATCCTGTTCATAACTTAAGAAGTCTGCAAACCCAAGTTTACGAATATTTATTAACTTTTTTGTAACCTCCCTCTGAACTTCACCTACCTACCAATACAATACACATCGTAATTACGTGCATACCACAGTTATCTGTATACCAAACAGCTGTCTCAGCATCCCCCGACGTTATCTCTCTCCCAAGATATACGCGGGCCTATCCCCTGAGAAAAATCGGGGGCCCTGTCAGTGTGGCGTGGGGGGACCATTTCTCACTCGAGCAACGCGACGCCACGGCCACGCGGGGCGTATTATACATGTGTAGACACGGCTTAACTTGCCCGATGTTCATTATAGTCGTTAACTATAATTCGGTTCATCTATTCTGGAAACAGACGGCGGATTGAAGTGGTCGAAAGGGGGCAGCCGGGTATCTATTGAGTGTATATGGGGTTTTAATTGGATGTTCTGGTTTTAAGTAATAAGGTGGTGTATTAACCTCTATTCAGTTTTGACTCTTAATGCTGGTGAGTTTGATAAGAAATAGAACGTTCGAGACGGTTTCAATTTCGAGAAAGTATGGTACTAACGAGCTTTAAAGCCACACAATTAGGTACCACAAGAATCTGAAATCTGGGTTTAGGTACTAGTTGATCGTAATCTTAAATTAATATTTCAGGTTAGTTCATTATTAACGTTTTTCTTACTTAACGCTCATCTATCAACCAAAGTTCTTGGAAATATATTAAATTAAACTACGACAAATGTCTCCCTTCAGGGCAAGTCCTTGTCCAAATATTTGAATGAATTAATATTAACAATCCAATCAAAAGTATGATACTTTGTATAGTCAGGGAACTTAAGTATTAAGTATATTCAGATCACAACTGTTATTCTTTGACAGTTATAATATAATAAAACTAGCTTTTTCCCGCGGCTTCACCCGTGTGGAGGTCGGAAATTATACCACGGGAACGTATTACCAGGATAAACCAGGTCATGGTCTACCTATGTTTCAAATTTTATCTAGATCCATTCAGCCGTTTCAGCGTAAAAGCGTAACAAACAATTAATAAACTCGTTCTCGCATTTATAATATTTTAATTAAGGACGGCTATAACACGACAAATTGGCGTAGTGTTAATTTGCTTAACAATTATTTTAACTGACTGTGCAACATAAATTCAAAATAGATGATAGTTTCTTTACATTGATGTCTACATCAAGTTAGGCTAGACTGTTTATGCACTTTAGGTAGGACCTACCTTGTTTGAAGGTCGACTGTGTTTGAGCGACTGCCTCACTGAGGTTCATGCCATACCTACCTTGATCACACGTACCTACCGAGTAGATGGGCGAGACCGCAAAATGATACTAAGCCGAGAGAGTTGGATGGACGAGTACCTACTCGTCCTAACGATATTCCTATATTTCGATGTTGAATGATACCTAGTATCCTTCAAAATTCGGTGAAAAAATACGTGTAAACGCTTGTTTACACGTATTATTTCACCGAGTCAGCCAGTCTGTTCACAAAAAATCGCGGGAAACGATAGCACGCTGCGACCAACGTGAGGTTGCCGAGTGACGAGTACGCACCGAGTGCATGTTTATACCTGCCGAGTGGGCAAGCAAGTCAGCGCGGGGAAGCGCGGTGGTGGGAGTGACTGTCTCACCCTTTAACGCGAGTGAGCACTCGGTGAGGTGTTTACACGTACCGAGCACTCGCCGAGAGCACTGTCTCGCCCAGCTACTGGGTACGTGTGATCACTATTGCTAAACACCAGCGCAAAGCTGATATTTCACCTATTATTTTATGTCGTAAGTAATTTATTAACCCATCATGGAACGTAAAGCGAACGTAGATGAAACGATTATCATCAAATTCAAATGATCATGAAGTTCGATGGGTATTTGAAACCAAAATTGTCATTGTATCTGGACTTCGATCTCGATCTTGGAAAGTTGGGATAATTTTAATAATCATAAGGCAGGGCACATTAACCCTTACATAAAAATATTAAACTTTTTCCTTATACAAATATCGAGTAAACGAGCAATTACCTTCCTCTCAACTGTGAGCAAAGAGATTTAAGATCTTACTATAAAGAGTTTATGCGAAGGAATGTCATAGAAAAATTTTGATGTCATTTCTCAGTGACGCCATCTAAATAAACCGAAGTTAGGTCCAGTCGTTTAACCATAACGAGATTTGCAATATCGTAAAGGCTCGTACAGACTGGTGCGACATCGCGGGCGTGACGCGACACTATAGCACAATTTCTTTGTCGGTGCCTGTCGCGCTCGCGATATCGCTTGAGTTTGTAAGAGCCTTAATGCGCAACTCAGCATAGAAAATATTTTTCATTTGTAAACACAAATGCGACTTGACATGCAGGCGTACCACACTAGACTGAGTGACTTTTGCCCACTAGGACAAAAGTATCGGATTACGATTTTGTTCGCTATGTTCCGTCTATTGTTAAGTAAATAATTTATAGTCTTTGACTGGGAGTATTTTTATATATATTATATGTTTATATATACTTTATGTATTTATTTAAGTATATGTATTTATTTAAGTATATGTATTTTTTTTCACGTGTGTATATTTTATATTATATATATGTATAGTTATGGTATAGTATAGGTATATTTAACATTTTAGTTTAAGACTTGGCATATTCATATTTTTCTCTTCTTGTTTTCACACACCATTGTCTACATTTCTTTTTCATTTCTCCTTTCGCAGGTCTGCTGGAAGAAATATCTTAAGAAATAAGCAGTACCTTTGTACTAAAATTATAATTATGTCGTATCTCTCTGTATTTTACTATGTGTCATAAATAATAAAATAAATAAACCCACTGAGGACACAGATCATTTACAGTATTTTTAGATACTTCACGTGTAATTCACCTAACAGAATTTACGGACATACGAAACCAGACAAGAAAGTTAATAAATAATAGGCTACTTAAGACCAGGCAGTCTAAATCAAATTTCGAACGCAAGTTCCACCCCTCGCTCCCCGCCACTCCGTTATGCGCTAAACGCTAATACATCAGTAATAAAGTTAAATATCGCGTGCGCTCTTTGATCGTGTTCGAGCACGAAACTAAATAGCGTAAGTCTCAATTCTTATTTCGTTTATAACTAAAGTAATAATTGATCTAGAGAAAAAATATCTTGTGTCGGGAAAATAAACTATATTTTCTTGCCGTGAAAATTTATTTTAGATATAAACAATCTTGTTTGTTTTTTAGAATTATCCTTAAAAAAGACATGATTTTCGAATATAAAAATTATTGAGAGAAAATATCACAATTACGTAACTGTCTTCAACATGGAAAGAAAAAGATCCAATAAATCATAATATACTAAAGTTTCATTTTGCTTGTATGTGTGACTGTTTCAGAATATTCATGCAAATTAACATAAAAATAGGGAGCCTCCTCTTAATATGTATTAATCTTTCAACGAGCTCATATCCCATAATCTGTTAGGTACCATCATTCCACTTTATACGTTAAATCTCTAAGTCGCTTTATACGATAGCCTTTATAAGAAATGGGATAGCCTACTGTGGGGCTTAGCTCAGAAGGGTGGTTATTGCCTTACTTAGCTGAGGAGTAGTCGCCACTATCAGGTCACTAAGCTTGTGGTTCTATGTCATGCCTAGATACATCCAACGCATACGTTGTGACTTATGGCCAGGGGGCCAAGTCTGCTAACGCAGTTGCGTCCGAATGGCCGCTCATTGGCACCGTATTGTAGAGTTTGACAGTTTTGCTAATCTCCTAATTGAAAGGCGTCTTTATGATTTTCCAATGACGTGCCACTGATACTCCATTGGAAAAATTGTCTGTATTTGGTAATCTCGTACTGATAAGCTCCTATTATTTTGACTTCCCTATGGACCACTGTCACGCCATTATGAATTTAGAAGGTTACAAACTATTGGCACAATGGTCATGACGTTGCCTTGGTATGGTCGTCATAATGACCAATCATTGAAAATAGCAGACTTGGCCCCATGTTCCCCATGTTAAGTAGTCATCCTACTTTGTAACAGACTGTAGGTACCTCTTTTTTTTATGAAATAAATATTACTATTACTATTACTATTACTATGTTCCGTAAAAGTATCCGGTGAAAGTGACAATTGGATTAGAAAACTTATCTGTAGATACCAATTTGAACATAGATGATTCTAATTTTAAATGGCATGTATTTAACGCAGCGACAAATTAATCGGAATTTGGGATTCAAAAATAATGAAAGCCGGTAGCAAAAATAATAGGTTAGCAGCTACAGCGAAGTATTATTTTAAGTAGAAAGTAGCAGCTCAATAATCAGTTTTTAGCTTTATTTTAATTTAAACTGGCATCGAATTTTTGTTTTGGTAACTGAATTTACCAACAATAGAGGGGATCTGGCGCTCAGCGGCCGCTGCCGCGGCACGCTCGCTTCGCTCGCTCGCCTTCGCTTATTAATGGTTACTGTTCTAACCTAACCTAACCCAAATGATTCAATAACAGTAGATGACTTTGCAGCGATTAAGAAATAATATTTAATCGCTGCCATGTTATTTTTTTTTGCAGCAAATAATTAGTCGCCCTTTAAGTTGTAAGTCGCCTCGAAAATTATTAGCCATTTTAAATCAGCTTAGAAATGTTTTTCGTTTTACAATCGAGGTTAATTTTATAACATTATTACGTACTGCTGGGTTCAAGTCCAAACTTAACTTACATAATAACCACTGCTGGACATAGGGCTCCCTCAAAAGGCCATAATCGCCATGCTTGGCAGATGGGTTGTTGATCGCAGTATGGTGTTAAAATGCATAGAGAACGCTGCTGCCCATTCTCTAGTATGTCCCTTAGTCGCCTTTTACGACACCCACGGGAAGAAACTTACATTTTATATTTACATTTAACTTACATGCGAGAGTCAAAATATATATTGTCACGATCAATTTAGAATTTTATATTTGAAGACCTACCCTTGATGTTACGAAGGTTCTTAAGCAAACTACACTTCAAAAGGATAGGATTAAATACGATTAACATGATTAAATACAGGAATTGAATATTTACATAACATATCCTTTCTAGGTACTCGTACGTTGCTCGCAAATTTGCTAACAGAACGCCACAGGTATGCGGAAAATAAATTCAAAAAACCAAATGGAGAAAATAATATTGTGTTTAATTTAGTTACTCGTATTTTCTCTAACGAACGTGTTTACATAAAATTAAACAAGCAATCCCAAAATATACATAAGTCAAAAAGGTTTTTTCGATGTTGCCAAGCGGGTTTGAACACATTTTGATTAAAATTTCATCAAACTTTGTCCTGTAATATTTTCTGTATACAGGGGGTGTGCAAAAATCACAAGCCCCGCCGTAAGCCGGCCGCAGCGGCGCGTATGCGCAAACAAACAAATTTAATTACTCAACGAGGTAACCGCCTGGTATTGAAATTCGTATCAAACAACATTGTGACCCGCATGACAGTAATAACTGAACATTTCAATTTCCAATTACGCGTCCATAAATTACTGCGCAAAATGATGAGCGATTCACCGATAGAAATAGATAAGATTGTAAATCATAAAGGGAGTTTTTAATACAATCCATTATACATTTAGCGCCAGCTGTCTTGTTTCTAACGGGTTGTATGCCGATTCCGTGTTCTGATAGAATATTAAATGAGCCGTGACACCTGGAGAGCGAATTGTTACTTCACTCTTCTAAAATATTAGCGCACTTCTGGAATAGTCATGACGTGATGTAATAAATGGTTGGAGTTACGCGCACTCCGCGAAGACATCGCTTCGTAAGCGGTCTTTTAAAATGTTCATGTATGAATTTAGAGGCGCAAATAGGGCTTTTCAAAATGAATTGCGGACTCGCGCAGGAAGAGTTCCATGCGCGAGTCCGACTCGCACTTGGCCGGTTTTTTAAGTAACTTAATTAGTTCAGCTAATTATTTATTTCAGTGTGGCTCATAAATCTACTCGCAATTCACTTTGGAAAGCCGTATTTGCGCCTCTAAATTCATACATGGCCATTTTCAAAGACCGCTTACGAAGCAATGTCTTCGCGAAGTGCGCGTAACTCCAACCATTTATTACATCACGTCATGACTATTCCGGAAGTGCGGTAATATTTTAGAAGAGTGAAGTAACAATTCGCTCTCCAGGTGTCACGGCCCCTTAAATATTTGTTTTATTTTAATTTAATTATTATTTTTAAAGTAAATATATAACTAAATATTCTGTGTATATTTCAAGCGTCTACCTGTTGCCGTTATCAATATCGAGCAAAAACGAGCAAAAAAATCACGTTTGTTGTATGGGAACCCCCTTAAATATTTATTTTATTCTGTTTTTTAGTATTTTTTGTTATAGCGGCAACAGAAATACATCATCTGTGAAAATTTCAACTGTCTAACTATCACGGTTCATGAGATACAGCCTGGTGACAGACGGACAGACAGACAGACAGACGGCGGAGCCTTAGTAATAGGGTTCCCGTTTTACCCTTTGGATACGGAACCCTAATAATAACTCAACTTTAGTTATATGGAAATAAACTTTGCTTACATTTAACAAAACTGATTTTTTTATAGCAAAACAGGATTATGTAACAGATAACATCTAGTTCGCAAGTCACAATAATTGTTGTGTAAGCAGTAACCAACATTTTTGTTACAGGTATGCAAACAATTCTTTCAGTGCATTTAGCTTTTTTTGAGGCTAACTTACAGTTAAGCATTTTCTTCCTATGAAAATAATAGTTTTAGTAGAGAAAGACCCACGTGTTTATACTGTATCACACTTATTCTGTGATAGGATACTATCGTTGCTAGCAATGGGTTTCAACTTAAATGAAAGAAGAAAAGAAAGAAAGAATATACATTTATTTAGCACACAAACTAAATAGAGATGACCCTATAACGTAGTACTTATAAGTACCTTCACCGTTTTGAGAGCAGTGGTGATGAAATAATTTACACAAAGTAAAGCGTCTGTCTGGGTGCGAACCCACGACCTAATCAACCTAACTCGTAAGTCGAGGTCGTTACCACTGAAACTGCCACCGCTGCTCTCACATATTCTCTACTAAATATTCATCTATGTAGTCTTTAATATTAACATTGTCTCAATCCCATAATTCACCATATTCCATATAACAATGTCATCAGTCAGGCAGGATGACACATCAAAATTTTCCGTTTTTTCAATTTTAATGTATTTATTTTAAAACAATCTTTAAGTCTCAAAAATTGCAAAGAATGTGCGCTATATGGATGGAGTAATGGAAATATGGAGAAGTCTCTTGACGCTGCGTGAGTGTGCGTGATCCATCGCCGCCCGTTCGATGTCCATCGCGCACAGGATGGATGGATAGCAGCACATGATGTAATTTTTGCTCCGTTGGTGTAATTGCTGTATGGCGATCCAGTGAGAGGATAAATAAATAAACAAATAAATATTCTACCGCTTCAGATAAAATATTAATCCTAACATACTTAAACTTCTAACATAATATCACGCCTGTAATCCCCAAAGGGTTAGGCAGAGGTACACCTATAGTACACCCACATTTCACCAGCTATGTTTAAATCCCATGTAATAAGAGGCAAGCCTATTGCCATCAACCGGGCACACATTCAGACTCCGGACAGCTATTGATAAATTCATAATGGAAAATCCCAATAAGACTATGCTCGACCTGGGTCCTTGCTAGATGTAGAATAGAATAGTCTTTATTATGTACACCGTAAAAAATACTGATATAAATGTTGAAATTAAAAAAATAATAATAATAATGAGTGCGGCGCCACCGGTAGCGACCTTGTTCCCGATACCGGTGGGCTACTATTTTTTATATTTTAAATGTTTTTTTTTTATATTCTAATATTTAAAAATATAATTTATATGTATTTAGTGAAATATTATAATATAATAATAATATTATTATAATACAATAATAATATTTAATTAAATGTTGATATATCTCGTCAAACCTTTATTTCCTTATATCTAGAGTAATAATCGACTACCACCTAAAGGTAGTCGTTGGTTGGCAATGGAACTAAAAGATGTAACAGTAATTCTCTTCTTTTTAAAGGCTGAGATAAAATTAGGGGCTCACACAAGTATACATTCTTTACATGAATTAACTATCCTCTCTGCATCTCGATCATATTTGGTCCACTAAACGTTCGTCCTGAGTCCGATAGATATGAGGCTTCTTTTGCAAAACCAATGAATGGGTGGGGGAGAGCGGTGACTATCCTTAACAAAAAATAAAATAGATACATTGTATTATAGTCAGTACCGGAATAAAATAAAAAAACCGGCCAAGTGCGTGTCGGACCACGCACAATGAAGGGTTCCGTAGTCAGGATGAATTTATCCCTAAAACAAAATTAACATTGTAGTTGAAAAACATGCTCTCCCATACATCGATATACGCCACGGTCAATTTTCCAACTGAAAATTTAAGTTTGTAATCACAAAAAATGTTTTTTGTGTAATAAAACTACAAATTAACAATGTTCGGTTTTTCTCTTTTACTTGTGCTGTGAGACCTTGCTTCTGCTCAAATTTCATGATTCTAGGTCAACGGAAAGTACCCTATAGGTTTTGATTTATGTGCGATATATTCGCAATTTTTTTTATGTGATAAAACAACAAATTTACAATTTTCGGACTTTTTCCTTTACTTGTGCTGTGACACCTTGCTTCTGCCCAAATTTCTCGATTCTAGGTCAACGGGCAGTACCATATAGATTTTGATTTATGTGCGAGATATTCGCAATTTTTTTTTATGTGATAAAACTACAAATTTACAATTTTAGGAATTTTTCCTATACTTGTGCTGTAAGATCTTGCTTCTTGCCAAATTTCATGATTCTAGGTCAACGGGAAGTACCCTAGATAGGTTTTGATTTATGCGAGTATCGAAATATGTCGTAATAATGTCGATTATACCGCCGTATTTTTTTATTGCGTTGACTTGTAAGCAAAATTTTTTTAGAGCTTCAAGGAACCATAGACTTACGTACTTTTTATTAATTTCAACTTGATACCTCTACGCGTTCCTGAGAAAAATGCTCTTGACAGACTGACAGACAGACAGACGGACAAAGAAGTGATCTTATAAGGGATCCGTTTTTCCTTTTGAGGTACGGAACCCTAATAAATTAAGAACACTATCTTTTAACTTCGTCATAGTTGCATATTTATTATTTTATACTTTTAAATAATTTAGCGATAATTATTTTAGAAGTATGTACTCGTATGTTAGTATATTCTCATAATGTATGTTTATATTAAAATTAGTGAATAGTATTTTTTTTATTTTGTGTATTTTGTTTTCTCTTCTACTCTTACATACGTTGTCTACATCTCTTTGTCTACTTTCATATCGCAGGTATGCTGGAAGAGATTTCTTTAGAAATAAGCATCAACAGAAAAATACGTACAAACATTTGTACGTATTTTTCTGTTCCTTTCTTCTTGTCTGTTTATATGTAATATGTACATAAACTGTTCAATAAATAAATAAATAAAATTAAATATCATTCATAAATACCATTAATCACATTTCAATTACATACGTTACTTTAAGAAGGTACTTACGTACTTACTAACCTCACTTACTTATTCAAACATTACGTTAATATGTACTTAACAAAAATATATTCATTTATAAGTATTGAATTGAGAACAGTATTAAAATACTGTTCTCAATTCAAAAAAAAAAAAATCTGGATTGGATTTAAAAATCAATCGCTACAAGTATGAAAAGCTTTGAAACTCTTGTTAATCGGTCTTACAAATTTTAAATGACTTAAATATTGTTTATTGAAACAATTATGTGAAATTGTACTAGACCTAGTACCTAGGTATATAGGAATAGTACCTAGGTATTCTAGATTAAATGAATAAGTGGCTCATTATCTGCCTAGCCTTTTCCCCAACTATGTTGGAGTCAGCTTCCAGTCTAACCAGATGCAGCTGAATACTACTAGTTTACATGGAGCGACTGCCTATCTAACCTCCACAACCAAGTTACTGGGGAATACTATACCCCTTGGTAAGACTGGTTGTCAGAGTTTCAGGCTTCTGACGTGTAACGACTGTCAAAGATCTTCGAAAGACAGCCGGGACCGACAGCTTAACGTGCTTTCCAATCAAAACGCTATGTTTAAAATATCAAGTGAAATCTTAAATCATATTAGTTAAAGAAATGGTGCGTATTTGAGCAAAAGGCACTTTACCGGCTGGGACTGGGTATTCGAGGTCCTGGGATGATTTCCAACCTTCCGTAGGTTTAAACTTATAGCCCCAAATTGCTTGGAGCGGAGATATAGCGGAGAGAAGAAAATGAGTTTGTTTTACCTACTTTACTGAACCAAATTGCGGTATTATGAAAGATTATACCTCATTTTTATGACAATTTTTTTTCCCAACCGAAACGTACGGTATACTTTGGAGCAGTGAATAAAAAAAAAAAAAATTGCACTCACTTTACCGCTTGAAAATTTAAGGGATTGCTCGATATATCAAATGTAGAAAAAAATTCCCAGCCGTTAATGTTTGACTGTTTCCGAGAAATAAATTGTACAGTGCCAAAAAAAAATATTTTGATTGAGACGTTCAATGACGTCATTTGCAATTTTACAGTATTAAAATTAATACATTTTTGGGGTAGGAAAAAGGGGTCTAAATATTTTAAAAAACTGCTGGCATCGACATATATTATTTATTGGGGTACCCCATAAAGCTATTACTACACTGCCTGCAGCCGTTTTAAACAATGACTTTGTTTTGCAGTTATCGTTATGTCTGGTTTTTTGTTGTCGTGGTGTCATGTTTTTTTGGTACTTTGTACAATTTATTTCTCGGAAACAGTCAAACTTTAACGGCTGGGAGTTTTTTCATACATTTGAAATATCGTAATGAGCAATCCCTTAAATTTTCAAGCGGTAAAGTGAACGCATTTTTTTTTAAACGTTACGGCTAGGAAAAAAAAATGTCATATAACTGAAGTATAATCTTTCATAATACCGCAATTTAGTTCAGTAAAGTAGCTAAAAAAAACTAGTTTTCTTCTCTCCGCTATATCTCCGCTTCAAGCAATTTGGGGCTATAAGTTTAAATCTACGAAAGGTTGGAAGTCATCCCAAGACCTCGAATACCCAGTCCCAGCCGGTAAAGTGTCTTTTGCTACAAAAACGCACCATTTGCTCTAAATATATGCACTCAGTAGGTTAGTTACACTGGATAAGTATGTAGGTAGCTAAAAAAGTTCATAATCATGGACTTTTCTACCTTGATTCGTTTGTAGAGTGTTGCCCACTAATAGTTGATTCCTACAAATTATGTTAAAACAAAGGACTTTACATCAAAACAACGACTACTAAATAGAGACATTTCCATAGCTATTCCCAAGCTATATCAGATATCCGTCAATATTAGATTCCACGGAAACATACTAGGCGGAAGAGATTTTCAATTTGACGCATACTTGTGATTTTTTCCTTCAACATTCCGAATTCCTTCTCTCAAACATCATCTACTCCAATACTTACGTTTATTCTGCTATGGAAAAAAACCATTAAACTCATGATCAACACGTTGAAGGTTTTTTTTTTCACAATATCTGGACTGCCGAAATTCATCAATATCCACCAAATAAATTAATTTTCCTACATGCATTTTTCTTGCTAGAAAAGTACTACGTAAAACAGATTCAACTTAGAATAGGAATGACCTTGCGCTATAATGAAATGTTTTAGCAAAACAGCACCTCGTTTACTCATTGTGGAGCAAACTCAGTGAGATATAACAAAAGCAAAGTACAGAAACAGATAACAACAAATTGACTAACGGATAACAAAAAAAAAATCTATGTCAAGCCGTCTAACTCAAGTTTCAGTTGACAGATCGAGGTCATTGACGTTCCTATTCTTCATTGAATCGCATTGTACTTTACAACGATTAATATTTTCAGTCTGTCTATTGTAACAAGTAGGTATTTAACGAAAAAAAAAAAATCACATTGATTCGAATAAGGCTGAAAATCAGCTCATTTCGAATATTGAAGGTATGAACAATTCATAAAAAGTCTAAAGTCCCTTTACCAGTTACTAGTGTTATAGCTGGCAAGCAACAAACAGCTTACAAAAAAAAAAAAACACTTTTTTTTTTTTGTTGGGTGGGAAATTATGAAATTATCCAGAAAAGAACCGGAGTTACCGACATAGCTTGCAGAGTAAGCAAACAGAAGTGGCAGTGGGCTGGCCATGTTTGTCGAAGGACCGATGGCCGATGGAGCAGACGAGTCCTGGAGTGGAGACCGCATATTGGCAAGCGTAGTGTGGGACGCCCCCCCAGCTAGAGGGACCGACCGTTGATTGGGAAATTATCAAATAACTTCTCCCACTCTGGGCGGAGCGGGACGGCGTGTCAGACTTTTACTGACTAAAACCCACCTGTGTTCCTTCAGATGCCTGTGTGCCAGGGCCCCGATATCCCTTTCGGACAAACTCGTAACCCTGGCAGGAAACGACACAGTCTGCAGTGCCACTCACTTCATGCAATAAATCAGACATTTTATTGAAACCCACACAAATTATGTACCTGATATTAGTGTGTACACCTTGATTTATAGCCTGAATTTTGTCTTGCACACAATGTCGACACCATCATTTTTAAATTCACTTATAACTAGCACATTGATAACTTGCCAATAATCACACATAATCAGCCTATAATGTTCCCACTGGTGGGACACAGGCCTCCTCTTTCTGTGAGAGGGTGTGGGCCGTAATCCACCACGCGGGCCCAGTGCGGGTTGGTAGATGTCACAAGTCTTAGAGTTTTTAGTTCTAGGATATGCCGTTTCCTCACGATGTTTTCCTTCACCGTTTTGAGAGCAGTGGTGATGAAATAATTCCAACAATTAACCAATATCAACAATTATTTATTATTTTATTTGCCAATAATCAACAATTTAAAATTCGTGCATAGTTTAAATACAACGCAGAACACTAAGTTAACTCAAAATGTCCCTGGTCATTCCTTATTCTTTTAAAACATAAGACTTCGTCAAAAAAGGGGCAAGCAACTTTTGCATTGTTAGATTTTCTTCCAAGCTTTTTCACAAAGCTCTGCAGACTCAATAGAAAAGTGCATGGCTGGTTCAGCATTCCGAAGTCAAAACTTTTTCTTAATTCAAATGTTGTTAATTCAAAATATATTATGTTTCTTTCAACACAATCGAATCGAGATGAGTTCCCCGAAGGCAGCCGAAAGTGGCCGAGGTTGCGCGATATCCTCACCTTTGGAAAACATCGTCCAATGCCGAATCAGTGCTCGTTCGCAGTTCGTCGCGAATGGCTGTGGGCTCGCCAGCCCGCCCGTAGCGCGGACGTTTTGACACTCAATAAAATAATCGACTATTTAATCTGTGCTCTGTGACGTAAATATTCTTCACCTGTTGAACGAAGTCTACCATTTTCTTTTTAATTCGTTTTTTAAAATTAATAGTGTGATTCTGAAGATAAATAGAAGAAGAAAATTTAATTTACTTCCTGTATTTTCTAAATTTAACGTTAAATAACAACATTAGAAAAAAAATTGAATTATAGTATTCTAAATATTGTCTTAATTTACAAGCGATGGAACACACGTAGTAATTGGTACGTATTAATTCATTTAGCAGTGTAAAACAGTAATTAACCCGTTTAGACGTCGGAAAATTAAAAAAAATATTATATTGACAGGTTAATTCTAAGATAAATAATATAATTTTGATTTACCTACATCCTAACCTTAAATATAAAATAAGAATTTTCTCGTAGTAGTAAACCCCCCCTATAGTAGTCTCCTGTAGTAGTGTAGTAAATAGTTTAATTTATTATCTACTGCATTTTATTTAGTTCATACTTAGGTTCCTAAATGTTATGTTAATACGGAGAGTTAAATAATCACAGACATCGTAATCCCCGAATACAGTATAATTGCCAAATTAACCCTAAAATGTACGTGTAACTAAGTCTAGAATTCTAAGAAGGTAATTAAGGAAGAGCTCTGGATCATTTATTTTGATGCTATTTAATTGGCAGTTTGATTAGTTTTCTTTTGTTTTTGCTTATTGAACTACTTATCACGCACGTACCACGTCGTTTCTCTGCTAAATCATTATTTATTTTTCAGTATTCAATTTAACAGCAGCTGTTTATATTAAGTACGAATTGTTTTGTAATATTTTGTTCCTACATCTTCTAATTATCCTATTTTCTTCGAGATAAAGAGAATCCCAGAGCCTTCATTTCAAGAAAATTTTAAATAATAGCCTAGCTTTATACACCAACGAAAAGAACTTATCAATGAATTAATTGCAAAATCTACGCCCAAATAACTACAGTCAACATCAATTAAGATTACAGCGACCAAATAAACACAAGCATCTTATTTTTGTCTCAATTTTCTCGAAACACAAAAGCAGCTTTACAGATAATAGGTGTCTTGCCCATTCAACCGGCTAAACAGTTTCGGAGATTACCTCAAATACAATTTTCTGTCTTCACAGTCGGTAAATACAAAAGGTAATACAATCGTACTAGTGTTCATCCAATATCGTCGACTCAAGAAAACTTATTAGTTATTGTCTCTCGACTACGGCTTATCTTGGAGCTATCACGAGCAGTATTAAAAATAGAGCAATAAGGTTCGTTGAACATCGGTAATTTTCACAATTTTATTGAAATATTGACGATATATACTAACGATAGAATGACGAAGTTATTAAGGAGCTGACCTCTTGTCAGCTCCTTAATAACTTCGTCATTCTATCGAAAAATGATAAAAGTGTCTTAAAAAAAAAATTGCCAAATCTAGATAGTTTGTGAAAAAATATAGGTTATTCTTGAACATATTTCTCAGAACTTGGTGGTTACCAAAACACGTTTAGAAAAAAAAACTCGATACAAATTAACGGTAAACTAACCCTTTATTTTGAGTTTTAATCCAAAATCTAGGTACGACTATTAAATATCAACGTACGGTTGGTATTTAATTAATAACAAGAACGTCTTATTTGTATGCAGAACTTGGTTGTTTTTTTATTTTCGATTACTCAACTCATTTTTGAGTAAATAGATAATTACTTCATATTTTACAATAAATTACAAGCGTTGTGTCATCGCACTTCTCTTTCTTTTGTATGCAGTCTGACAGTGACCGCGGTTTAGCTGTTGTCAGCGTCTTAATAACGCACTGTGAAATAGGATAACAGAAGCTATGACCG
The DNA here is from genome assembly GCA_963921375.1 of Tiliacea citrago. Classification (NCBI taxonomy): domain Eukaryota; kingdom Metazoa; phylum Arthropoda; class Insecta; order Lepidoptera; family Noctuidae; genus Tiliacea; species Tiliacea citrago. The sequence continues at coordinate 14,353,740 of OY992798.1, forward strand.
TTCTCAATTCTAGGTATTTGTTTTTATACGTATTCAGCCTATAATGTTCCAACTGTTGGGACACAGGCCTCCTCTTTCTGTCTCGCGTGGTGGATTACGGCACGCTCCCGTGCCGTAATCCACCACGCGGGCTGAATGCGGGTTGGTGGATATCAAATGTCTTTGAATTTTTAGTTTTAGGACATGCCAGTTTCCTCACGATATTTTCCTTCACCGTTTGTGTTTCCTTGTTTTTTTATGTTTTTAGGAAAATGAGCGTCAGAGTTTTGTACTTTTTTTGTTTTTATGGAAAATGTCAAAGCTGCTGGTTGAGCTTCTTGGGAGAGCTTTCCGGGAAATTATTGCCGCCATACTTATTTGTAGCACTAAGTAACATTGCCTTTTGTACTGAATATTTGTATGCCTGTTGTGGTAGATTGTATAGAAATTAAAAAAATACTTACACCATTCTATGTAAAATTACATTCATACAAATAAATAAATTCTGATTCTGACATTGCCTTTTTCAGTTTTGGGAGGTAATTATGGGTAGGTAGGTACCTACAGCTGGTGTAGGTAATTACAGTAACTATTCAATATTGTCTCATAACCATAGACGAGTCTGTGGACGTATCCTACAAAATAAGTAATTGCAAATAAGTTAAGATAAGCAAGCAAGTTTAGCGCCATACTTTGGGCTTTTCTTTTCAACGTGTTGGTTCTGTCTTAATCATTGGCTTTTTTATGATCCGCTTAGTAACTCAAAAAAACCTGGCTCTGTATATGAACCCAAACAATAAAATGATTTAAAAATAAAATATTGTTACCTGGTCTCTGTAGTCCCATGAAACATGAGGCTCCAGGGGCTAGTGTGGATCTTTGGGTTCATTCGAATAACGAGTCTGGTTGAACCACGCTGGAGTCGGTGCATTTATTTAATTAATTAATTCTAATATGAAGTAGAATGAATGCTTTTATGTAAAAGTAATATATTTATGATGGTCAAGGTAACTATAGCATGTTGATTGGAAAGCATGTCAAGCCCGTTTGTCTAGCCAAGTTTGTCCCGGCTGTCATTCGTGTATCTTTGACAGTCGTTATGGGTCGTCAGTAGCCCGAAAGTCTGACCAGTCTTACCAAGGGGTATCGTGTTACCCAATAAATTTATATTTCTATTTTAAATATATTTTTCCACGAGTATTATTGTTATTTTTTCCTGTATATGTGTCAGTTTAGTTTTATTTTTTATATTTAACCATACTCTCTACTCAATGTGGGTAATTTATATCACACGCCGTTCGTGTTTAATTAACTTTTTGTATATTATGTGGAAAATGTTGTTTTGAGTTTTATACCATAACATTGTAATGTAAAAATAAAAAAACACTGGGTTGTGGAGATAAGACAGGTAGTCGCTCCATGTAAAATACTGGTATTCAGCTGCATCTGGTTAGACTGGAAGCCGACCCCAACATAGTTGGGAAAAGGCTAGGTATATTGATGTAGATTTACAGCCCACTCCTTCTCGAAGAGAGAAGGCCAGTGTCCCAGCAGTTGTAACGTTATGGGCTGAATATACGGTTAACTACTCGCGGCCCACACGTATCACTAAAAAAAAAAAAATCTCTTATAGGGAAAACATAAATAGGTTTAAACAATATTATGTGCCATCAAGACTAGCTTAATACATTTTGCTACACATACTACGAATTTAAAAACTAACATTATAATTACACTTTGACTTAATTGTTTTGTCGAAGCAATCAAAACAAATCATTAGTAGGTAGTTCTACACAAGGATCAGCAGAACTTTAAGCAACGCGGGTAGGGTGCATTTCAACGGTTGTAGCGTCTTTACTCAGAACAATAACAAGAAACGAAAAATCAAGTAATATTTTGTTTTATTTACTTTTGTAAACTAACGTGCAAACAGAGATTTTTTGTAGATTTTAAGGATTTGTATATTTTGAGTAGTTATTACTTGTTTATTTTATCGCTGATTTGTTTAATAGTACTCTCACGGATATGTGTATGATGATAATTATTTATAATGGTCAAGGTGCTATTTCATTGATTGTGAACACATAATTTGTGACCGATACCGGTGTCCATTAAAAGTTACTTTTAATGGGCATACATTGTTATGATTTATTGTACGGGGAACATTACATGGATATTTATAGTAACCAGTTATTACTACATCATTTAGGAAAAAACCTTCGTTATTCTTTGCTTTTCCGGATTATTGTTTGGGCCCATTAAAGGCGGCTTATTATTTCAGTCATGTTAAGTGGGTTTAAAATAAATCGAACTTATTTTATTTGGGGATAGAGATAAGAATAGATAACACAGTATTACGGTGAGATATTAATTACATCAATTTCTTTTGACAACTGTTAAAAAAAGGCCCTTAGCAACAAGAGCTTGTTGGCAAGTTAAATCTTTAATTTTTATTACCGTCTCTTATTAAGAGCCAGGGGTCTACTCCGAAGCGTTAAACCGAAGTATCAGCCGAATGTTCGACCATTGCTTGACTACGGCTAACTATGTCTGACTACGGCGAAAGAAAAAAAATGTGACTTTAAGTCGGGTATAGATTCAAAGTCAAAAAAATAAACTATGTAAGTTATAAAATGGCCGAACATTCGGGCTATACTTCGGTTTAACGCTTCGGAGTAGACCCCCTGGTCTATTATTAATCAAATTCACCCAACACCGTATCGATATTTTACTGCTACAAGTCAAAAACTCAAATTACTTGATATTTAAGAAATTATGGCTAAATGTTGCTAGGAGTAAATTAAAAGCAATTATATTTAATCTATATCAGGCCTATCAGCTCTGAAACCTCACTGTTTATAGAACATTTTCCTTATTTCACTAGGCTATTTTTCTTCGTAAATGTATTTTCCTAAAATCGACAGTTTCCCGAGCCTGAAAGCCGATTCATCCCATTTTACCCTAACTGGTAGACGAGATTTACCTATTATTGGCTTAATCATTGTTCCTATGGAGTTTTCCCTGTGGGTAATAGAGCAGGCTTATTTGCCATAAGATGTTATGTTGCATCTGTGGCTTTTTTCATCATTCTTTGTTATTATTAAGGAGATATATGTGTTCTAGTTATTTTTACATGGCTTTGGGAAAAAGGATTACGTATAATTTAGAAGGAAGGAGTAAGATTTATACTTACAAGGTGTACAAAATGTAATGCTATGCCCTATCTTAGCTAATATTACCTAAATACTTAAGCTCACGCCTTCTTCCCATGGGGGTAGGCAGAAACTATAGAACGCCACCTGCTACGCTCCTTACATACTCCTTTTGCTTGGCCTACGTTCATACATCTGGTCATACACGGACGCCGTTTGCGAGGCGGTTGCAAATATTACTTTCACGCTTAAATGGCTGTACGGATCGTTGTTTGACAGATAGGTAGCTTGGGCCTAGAGAAGGACATAGGGGACTTTTTATCCCGGATCTCAGACGAAATCGCGGGCAACAGCTAGTTAGGTATATTTTTATAGGAGGCAAAAGCACGAATGAATATGAAGATTTAGTTTAGGACTAGCCATTTAATGTATTATGAAAAAAAAAACGATTGAACCAAACTTTTTAATTGAATTGGCGTTGCTATGAGCATTTTGTTCCCAATTTGTACTGGTTCTAAAAACCCATCTTCTGTAACACCTTAGTGTAACAATTAAGTTTATTCCATAATCAAATTCTTGTTTCCAATTGATGTTATTTCCACTTAAACAAATATCAACTTTAGTTTAGTGTTAATTAAGTGGATTTCAGAATGGCTAATATATACTGCGATCGCCAACCCGCCTGCTAAGCGTGGCGATTATGGCAAACCCCCTTTGGGGGAGGCCTATGTCCAGCAGTGGACATCTTTCGGCTGAAAGATGAATATTCCCACTGCTGGGACACAGGCCTCCCCTTTTTGAGAGAGAGTGTGCTGTAATCTACCACGCGGGCCCAGTGCGGGTTTGTAGAACTGATGAAAATGATTTTAAACATTAAATTTTTGATGGTTAAGTTCAAAATCGATTGAGAAAATTTGACAGTTTGTGGTAACTTGATAGTCATACCAAATTGATGTGAATGCTCTCATTTGTGACAGTAAACTTTTTACTTTACTATACTTATTTCCTTTCACATGAAGGTTCTAAGTTTCTTTCATTATACGGCGTGTTACATAAAGGGTATATCCATACAAACAGGGTGAAGAGTGTATCTGGTTCAGAATCTCTGTACAAAATTTCAGCTCAAGAATACCTTGAATTTTATTTTTATTTTTTTTTCTATAGGTTATTTAATTTAAATCATAACAAACGTGTCACCGCACTAAGAGGGTATTTATCCATTATATCGCCTAGTACATACACACACACCTACCACAGCTCCTGCGACACGGCGCCGCACGCGGCGGTGCAGGTGGCACGATTGGCAGCGGGATCAAACGAATGGATTAAAACATGTACTGATCTTGAGCTGACTTGGTCTAGTTGTGTGTAGAATTCAATTGGAAAGATTGATTTTTATTACTTAAATGTTTCTTAACTTTCTTTCTAAAAATATTTGCCATGTAGTTTGTTATCACCAAAAGAATCCGTGCCTTTGATATTTGTATATACCCTTTCCGTAACACGCTGTATTCTACCTGCTAAAATTATGCATTATTTTTTAGCCCATACGTTCAACTTCTAAGCTATATAAAAACTTTACATTGAATGAATACAAATTGCATTCAATACTTAGACGCACGGGCAATTTTTTATGGCGGCGATTTTTTATCTCGGCGGTTTTTGTTGCGGCGATATTTTTCGCGCACTGGATTTTCAACGCACTGCTTAGCGCCGAGAGTTAAATATCCAGTGCGCTATAAAAAATCACCCGTGAGTACATGGGCTTGTACCCTTTCCCGCCATTCACATGACGCCATTTTGAGAACGGTGACCTACCGTTCTCAAAATGGCGTGGCGCAAAGAACACCTACAGGCTACAGTTATTTCTCAGTATTTATTGCAAAGTTTATACAAGTACCTACCTACGAATTTATATACGTAAAGTTTGGAACGATTGAATCGGATCAAAGCGCAAGGTAGCATAAAATATTAAATGTGTTCGAGTTCAAAGCGTTTCTGAAACTGTTAACTTTGTTTCTTAGTTGGGAACAAAATTAATTATATAATACATATTGCAACGCGACAAATTTAGTAGTAAACCTGCAATAAATATGATATCTAAACTTAATATTTATTTATAAAGAATTTATATAAAGACAATATCATAACTAATTATTATCACACTAAGATTAGAAAGGCGAAAGTTTGTGAGTGTGTGTGTGTTTGTTACTTCTTCACGCTCAAACGGCTGGACCAATTTTGATAAAATTTCGTATGGAGGTAGCTGACACCCTGGATTGAGACAGGCTACTTTTTATCCCAATATTCCCACGTAATCGACACTTGCGCGGGTGAATCCGCGGGGCGCAGCTAGTGTATCATCATATCACATCACACTAATATTATAAATGCGAAAGTTTGTGAGTGTGTGTGTGTATGTTTGTTACTTCTCCACGCTCAAACGGCTGGACAAATTTTGATAAAATTTTGTAAGGGGGTAGCTGACACCCTGGATTAAGAGATAGGCTACTTTTTATCCCGATATTCCTACGGGATCGAGACATACGCGGGTGAAACCATACGAATGTGAATTGTGGTTATAAAATATACGAATGTGAATTTGTTTGTTACGGTTTCATGCTGAATCGGCTGAACGGATTAAGATGAAATTTGGACCATATGTAGACCATTACATGAATTAGGACATAGGATACTTTTGATCCCGATATTCTTACGGGATCGAGACTTATATGGGTGACACCACAGAGCGCAGCTATAGTTGCAGCTATTATAAAGAGGTAAAATTGTTTGTTTGTTTGTAAGAGGTAATCTCTGCAAATACAGATCTGTTTTTTTTTCTCTTCTAGAAAGCTACACTATTGCCGAGTGTCATCGGCTATGTTTTATGATATATCTACTTGACTTCCACGCAGATGAAGCCGCGGGCAGAAGCTAGTTTTTAATAAATTAATTAAATCCTAGTAAAATAATAAATGTGAACTTTTGTATATACATATAAAACTTGTAAGCCCCGTAGTACCTACGTCCGGTGGGATATTGTCTGACATCCACGCGGGTGCAGCCGCGGGCAAAAGCAAGTACCTTATTAATGAAGTAGAAAAATCATAATAATGATGGTACACGTTCAAACGAAAGATTTAGCTCGAATCTCACACACATACAGCTGACTCGGGTAGTGCTCGTTTACCGAGACGCGGGGCATCGCGCGTCGCGTGTAGCGTAGCGTCTCGCGGCGCGTCGGACGTTTTTTTCTGTTTACAAAGAGGCGGTGCGTGCAGTGGCACAAACATATGGCAATGTACGATGTTATTTATGGAGACGCGGGGCGTGAAGAGTAGCGGTGTCCACCGCTGTGGCCGCTGCGGAACTTCTAGCGTGTAGCGTAGCGGGTATCGCCGTATGCTTGTACTGGGGCGTGCGACGCCGCGGGTGTTGTTACGTTTTACTCTGAACGGAGAATTACAGAAACGCAAGGGCGCGCGCGTGCGCTGCCGCGATATACGTCACGTGCGACGCAGCGGTGCCATCCGCGTGCTCCGCCTGCATTTCAAGCAAGCGCGTGTAAAATCGCTTCTCCGTAAACGCTCTCATACAACGCCATATGTTTGAATTTAGTGCGGGCCGGACCGCCCAACGCGTTGCGCGACGCCCCGTGACTCCGTAAACAAGGCCTCTAAGATTATTATCCATTTTAAATACGAGTACATCATCAAATTAAACAATTGACTACTCATTTATTCACAAATATCATTTGGTATTAAAACAACTAGGTATTCAATTTTCAGTAGATAATAATTATTAAAGGTGAAATGGCGAACTGAATTAATCCAAACACACACATAACACACATCTCGGTATTTGATATTAATTCATGTTAGAGATAATGGAGGTCTACTACGTGAATTACACATTATTATTCTAACGCTATCTATACAATTAATTAATATTTTAGTGATAAATGATATTTAATCATTGAAATTATTATTTATTAAGCTTGATTAGTATTTTGTACTAATCGTTGATTATGTAAACCAAAGTTTTACGCTATATATAAAGTTTTGTTAAAAAAAAAACTTTGCTACCTAATGAAACCAACTTCTTTTTGGGAAATCAAATAAAAACATAAAAGAAATTCACCAATAAATTTATTAATAATAAAAATATACCTATCGTTTCATAGCACACGAAAACTAACATATACGTATAATTAAAAATGAATGAGTAATTTGTAACTAGAAACATACGAACGGTCATAATAATTCTGTTTTTACATGTAAAATGAATTGCTTTTATTTTTTCATAGTAAATATTAAATAAACAATACCAATTACGTAAGAAAGTAATTAGTTTCACAACAATTTAGACTATCAAAGTTATTACTAACTATAATCTCAAAGGTCAAAGTTATTATCAATAAGATTAGGTAGGTATCCGATACTTTTGGAAGTTTCAATTGACTTAAGACTTAATATTATAATTCCTTAGATAAAACAGGAATTTTAGGGTAGAATCAGCTAATGATTTATACGCATTATTTAGAAAACCACTTTTTAAATTGTAAGGCACCTACTGTAAAAAGCCCTGAAGCTTACTCCGAAGCAATAATCCGAAGTATCGGCGAAATGTTCGGCCGTTTCTTGATTTCCAATGTTTTCTTGTTTGACTTTGAATCTTTACTCGACTTCGAGTCACGTTTTTGACTAATCTCTTTGAACGTCATTTTTTTTTTCTTTCGCCGTAGTCAGCCATAGTCAGCCTTAATCAAGAAACAGCCGAACGCTCGGCCGATACTTCGGATTTATCTTCGGAGTAGACCGGACTTCGTAAATCAGATTTTTTTTTTAATCTTAAGAAATATATAGAGAATACACTACATGTTCATTTCTTTTCAGCAGTCTCTGAAAATGTCCTACCAAAAAGGTTGGCTAAAGGGATCAGTATTAAAAATCCCATCACCCTAAATCGCCTATAATCATTTTGATTGGAATAAAACACTAAGCACCCGTTAGGGAAATCATAGGGAGGGTTGAAGAGGGGGCAGGTTGTAAAAAGGGGGGAGGTTGTAAAAATGGGGGGACCATGGCATGCAATCAAGGTGTTGGAGGTGAAACGATCCATGACAATTTAGTATGCATTTTCACAAAAAAAATCTACGGGAGGCCCTGTAATAAAATGCATGGTAATTACTCAGTCTTTGAAAATCATTAATAGACAGTCATAATATTAAAAAAAAAACAGAAATGAGTGCCATTGAATGTGGGTAGGAATAAATCTGCCAAGCCTTTTCCCAACTATGTTAATTGGGGTCGACTTCCAGTCTAACTGGATGCAGCTGTATTTTACATGGAGCGACTGCCTATCTGACCTCCACAACCCACTTACTGGGTAACACGTACGTCCCCTTGGTAAGACTGGTTGTCAGACTTTCACGCTTTAAATACACATCCAATAAAAGGTCAAACACTCTATTTTATACATTTTAATAGTCTTAACATCAGGTTAACCAATTAACTATGTCGCAGTCTCATTATTCACGTAGTAAACTAAAAACTATCATGGCTCTCACGAATAAGCCACATCAGTCATCACACCAGTAACGAACATTTTGTTAGGTAAACGAATTTAGGCGCTAAAAGCCCGTTTTGAAACTGCACGAATTTTCAGTGAATACTCGTATATGAAACGCATACAACTGTGTATTGCTAAACTTAAAAAATATTCCAGTATACCTATAAGGTTGCGTTTTTATTGAAACGAAGCGGGGCAGACCGGAGCGGAGCAGAGCGAAGCGGAGCGGAGACGTAAAGGAACGCAGACGAGATGAGAGACGCGATGTGGATTTCAGCCAATGTGATTCGATGGTCGATTTCTGCAGGTCTCCGCTCCGCTCGTGATCCCTTAGCTATAATAAGAGAGGCGCATTAGTAATGTTACCAATCGTCCGGGTAAGTACTAGGTAACATCAAATTTACCGATTTATGCCTCTAAGCCGCATTATTGTGTTCCAGTTTGAAGAACCCATAGTTCCAGTGAAATTACTGGCATATGGCATTTTCAACTGCAGGTTTAATGGTTGGTAATGCATCGAAAAACCCCTTGATTTCCCCGGTCTCTAATAAAATAAGGTTGGTTCACCCCGGATAACAACCTTTTGTATAAAAGACAATATACAGCGTGGCGCTTTGGTGGCGACATAAATTTAAAACACGTATACGATTTCGCCTTTACGTTTTATGAAGATATTTTAATTTCATTAAACGTTATTATTTATTGATTTATTCGCAATTTTCTAAAATAGCATCTTGGAGCAACCTGTACTTAAAGAACTGTGGCGCAGGGGTCATTTGCCGGAGTCATGGATTATAACATCGCATCAATGAAATTAAAACGAATAACGGGCATGTAGTTGGCGAATTGAAGGAAGGAGAGAGCTTATTATTTGTTTTTTTTTGTTTTTTTTTTTAATGTATAATATTATTATATCTAATTATATTTTTTATGAATGCTGGCCACTAGCCCTACCCGTGGTTTGAATTAATGTCACCTTTGAGTCGGCACGTTGTATAAAGATAACGATACGAAGATATTTAAAAAAAATATTCTCATAAAGAACACAAACAGTTCACTTAACTAAATAAACAGAAAACAGTTCACCTAACATAAATGAGTTATACAAATAAATCATACGTAGTTATCATAAGTACATTATACATTAATATATCATAGCTATAAGGTAAAATGATACAACAACGTGATTCGATAAACGGAAAACAGAAATATTTAATATATTAATGGCTTCTAAAGATTTTAAATTCAATAAAATAGGTTGTTTATCATATAAAGGCTTTATTGATTTTTTTGTTCTGGCTAACTTTTACATTGTTTTTGACATTTCTTTAAAAATATTTACATTTTTTGCATTAACTATTTTATCCGGTAATTTATTGTATATATCGCTCCTTCGTATAAAATATTTTAGTACAAAAATACGATTAGATCATATAATAAAGCAGAAATATAACATACGTACAATAAAAGAAGTACTCTACCCACGCTCTCAAATCAAGTAACACAACAAGGCTTTTAGAAACTGTCCACAAGGCAAATGACAGCCGTCTAATAACACTCGAGTATCTACATTCGTTTACTATGTAATGTTTCTTTGTAAACAATATTTCGGAGTAAATAAATAAAATTACGCTGTTCCACGAATCCTCGGTACGTGTTGAGAGTCACTCCGATCATATAGGTTAAGAAAAGAGACGGTATTCTTTGGTTTTAGAAATTGTTATTTCACATCTTATGAATATGAATTGATTGGAATCGGTCACTGGATACTATTGGTTGTCAACACTATCTCCGATTGAGTAACAGTCGTGGTCTGAAAGTGCACCACCATAAGGTTTATAATCGCATACACACAAGGTTACAAGGTCGATGTTATAAGTGATTTGGTTAAGTATAGAGCATAGTTTATTTTATTTTCATGTCGTAAGATAGATAATATTATAGGACACCTTATTTTATAAAAAAAAAAAACGAAAAAATATTAATTGGCGTATACGGTCATTATCCAAGCGAGGTCGAACTTATTACTAAAAATGCAAAAATAGGAAGAAATAATTAAATAGAAATTCAAAGCATTTTAGTCATTCAAAACGTATTTTTTTAAAGGATATTTATTATTTAAATTCTACCAATAATTTATTATTTTAACAACTAGTATAGCCTCCATTAGCAGCTACGATGGCACGTAGCCTATCTCGTATAGATGCGACAAGGCGCGCATAAATCACTCCCACGGATAACATCCCATACCCGTGCATAATGTGATCTAAGAGCGTCAGGGTTTCTTCCGTTCTGACAATCCCAGCGTTGAATCATAATGACCCATGAGTGTATCAGTTGTTGATGTGAGAATGAGTTCTACTTTAATAGCACGATGACTGCAGTGTAGCCACGCTCGATGCAAGCTCATTGAACCGTCCGAGGACCCACATCATACAAAGCAGCAAATTGACTAGTTGGTGTGAACACTTGCTCTTCGTAATGTCGAACCATATCAGTTATTTCCGCGGTGGTTAGTAGTCGTCCTGAATCGCTTCTATGACCAGTTATTTGCCCTTCTTCGCCATGACGCCGAATGCAAAATCTCAAGGTGAATCTAGTTAAATTGAGTTCCTGTGATATAGCACTAATATTCAAGCTATCTTCATGGACAATTAATATTTCAACCCTTTGTTGCAGGGTTAAACTTGGCATTTTATTTCTATCAATAAATTGTCATAATATTTCACACCTATTATTTTTGATAAATGTCATTGTAACAAATGCAATTATGTCAATGCGTCAACTTTTAAATTAAAAAATAAGCTTCATATTCAAAAAGTTATGAATGCATTTTTTTTAAGAATAGATGCTTCCCAGCTATTAAAAAGTAATAAGTACCATTTTAGACCATTTTACCACCAGCATTTTAGACTTTATTTACACCCATGCTATAAATCATATAAAAAAGTTTCTGAAACAGTAAGCTTATTGCCAACATTAAAACAACCACTGTCATAGTAACCATAATATCATCCAAACGAGTGTTACCCCACTTAAAACTACTGAAACCCTAAATTCCTCGCCCTCGCGTTCTATTGATTTATTAAGAGCAAACGTTTCATCCTGCCCGATTGAATTTAAATTCAAGCATATAAACCCCATAACAGTAATAAAAGCTTTCAAGCAAATCAAGATCAAATTAACACAAAATGTATGGGGAATGTCTATCAAAGTTTATACCTCCATTATTAAGGCTAAAGCGCCGTACTTGGCCTTAATATTTAATTTGTGTGTTGATCAAGGAGTCTTCCCAGATCTAATGAAATATAGTAAGGTAAATTTTCAAATCCGGAGACAGTAAAGACACCAATAATTATAGAACCGTATCCATGTTGCCAGTTTTCAGCATGGTGTTTGAAAAGGTAATGTTTAATCAAATGCTCAATCATTTTAACACCAATAAAATCTTACACAGTATGGTTTCATCAATGGACATTGTATGACTGACACCAGTGTCACCTTATTAAAACACATATTTACGGGGTGGGTAGAGGCCTAAGACTCCATAGGAATCTTTTGTGACCTCTCCAAGGCATTTGATTGCGTCGACCACGAAACATTACTCTTGAAACTTGAGCATTACGGACTTGGAAAACTCACGCTGTGTAGTGAAATCTTATTTAAATGATAGACAGCAGCACGTTTAAACAAATACAGTCTTACCACAAAAAATAAATAAAACAACGTTTAAACACGTGTTTAGTTAAACAGTGTCTAAGGGATAAACACTGCTTAAACAAGTGTTTAAAATTTCTTACCACAAATACATGTTTAACATCTGACTAACAAAACACTGCCTAAATTGCCGTATCTTTTTTTTACTTGGCAATTCTAAGAAACGTTTCCTTTTACTCAGATTTCATTTGTTGAGCCTTTTTCTTTCCTTCGATTTTTTTTTTTGTTTCCGTTGTTAGTACGGAATAACTAAGCTAGAATATTGAAAATAGGAACTATTTAATTATTAATAAGTCCGCCATCCATTGGTAAACATACGGCTGGTGTAGACATAAATGTAAAAAGTTTTATGTGCATTAACAACGGAACGGAACATACTTTTCGGAACAACGGAACGGAACAAAAAGACAATCGGTAATGACGACAAAAACTAAAGACAATAACAAAAGGGCGCTTACCTGATGGCGGGCCCAGTTCTGTAAGGCACAGGCAACTTGAATTTGAGGATCTAAGCACCTACCACGAGAATCATGTGGAATATCATCTTTTATTAGGTCAACAATTTTTAGCGGTCGCCGAGCGGCAGAATCCCTCTATTCTTGGTGAATCATTTGGGTGATGAATCACTCGATTTTTTTTTTCTTGGTAAGTAATAAGTTTGATGTTAACTAAGCAATATGAGGATAGAGAATATTTGATTTGTTATTCTATGATATGAATATTAAAACATAAAATTTTATTTGTAAAAAAAATCATTGATTTAAATTTCTTCATAGAAAGTATTCTACGTATTGATTATTCTATGAAATGATAATATGAGAAAATTTTTATGTGAAACGAAATTCTATGAAACTATTTTCTATAAAACAACGTACAACCGTTAGTCATACATTCTATGTCGTCCAAATAATTAAAAGCAGCATAATCGAACCGTTACCATTGCAATTTGCAATCTAAGTACTGAGAGAAAGCAATATGGCGAGGCTTAAACGCGTGTTAAACAGGGGGTTGATGTTGTTTAAATTTAAACAACGTCTAAACATTGTCTAACCCTAAACAACGGCTAAACATGGTTTTGTGGTATCACTTTTGCTAAACAACTGCTAAACACGTGTCTAAGGCGTGTCTATGTTTTTTGTGGTAAGACTGATAGAGTCAATTCACTCGGCTTAAAGTAAAAATGGGTGTACCACAAGGCTCGATATTGGGTCCTTTCCTCTTTTTAGTATATATTAATGATCTACCCCATTTGTTAAAAACTCAACCACAAATGGTGTTATATATACTGACGATACTTCCTTAATTTTTAAAAGTAATAGACGTGCATCAAATCTTGACGACGTGCATAATGCCCTATTGCAGGTCCAAAATTGGTTCACTGCTAATCAATTAGTATTAAATGGGAAAAAAACCAAGTGCATAAGATTTTCTTTACCAAATGTTAAAAGTAGTAATTGTGAGATAGTATTGAATCAAGAGAAACTAGAATTCGTTGATAAAACTGTTTTCCTGGAGATCAAACTCGACTCAAGGCTTCAATGGGGTCCTCATATAACATACCATGCCGGACTGCTAAGTTCAGCAGCTTATGCTGTGAGAAAAATCTACTGATGTAGATACCGCAAGGCTAGTCTATTTTAGTTACTTTCATAGTATTATGTCATACGGTATTTTACTATGGGGACGGGCTGCAGACATCGAGCCTATTTTTTATTCTGCAGAAAAGAGCCATCAGAGCCATATATGGCCTTCGCAGGCGTGATTCTCTAAGGGAACTGTTTAAAGATATTAACACCATGACGGTACCTTGTCAATATATATACGTTAGGAAAAATCTACATATTTTTAGTAAAAGAAGCGGAAGACACAATTGTAGGACTATAAATAGGGACCAATTAGTTCAACCAGGTTTCAGGCTGGCTAAAGTAGACTCATCTTTCATGGGGTACTGTTTTAAATGTTACAATAAAATACCTCCGCACATTACTTCAACTGAATACTAACTGAAAACTAATTTTAAATCTTGTTTAAAACGCACACTATGCAGCCAAGTATATTATAAGTTTGGGGATTACATCGCTGATAAAAATGCTTGGTTCAACGCTGGTCCTGCTCCACAAGGGCGAAAAACTAATTGATTAGCATTTGGAAATACTTTTGGAGCTGCTAAACATTTCAAAAACTATCTTTGCATTATATAAATTCAATCTATTAGTAGGTATTATATAATTGCATAGCACACTGTGTGAGTACTATGTACTTACTATAAAGCTACCATTTACTGGGTACGTCATTCATTGACTTGAATGTGCCCTGGTGGCTGAGAGATGTCATGCTCACTCAGATGTCTTGCTGATGGTGGCGCGTGTGTTGGATCATTAAGTTCCCTTCAAAATGGTTGAGCTGCCTGGTTGAATGGTAGCTGCTAATCCACGCGTCATATTCGTGAACGGGCGCCATGAGTAGGGACTGGTCATCTCTTAGCTTTTTTTTATTACGGACGCTTTTGGCGTTTTGCATCGTTCTCAACTCACATGTATAATTTCAACAAGAATGATGTAACCAATATTTTGTAACCATAGTTTATGATAATTTAAAACAGTGTCCGCGGAGTTTTTTGCCCGTTCTTCTTCAGACCCAGGTTTAAAACATGGAGCCATTATGGAATTTCGAACTGTATTCCGACTATGGTAAAGTTCCTAAACACAAAACTGACAACTTAGTACCGAACTAAGTTTTCAGTTTCGTATAAAGAACGGTATTTCAATCACTGTTACGTTCTTATTACAAAAACTGGATGCATGGTTTAAGCCATGTCAAAATATAAATCTTGTTTTGTAATAAGGCGGTTTGAGTTTGAGTTAGAGTACTAACTTTGCTTTTTCGATCCTTTTCCTTCAATTCATGGTATCTTTGTGAATTAAAAAAAGAACATTCGTCATGCACGCGCGTTTCACTACCACAGCGCCGTAATTAAAAAAAAAAACTTATAGGTTATTCGAATTCACGTCGTATTCCGCCATTTTTGTTCGATATTAGTATTGCAAAAATTTATCACTTTGTTGTTTACAAAAATGAGTGATACAAGCAAAGATAATAAACTATTTAATTAAAAAAAGATGGACATAGCGAACAAAATCGTAATCCAATACATTTGTCCTAGTGGGCAAAAGTCGCCCAGTCTAGTGTGGTACGCCTGTATATCAAGTTGCATTCGTGTCCACCAAAAGAAAATTATTTTCGAAGTATAATGTCTAATTGTGCAATTTTATTAAATTTAAACATTTTATTTTGCTATATTATCTACGCTAAATGGCGACACAGACATGGGATCACAATTTTTCTATGACATTACTTCTGATGGCCTCTCTAAAGTATATATCTTAAATCTCTTTGGATACAAGCTTTGATAACACACCATCAGATATTTCTAATGCAGCAAAATAAACTTTCCATGAATTTACATAGAGTTCTCACAACACTGTACAACACCCTATGGTTTCAGAACCTTTTAAAGAAGATTCATATATCAAGGGCAACTGGACATAATTAGGTAAATTATTAAAACACACATGTGATACTCTATTATCACCAACATTCGTCATATCACACTCTTATGATAAAACCACATTCGTGTTTTAATACCCCTTATTAACCCCCCCCCCCCCTTTTTTAAAACGAATAAACATTTTTAGACCGCGACTGTACGTTAGACTCCGTTCACGACCTCAAGCGATGCGACTTTCAGACACAACTTGTGTCAAGCGACACGCGTGCGCGTCACTTGTTTCGTTCCATCGCTCTGCAAGTAGCGTCGCCATGACTCGTCGCATGCTCTAAGCAATCCCCTTATTTTTATTTCCTTCATAATCGCTGCCACATGACGCGCGTCGCTCGCGTGTAGCTCGTAGCGGGTTATGTTTATTTTCACTCAAAATCAGCTTACGACTGTAGGACGTCGGCAGTCGTATGTAGACACCCAACAGTTGTAATGTAGTTCTTATCGATGTAGATTACAGAACAACACGAGCCAGAGATTCCATCAGCGGTGTAGAGACCAATAAAATTGACCAAGAAATTATGCGCCTTAATGTAAAGAAATAAAATTGTTTTTGTGTTTCGTACCCGATAATTTCGTGAATTCCCGTTCGTCCCCCGACTTCGTCCACCTATGGGGACGAATGGGAATTTACAAAAATAATATTAAGTTTGTTCCCGATCGTCCCCACTCGGGATTTTAGTGAGACGAATGGGAATATTTTCTTAGATTAGTGCCATTCGTCCCACTAAATAATATTTTGCATGAAATATTAATCGTTGTTTTGCAGTTTACTTTTCAAATTAGTTACTTGGTTGGATTTAATAATTATTTTTCAAAATAAATTGTTCTATTTATAAATAAATTCGATGGCTCGGGGGAGATGCGCCGACGATGCCGCTACAAAAGAGTGCCGATAACATTGTTTCATATGCGTGAACCCTATTGGTTTACCTGACATTCTCTCCATCTAGTATCCTTAAATAAGTCGGTGGGTTAGTGGCACAGAGTACTGTTATATAGTTTGTGGTGTGACAAAACAATGAAACAGCGCGGGTGTAGTAAATATATAATCATAAGCAAAATGCCCGATGGTTGTAGATACATAATTGTATTAGATACGTTAATATAATCTTTTTGGGTTTTGTGTGCCTTTTATTACTAATTATTACAAACATAAACTCACGCCTTCTTCCTATGGGGGTAGGCAGAAACTATAGAACGCCACCAGCTACGCTTCTTACATACTCCTTACACAACTAACAATAATTATTACTGCCTTAATTTATAGCCTGGACTTCTTTATTAAATACGTGTGATATTTTTATTATGTTTACTCTATATGTGCATTTTTATTAACTTGAACTTTTCTATTCACTTATACAATGTTTAACACAAACACGTGCTACCGTATACATAAGCAAATGTGACTTAGTAATAATTAGAACGATACACTTTCTTTTTATCATTAAGAGGCCTATTACATTTCAACCGTGATTTTTGCGATAAATGGCCAACTTTGGCATTCTTGTTCTTAGAAAAGAATAGTTATTATACTCCGTTGGTTTAGGTAGTTAAATAAATGTAAACAAAAAAAAAGCACGTGACGAGAGAGCTGTCAAGTAATCGACTAAACGTAATACTTCAGTTGTCATGCTACATCACAGTTGTGCTCTTCATTTTAGCAATGTTTTATTTCGTTGACGTTTAGAGGACCTGTCTTTTTGGGCTCTTTACAATAGACAGATTCAAAATATTATAGTATTGGTATAAATATAACAAAAAAATTGTGTTGAAGCAGTTACATCTACGAAGAGTTGGTAGTTTAAGAATATATGATAAAGTTTAACATACAGTAGGTAATAGAAGACGAAACTATTGTAAAATCCTAAAATAAATTTAATTTGGTTATAACTTACGTTACAACGTATTTTTAAACAAGAAAATGAAATCTGTAAAAACCGTTTATAGGATTTGTTTACCTTTATTTAACTACCTAAACCAATGGAATATATGTAGTATAGTTAATTTTATCTATAAAGCCAAAATCCCGAAGCAAGTATTTCAAAAAATGCGCGACGCCGACGCGGCGACGGCTTTACTGAGTTGTACAAAGTTAAGTTTATAGTGGTACAACTTTGTGTTACGTCAATTGTGATAATAATACAGACTTCTTTTAATTATCAGTTCTATGTCCTACTGATCTTTTAATTATAATTTTTAGCTTTAGGGATTTATTTTTATTTTATGTTAATGTGTTTATGCGTAGTGTATTTTGATACCTAAGTAAGGAAATTTGATTCTGTGATTTTTATTTTACAATTTTTTTATACCATTGAACAACCAGTCTGAAATTATTTGGTGGGACCAATGGGACTCAAAAATATAAATAAAATGATTCCTGTTCGTCCCACCAACAAAATCAGTGGGATGATCGGGGAAAAAAATAACAAATTCCCGTTCGTCCCCCCAGGTGGAAGTCGGGGGGGCGAACGGGAATACACGGATAATTTTTGAAATCACATTTCACTTGGCAAAATTCGGCTTGACGGAGGTTACCGATGGAACTCGTGTTCAGCTGTACATCTACGTATCGATCATTTTTAACGTAATACATAAAAGCTAGCAAGTGAACAGTATAGTTTTATGACTGCGGAAACGAAGTAAATAATTATATTTATCATGCGAAGCCGTACCGAATGCATCCGTATAAAATAATGTGAATGGAATCCTTTGACAAGTGAACTTTTGCTTTTACCGGTAAAACTTTAGTTGTTAGCAAATATCTTTGATATTGAGAGACTACGTGACTGTTTTATTTTAGTAGAAATTAATATTCCAAATGAGACTGTAAGTCAAAGATTTTAAACAAATCTAACAAGTCTAAAAGTTCTTTAAGTCACCTTGACAACTTACTACTTTGATCTTTAATAATCACGATACATAAATGTGCAATAAATAAAAAAAATAAAAAAAATCGACCAACAAGGAATTATGATGAGAAATGTATGTAAAACGTATCTATGTATTAGTATATATTTTTGTTTTTCGAGTTATCTATCCCTTATGTTGCACCTACCATGTTTTATTTCAGCATCAGCCTAAGGTTGACTGGTAGAAAATGCCTCAGGCATTAAGCCCGCCTTTGTATAGTATTTGTTTACTTGTACATAAAGTTTTAATAACATCACGCCTGTAATCCCCGAAAGATTGGACAGAAATGTACCTATAGTAAGGTACACCCACATTTCGCCAGTTATGTTTAAGTCCCATGTAATTAGAGGCTCACATTGCCATCAATCGGGCACAAATACAAACTGGGCTGCTACTGAGAAGTTCCTGATGAAAAAAATCCAATAACACTTTGCCCGACCTGGGAATTGAACCCAGGACGTCCTCAGCAGTATAAATAAATATTACCCTCGGCGAGTTGCCGAGTATCGTCGTAATATGAAACTGTCGGGTGGCCCACAGTGAGTGACGTGTCGTGAGTCCCCATCGTTTGGCTCCATCCTTATCGTTTCGAGTTGTAAACAAAAGCTCGTGGTACAAGATGGAGACAATTACGCCGGCTCGCGGCGGCCCGCAGCGGCACGCCACAGTTTGTTCATGAAAGCCCGGTACACGCCTCTACACCGAATTTCTTTCAATCCGAATTCCCGTCCCGATACGAACGTTCGTGTCTCACTCGACGCTGCCGTGTTCACTTATTGTGACTTTCCATTTCTCTAATGTCGAATTTAATAAAGGCTATGTATGTAGATTAATGAAACTCGAAATTCAATTAAAAGATATAGCTACAAAATTATACAGAGCCATTACAATAAGGGTTTCTGGACTTAATGACCTGTGCACCCCAAACGAAATAATATAGAAAGATAAGGAAAATTAGTTGTCTCAAGCTTAATTAAACCGATAATTCAAATTTTATTAAAGTAGAATCGTCACCAAAACCATCTTAATAAGCCAAGGTTTAAAACAAATCCAGGGAGTTTTTGGTAAAATGAAATTAGCCGAAAAAGGCGACGCCATTAAAATTACATTAGCATAAATAAGAGGAATGCTAATCTAAGGAAAATAAATCTTGGGCAAGAAATAAAAAATAATCCTCGTAGCCAGCCGTTTAATGACGTCATGACAGATTTGCTTAGTGGCTTATTTTACGACTGTCGAATTTCCCTTCAGCAGAAAATAAAATGTTCCAGTCGGAGATATGGTGTCGAACAGTTTACCCGATGTTAAATATTTTATTTGAATCGAGAAACGCCTAAACGTTTCCGTTCAAGATAAGGTTGATTTTCCTTTACTTTTCTTTGGAAACTTTTCTAACAACCTAATGAAGTTTTCATTGAGACGATAGTTTCGATAGGACGGTAGTCTAGTTCCTAGATTAAGTTTGAACTTTAAAGTTTATCTCTTCGTTGGTATCACTAGATACCAACAGAAGCACAGCCTAACTTTAATACATGAGTTATAAAACATTACTACCAATAAATACTAATACTTTGAAAGGCAGGTTTTCTTAAGCAAAACCAGGCGTCGGTCATTACGCGTAACCTCTTTTCATGCTTCAACATTGAATAAATGACCCGCGCTTTTTAAATAAAACAGACCCGCCAATCTACCGCGAAAAGGTCGGATAAAGGAGAGTTGTAAAAACTTTTGAATTAAAGTCGAACGACTCATTACACATTTCAAAGAAGTGTACAATAGATTGAATTGCTTTTGCTGTCTTTCAAGTGATTTATTGGACGAGACGTGTATTCAGAGGACAAAAAAATATTCGATATTTAAACAGTTTTTAGCACCGCAAAAAACATTGTCGGAGCTTAATATGGTCATTTTTTTTTACTGTATTTTGTTATGTATTTTTTAATGTCACCATATAAACCTACTTAGAAGTTGTAATAGTGTATTTATTTGACTGTTTTTTATTTATTTATATTTTTCGAAACCAACAAAAAAAATATGCCACAGTACAAAAAAAATTGTTTTAATATCTCAAAAAATATCGAAGTTGTATGCGTTTTAAAGTCTATTGTAGACAGAGATAGCACTGCTGCGATCTGACGTCAAAACACAGGAACGCCATAGTAACTGTGCGCCATTCAGTACAATAATCGTTTTGCGTGACAAGGATAGTAGAATAATTTCAAAAGCGTGTAGCTTCTTCATTTTTCCACCGATTTCATTTACTTTTTTCACAAATGATCTTTTTTAGTAACACTTAATATACAGGAGTAGTAGTGTATAATTGGGGTTCCTGGATCAGAGGAGATCCAGGAACACCAATTACACACTTGATGTGAACTAGATAATCTGTCAATCAATCAATATTTGTCAATACATTTCATTTAGTCATTTACTCAGGTTCTACGCTAGTATTCAAAATATGATTTTAAGTATATCATATTTCGAATACTTGAATGTGATCCAGATCGCCCCAATGAGTAACTTTCAACCTCAGTTTCACTTGTCATCTGGTTGGCATTTCTTTCAAACCGATTTAAATAAAAGGAATTTCATCCTCCGGTAGTATCTGGTAGCATATAATGTCTTCTGTATCAGGTATCACTAAATCATGCACTATGTTCCTCATTGATGATGTGTCGGTGTCCCGACACTCGTTAACTCGGGAGAACGTTAGCTGTCTATTACCACTTTTAAAGACAAGTTCTTGAATTTTTCCCGAATTTAATGCATCATGCATGCTTTGATAGAATAAATCTTCTTGCATTGTATCTCTGACCTGAGGTTTTGATGAATCTGCACTTGATTTTTTATGAGCGGGCTGCATATCACGGGCAAATATAGCCTCACCATTAGCGTTCTGAATAATAATTTGACTAATGCCTACTGAAGTATATTTTACTGAATCTTGCATTGTAGCTAATTTAATTTATTTTTAAATTGTTTAATTCAGTTTATGATTCAACCTTTTGACTACAATCGTAGGAATCGAATGTCGCCAATAAAATGACTGAATTTATAGTTATTATTGCATTTAATAGCTTATTCAGCAGACAATCAATCTATCCTCCCCCACTTTAGACCAATTTTATATTTTTGTTTCTTTAAAAAATAGACGTTTTGGTTTGTCAAAAAGTATAACATCGTATAGCATTTCGTTGTCGTATTCTATATGTAGTGCATTTGTTATGAAATAAAACAAGAAAACATGTACTCAAAGAAAAAAACATTTATTCTGATATACTTAAATATTGTTATGTTATAAAGAGCTAACAAATTACTTAACTTATATTTTTTGTTTCAGGACAGACCTTATCTTTTAAATTATAAAAAATTAAAAATACTTTTACTATCAACCCACTTTTTTAAACATATTACATTTTTTAAAGCACATACATTCGAATGATACACACAGCTAAATATATTACTAGACATTCCATAATCATCAAATAATTTTTGTAAACTAGGACAGTTCTTATCTTCTAAATTATATACATTATCATGTTTTACAATATTTCTTAGCCACGAAACTTTTTCACATCCTTTAACATGAATGTTTTTATCCTTCAGATAAGGTTCAATATATTGCGGCAAGTTTAAGTATGGTATAAAACCCTCTTTCCAGAAAATTTTTCTGTTCCTCTCTATCCAATTTACTTGCAATTTTTCTTTTTTTGTAAGATTGTAAAATGGGCATGGTGGTTTGATTAATAATACCATAATTTGATTTCTGCATGCTATTGCTATTTCTTTGACGATAAACTCGTTACTTTCGGTCTTAAATCCTTGCACATCGACTATAGCGTTCATGATAATTTCCTTACAGTACTACTCAGAGGTTTATATTCAATAAGGCGATCGTTGATAATTAGACAATAAGCAGATGTATTTTCTGGGATATCTATAGAACTTTCTATTTCTAGTCTCACATCTATAGCTCCAGTCTTTAAAGCCTCGTTCTGTCTTGAGCAATCAATTACAAATAAAGGAGCCTTTTCTTTAAATTCAAGCAGATCAAGCATCGGCTCAGACCGGGTGTTATAATAAGACTGACGAAATTTTGTACACATTTCATATAATATACAATACTTATCTTCAGAAAATTTGGAATTTACGGATTCGTAGGGATAATAATTTGAATTTAAAAAAAGAGTAACATTAGTTAATTTACAATGGTCAAATATTGAACTGTCTCTAGATTTCATGTTTTTTCTATTTGTCTGTAACCCAAAGATCACATACCTCGGTTTCTCGAGTTGTGAAGCAGTCTTAACAACCCAGGAATGTTTTGTAGTTTTAGGTAATAAAGGGTATTCATACAAGTCCCAGTTTCTAAAAGCTATTTGAATAGGACGGTCTTTTTCTAAATGCTTCAGTAATGTTAATCTTTCCCTATCTGAAACTTTTATATGAGGCACGCGCCATTGCAATCGCTCTATATTTATTTCAATCGAGTCATCATTATCAAGATTAACACTATTAAGATTGGAACTACTTCTGTTAAGTATAAGTTCATGTTTACAGTTAATGATAATTTTATCATAATCTTCCGCAAATCCCAAAACTTTATTCAAGGGTATAAGAATGCTAAAAATACCATCATTATCTTTAAAGCCATTTAACTTCCAACCCCAAACACCAGCAGCTTTGCTTTCCCCCTCACTCATAGAGACATATGATTTTAGAGTTGTAGTAATTCCTGCATTTTTTATTCGGTCTATCTCAACACCGTTAATTTCGTATCGAATGTCTTGAAATAAAAATGATATAGGATTATTAGTGAAATTAACACTCTTTCGTGTAACTTTTCCTGATGCGTCAGCTTTTGAAGACACCATGGCTCGACCTTCAACGTAAATGTAGCTGGCTGAAGGTAATACATACATATCTTGCTGATTTATGGGTATTCGTATTTCGTCATTTTCTTTAAAACTGTTGCTGTATGGATTATAAGTATGATATTCGTAACTCACTATAGAGTTATCGAATTGTGGTGAATTATTTATTTCAAGAATACTCATAATTTAAATCCCAAAGCTTGAAGAAATAATTTATTCTCTTCAGTGATTTTTTTTATACTTCTTGTATGTGTGCGTCTTCTGACGATACAAGAACGAGTAAAGTTATTCGCTTTAGCGCTTGATTTTATATTATTATACACTATCATTTTTTTTTTACTATAATCTAATTGACATTCGACTCTTGTAACAGGCAAAGTTAAAGTGTTATCCTATGAGTAAGACATCTTTTTATAAAGTAATAATTTAAAAACACTGCTTTTTCCAAAACTCTTTTAAAAATTTGATGCATAAATGTCCACAATTAAATAAGTTATTATTTTGAAAATTGTTATAATTGTAGTGGATGTCGTCGGAACCCACATAACGAATAAGTTCTATTGGCGGTTTTAAGTTACCGTAACTATCGAAGTATTCAATATATTTATTTAAAATTACATAGGCTACCCAGTGTGTACCGGAATTTTTTGAATTATCTAAATTAATGATTCCACACTCTCGGAAAAATGGAGATCTTGGTAAAGTATCTCGCATATACACTCCACGAAAATATGGAATGTTTTCCGTAAAATGTATGATATCTACATTAGTAAGAGCACGATTAGGTAGCCTACGATTTAGTTTTTTTTCCTTGAATTTACATATAATCGTAGTCCATTCTTGTAACGGTTTAGCCGCAATCCGTTTCCAATACATACACCTTCCACTTTCTTATGACGTCTTTCCATTTCTTCCAAACGCTTTTTTGCAGCCTTATATTCGTTGATAGTTTTGACGATTCCAGCAATTCCGCTTGCTATACTTCCAGCAGCAGATAAGCCAGCAAATATAGGAATTAAAGGTAAAACACCCCCGGACTTAGGAATGGGTATGATACGTGGGAGCTTCGCAGATGAATCACCAGTTAACTCCTTAGCAGCAGCGTATGCCAATTCTATCAGTTTTTTCTTACACTTCGGCTTTAATTTTTTAATGCATTTTTTTGTATGGGATACTATATTTTTAAAGTCTTTTTTGAGGCCATATCCAGAACTCACTTTTGATAGCATTACATTGTTAACCAAATTAGCAGCAAGTTTTTCTCCTGTGCTTGCATCTGAAGCCAGAGCGCGCTTCTTTGCCATTTTTAGTAAAATTATATCTGCTTTGTGACGATCTTTCAAACTTTTGGAATGATTATACGTGATATCGTGATACTTGCAATATTCATCTAACTTATTTACACCTTTATCACCACGAGCCAATCTTTTATGTAATTTAGTTCCAGGACCACAATAATTATATCCCGGTAAATGGAGCTCAAATGGTAAATTATTAATTAAATTATTCACAAGTCCTTCTCCCTTCATGTATGCAAGCAGAATAAAACCCATATCCTACATCATGACAATATATTCATAAAACTCTCATAAAACATTTGTATCATCAATCCAACTATTTTCTGATGGTGGTAGCCCTAACCATTTCACGAAAGCTTTTCTGCCTTTTCGTTTCAAAACTTTTTCAACAAGGTAAATATCAGGATGTTTAGTAATTTGTAATTCGAGATCATAAAATGCTCCTAAAATAGGCTGCTGCTTAATGTCTTGTAATAAATATGTAACAGGTTTTGTATTTTTAACTTTACTGATCTTGAATATCTCTGTTGACCAATTAGGAGTATAACCTTTTTCAAAACAACCTTTATGTTTACTTATTCGAACAAAATCACCAGTCTTCAACTTACAACGTTTTGTTTTCATTTGTTGTCGATTAAAATATTTATTTAATAGTTTAGTTTTATTGTTATGATTAACTTGAGCTGGTGGTAAACCAATTGTTGTATGTATTGTTTGATTATATATATTAATTATTTTAGCAAGTGTTCCGTCTATCCATTTATAATTCCCTTTTAAACTGAATTCCTTGTAAAGCTTACTTTTTATCGTTCTTATTAGTCGTTCTACAATCGAAGCCTTTTTCGTTGAATAAGTGCTGTAGTGATTGATAGAATTATCCTTTATAATTTTTTGAAAACTTTTATTGTAAAATTCTGTTCCTAGATCTGTTTGCAAGTTTTTTGGGATGCGTTTTTCACATTTCAATATCGTATTGAAAGCCTTAGCTACAGATTCTTTATTTTTTTGTTTAAGTGATATAGCCCAAGCATACTTAGAGAATCCATCAATAACCACTAAAATATATTTGTAGTTGGTGTTGAATTTGGAGATACTTTGCATATCCATTAAATCTGCTTGCCAAAGATCATCAATATCTTTTAATATTACATGTCTTCGCGGAAAATTTATTCTTGCACTTCTATGAATTTCATTAATAATTTCTCTTTTCACTTTGCTCATTCTTTAACTGTTACTTCTGAATTACAAAATTAGACTAAGTAATAGTTTATATGATAGGCCCTTTTATTCTTTTATTACGCCTGCTTCTTTTAGCTCTTCAATAATGGATAAAATTTCATTATCAAGATTAGTATTACCTGCAGTTTTAGATGCGATTAAAAGTTTAAGCCTGTCCACTAATTCATTAGGATCATCCCAATAAACAAGTTCAGTATTTTTTTTATATTTTTTAAGATACGGTAGACCAGCACCTCTTTTTTGTCTAGACTTAACTTCTGTAGGTTCTTGTAAGCGTTTACAATACTCAGAAAATAACGGTTTGACCACTTGAGAATATTTAAGACCTTTATCACCTTTAATTTGACCTGCAGAATTAAAGTCTCTTTTATGAGCATTCGTTGTGACGAGTATTTCTTTGTAAACCAATTTATCTTTTGAATTTACCAAACTTAAATCAGGCTTTTTGCGAAGCAATAGTTCTTTTAGACCAGGTGTAATTTTATACTGTTTATTAGCTACGCAAATATTATACACTTTACCAGAATTCTCATGAGCGGTAGAGAAATTAACTATTGTATTTCCAATCATATGTTTATTATTCTCACTACGTACGCCAAATGGTATATTCATATCATCATATATTTCAATGATATCTTCTTTTTTCAACGACGTATTATTATCTTTTTCTGATTCAGATGTGTTACCTCCTTCATCTCCTGAATAAAAATTTTCCAACAAGCTTGACTCATTAGATGATTCATGTTTGTACATATCACGAGGTTTATCCCGCAAAAATATTTTGGAACCTATATCAGTGTGTTTAATTTGGTCATCATAAGTATCTTCATTTTTTATCGTAGAAATTTGTTTGTTTGCTGCTATTGCATTTAGAGGGTCTGCGAGAGGCTTAAAAAAATACTTGAGATGAGTGTCGGTGTTAAACTCATCATGTTTCATTTGTTTCACTTTTTGTTTTATAGCGTCCGCAGACTTTATTAATTTATCTGTAATGTTGTGGTCCATTATACGACTTATACCGAGAAGTATTTATGCTCAAATGGTTTTAGAAAATTGCAGTCATAATTTATATATCCATTAATTAAAATAAATAAAGTTGTCAAATGATTGTCTATATCTGCCTTTGTTTAATTCACAATCCTTATTAATAGTCAAAAAATCATAAGGACGTATCCAGATTTTAGCACACAAATCTTTGAACTTAGACCACTCTATATCAGAACTAACATGTTCATCGTATATATGTTTCATGTTAACTTCATCTTGCTTGAAAATTATCAAAAAGTTAACATTGTCACGTAATAACTGCTTTGGTATTTTTGAATACGTTTGAGATAGATAAAAACAATCTATACTTCTGTGTCTGCCCATTGTAAAATAATTTCGTATGTTAATTTGCTTTTCACAAACCACATCATCGAAAATAATAACAGAATTTGGTAATGCATCGTTCGGATGAATAACTTCGTCATCAAAATTAAATATAAAAAGTTTTACTTCTGACACTCTTTCTAAGACCTGTTTTAGAAAACTATATTTTGGTTGAAAGCTAGTCTTGGAATACAAGTAAATATTTTTAAACTTTAAACCATTTTTGTGGATTAACAAACTGATCATGACGTTCGTTTTCCCGCAATTCGAAGGGCCACATGTTTTACATCTTATATTATTCGGCAGAAGAACACTATGCTTTGCGTGTAGCTTATTTTCTCTACCTCAATATTTTTAACTTCTAATGAAACTGGTTGCTTGACCCACTTCATGTTTGTATCTGTCAGAAAAATAATATGTTCTAGTATTTATATTGCTTATCCGGAACACTTAGTAATTAACACCTCAAATAATCAGACCATAGTTCTTTTAACGTTAGTATCATGGAATAAGCTCACAAATAAATAAAATTATCGTTTAAACTTATATAATATCTATACACGTAGACGTAATGGTTGATGAAAGGTTACAAATAAAACCTAACTTCGAGTTACGACCACACGTTTATTAAAAATAATAAATAAAGCATTGATGTAGAAAAAAAATACTAAATTAACATATGTAATCACAATGACCCCAAGGTACAGTATCTATTTGATTTCCCAGAACATGTCTTTTATCATCTATCCTGTTTAAAACTACTTTATTTACTTCTTGTGAGAACAGCACATGCTTCATTGATTTTATCATATTCATCCTACGCTTTAATGTTAAGTTTTTAAATAAAACATCTTTATAATTAGATGATTTTAAACATCTTGTAATAGGCTTTGATACACCTTTAGCTTTGTTTATTTGTGTATTTAATGATTTAATGCAATATAGCTTTGCTCTTAAGCCTGTAAATTCGGTAATTGGGTCACCTCCTAACTCATCCTTAAATAAACCAGGAATTTTTTCATTCACCTTAGGAATAAAGTAATGATTATTAGTTTTAAAATTACTTGTATCGAATTCTGATAAATTATCACGCATGTCTTTATAAAAGTCTTCAGTATGTATTAAATACAATAAGCTATCAGTATCAGTGTAGCATAATTTAGCTTTATCGTCATATTTATTCTTAATGAAATTATAATGATAATTGTACAGATGGCATTTAGAGAATTCTAGCACCGCAAATCCCACATATATCGGTCTATCTAAAATAAGTTTCATTGGACTCAGTTGTATGGCTATAAAGTTTTCATTAAAGATAGAAACACTTTTTAAATTAGGTTTTGCAATTAATTTCTCAGCACCAACTATTTTATTCGTTTTATTCAAATCATCACTCCATTTGGTTACTAATTTGACTTCCACTTGCTTCCGTTTATTTTCGATAGTTTTACCAAATATTGAGTTATTTAAAAGCTTAAAAAAATCTCGTTCGAATGATGTTGAAGCTGCTTGTCGTAAGCTAGTATTCAAGTCTATATACTTTTTCAAATAATATTCTTGTTTAAAATAAAGGATTCTATGAATGTTTTTTAAAACTAGACCATTTTTAAGACATGTTTTCAAATGAACATAGTGAATAACGTATTTATATTTATCATACAAATTTGCAATTAATTTTGGTGTTTTCCCTCCAATAGGTTTAAATTTCTCGGGAGCAAAAGGCAAGTCGCTGTGTAAACTATGTAAATGATTTGGATACGCTAAATCTACTTCTAAAATGTAACCGTACTCGCCATCATCAGGAACATCAAGCAAATTAAATTTTTTGATATCATTATTTTTCATAAATTTAAACTCTGATATCGGTAATTTTTTAGTCATAGCATATCCATAAAGATTATTACAGTCTAAATATATCAAATATGTTGATGGTTTAGAACTATCGAAATGAGGTAAATAAATATTATTGGCTTCAGCATATCGTCGTGAGCACTGAGCTAATCCTCCACGTATTCCTTTTTCCAACATTTTATAAATTTCTAAATCATTAATCAATTCTAGCTGAACACCTGTGTAAAGGAGCATAGCGTCCCAACTTAATCCAGGTGAAGTCACATAATACGCAGGATCGAGTTTATAGTGCTGCAGACAAATTTTTCTAAAATTTTCAAATATATCACACAATAATAGTACATCACACTTTAAATACAAGGCAGTATATTCACCAAGAGAACTAATATCAAAACATTTCCACACAGCTTGGGCATGTTCATATTCAGTATCTGTTATATGTTTCATTTGTAAAGTGTTATAAAAATGATTCTTTAATGGAAGTTGTGTTTCATTATATTTTTGCCATGAACAAATGTACTCATACGGATATATACCTTTCCTTCGCAGTAAATTTAATTGACTTTTATCTGGGAAATGTGCTGATAAATGAATAAAATCATTCTCCGTTAAACTTTTACTCAAATTGTCAAGACTTGAATTGAGAAATTGAAGTGAATCTATAAATTTAATCTGTATAGGTTTACATCCAGTCCTGGTTTTAATTATTTTAGTTATGCTTATATATTTTTCTTTTGTTTTTGGTATAATTTTTATCTCACCATCATAATTCGATAATTCTCTAATAAATATATGAGAATCATAGCCAGATAAGTTATGAAAGATAACAGGAATAAATGAACACACTCTATAAATTAAATTGCAATGCGAATGCGCTGCGCCTCTGTACTCGGATGTAATGTGATCATGATCACAAACTTTATCATCAAATAATAAATGATTACAGATATGGCATGTAGTTGCGTTGCTATAATTATCAGTTTGCTCTCTCGTCATAGATCTCATGGGTTTCTTAGTCATTAAAATTTTGTGAATTAACTTCGCTTCTTTAATCAATCTCTTAACAAACACTTTTACACAGTCAGGTCCTCTATATGTTACGAATTTGTTCAAGCTACTATTATGAGAACAACATACATAATATGCGAAACATGATGGTTGATGTAGTTTATTTTTTATCGTACTTTTATCATTATCTTTTTCTTTATAATTTAATAGTATACTTTCAAAGTCAGCATAAATCACAAAGTTAATTTTTTGCTTTCGCTCATAATTTTTGAATTGCAATGTCTTGTTTTTATCAGGCAGTATGGTTAAAATTTTGGAGCAACTATGAGAATGATACTTTTTTTCACTAGAAAAAAATTGTAAACATATTTCACATAAATGCATTTGACCTTTATGACATGAAACTTGTCGTCGCACTAAGCGTAAAAGGTTTTTTATCAAACAATAATGACCTTTGTCTTGTTTTTCAAAATACAGCAAGTTAATATGTTTATCTTTCTTACATTTCGTCACATAAAGAGGACCAGTTATAGTACAACGTTCATCTAATCCATAAATATTAATACTCAACTCACAATTATTCTTCTCAAACAACTTGATATCTTTAGGTACAGGTGGAAATGAAATTCCTTGTATATTCAATATTGAACTAAAATGTGGATAGGAGTTTGTTCTACAGACATTATTTTTTGCTGGAAATAATGCTGCAACAATACTCCATAAAAAACAGTATTCATCATT
The DNA here is from genome assembly GCA_963921375.1 of Tiliacea citrago. Taxonomy (NCBI): domain Eukaryota; kingdom Metazoa; phylum Arthropoda; class Insecta; order Lepidoptera; family Noctuidae; genus Tiliacea; species Tiliacea citrago. The sequence goes on from OY992798.1 coordinate 14,385,013, forward strand.
ATTGTGTATATTCAAACAACTCTTTGTGTTTTTAATAACTTTTGGTAGCTCTAAATAAGTACCACCCCGCATGGGGGAATATTTATTTATATTTATTTCTAAATGACTTATACAGACAAATGACCATCCAGATTCACAATGCTCAAATTCAGTAAGTTTTGTTTTAAATATTTCTATTATATTTGAGTATATATTATTAAAATCAGTACTGCTGTATATAGTTTCATATTTCGTATTAAATGACTTGAGCTGCTGCTCACTTAATTTTAGTAGTAAAAAGTAAGCAAACAGCTCGAAGTTAACTTTAATGCAGGTATGTTCCAATAATGATAACTCAATGATTTTCAAAAAATCTTTTCGCTTATCACCCAAGAACGCCTCTAGTATGAGGTACTCGTCTTCTATTGATGGGTTTAAGCGATAAGTCATGATTCTATTTTTAAATGCTGTAGCTACAATATCAACATTTTCAAACTTTGACTTTATTAAACAATTCGATTTATGCATATTCGTTCTCTTATGATATCTGTATTTATGTTCTGGGATCTCAATTTTGCATTTATCACAATGAATATACTTTGATAAACAATTTGGCTCATAAACATTCGTATCGTATTCATTTTCTGGAATATTGATCATGTGGCATTTAGCATTATTAATATCAGAATTTGCTGATGAGCCATCACCGATGTGTGTAACTGGAAACAAAAGAAACAATTTTTTTTTTATCGTATAGTTTAATTATTGGGGTAAATGCGGTTACAAAAATACTATCTTAAAATAAACTCTATGTAAGTATAATAATTGATTACATGTGTTATAGCATAGATCTATTAATTTAAAGAATAGTGTACATGATTCACCATTCACAATAGTCTTACCAATAGGTAGGACTATTGATAAGAGCTTATAAAAGTAGGAGTACATTTTTTAAACTCCTTCCTGGTACTTGCTATGTAGGTGTTTAGGTGACGCCAGGACTCTGAATCCTCATCACACTTGTTTTTAATCGTGATTACCGAGTGGCGCCACCTATTTACTGGTTGGACCCGCTCTATTTCATTGCATTTATACACTTTGAGTTCTATATAGAACTCACCTCTTTTGTGCTCGTTCATTTGTCGCGAAAAACCGTTCGCCAGTCTCCTAGTGACGTATGAGTATATCGGCGGAGTCTTTTTGTCCGCAACAACATCAACTTCATCGTCGTCACTATCACTCCCGAATAACTCGCGAGCAGTTGACTTTGTGACAGGAGTGATTGGGTGAATGCTCGGCTTAGTTTTCTTACTAGTGGACGGCTGGGGGCCACTCGTTGACAAAGGCTTGCGCTTCTTGTTCTCCTTTGGCTTGGTTTTCAGCGGTGCATGCTCCTCATCTGTCGATTCGTCCTCCGAAGGGAAAATATGTTCAGCCGTGTTCTTGGACCTGTAATAAATAATACCAACGAATTAGTACAGTAATAGTTAAATTTTGTTTTAATCATGTGGACGACACTAAGTGAATGAATGTATTACTTGAATGAATGAATATTAAAAATTATGAATCAATGAACAGTTTAATTTTTATAGATGAAGACTCGCTAATTTATCTGAATTATTAAAGAGATTAATGAATAACTATAATACTTGAATGATTGAATAGTGAATTAAGTTAATTCTTTCTTGTTATTAACGGGACACTTTTATAGAAAACAAAGGAAATTACATTAAAAACTTAAACTTAATACTTACATTTTAAAAGATTGACGTTGCTTTGGTAGTTTAGTGTAAGATGTAACTGCTCCTAGCTGAAGTGTTGATGTGATCCAGCTTCTGCAGGATGCACTCTTAAATAGTGGTAAATCCACGTCACGATATTCCCTATATGGTATAGGGCACGCGCTACTGAAATGCTTTGTCAGACCTAACACCCAAATATGTAATAGCTTACGTTGTAGAAAAATATCGTGCTAAACATCAAGATTATGGAATTTGAACTTTATCCTCATCGTGTAAGATACTTAAATTCGCTAAGTTGGTGGGTGGTCCGCTTCAGTTGTCTACTAGTTGCCCCTCTGGATGATGCCGCTTTCTGTGTGTATTGATTTTTAAGTCACCAGTTCACAGATAGCGATGCAGTTCGGTAGCGTCGCGGTGACATTTTATATTGTTCAAATCAGTATGAGCGCTGTCACACACAATGTGGAGCAGTGCAGGCATTCCCTAACATTTAAACGGCCCGCGACGCTATCGCACCGCACCGCTGTCTATTTACTGGTGGCTTTATATTATGGTATGCAATAATTAATTGTAATCTGAAACGGTATAGCGTCGTATTGTCTCGAATATATAAAATTATATTAACACATGCTATAGTATACTAATATTTTCACAGCAATTTTGAACTTTATATCCATTGAAAATTATTTATTAAAATCTTATAAAAGGATAAAATGATCTTGAAAATTCAAATATTATTTAGTTTCCTACCAGCAAGCGCGAGTAATCAACGAGTAATAATTATGTCGGTGAGCATTATTTTCTTTATTTTATTTTATATTTGATTTTATTACAAAGTTTAACTTGATTTAATGTCAGAATCAGAACTTACCATCAGATTATTGACTTGAATAGTGGAATGCGTGCAATAAATACTCATAATACATTTACACTAAATTTCATCACTCTTCCATCACATGAATTATAGATTATTATGTAGACATTTTATGAGATAAAAGAAGTTTTTTTTTTTTCTTTAATTAAGACATTTTTTTTTTTGTTATAAATAACACGATAATAGTTAGTTGGTAGAGTGGTTGATAAGTGGTGGTATTCGTCACAGGCTTGGGTTCGATTCCTAGCAGAGTTAAATCCCAACAATTAGGTACACACGGTCACATGAATATTTTCTGTTTGATAACACTATTGTTTGAATATAGGTAACTTATCTGGTTTTATTAGTTAGTCATACGTTTTTTATTTATTTTCAGGACTCTGACAATGATCTGTTTAACTTTATTCCTGCAAATCTACCAGTGGGACAGCGAAGTGAAAGGTTGTTAAACCTCGATGGTCCAAATGTTAAGAAACAGAAAAAATCACCCGCTATATTTTCTTACGTGAAGAAACTTACGCGCGGGTCTAATGCCATCGGGGGAAAGGTGATAAGAATTGAAATTTATGATGCAGAAAAGTTTAGTGATAGTGAAAGCTCACAGTGCAAATGTGATGCCGAATTATGTATACAACATGTTGTAAAAAATATGTATATGGATAATATATATAATTCTGTAAAGGATA